>JAMDHS010000104.1:0-68851 GCA_029717555.1 Peribolospora baueri
CAACCGAAAAAAAAAAAAAAAAAAAAAAAAAAAAAGAGAGAGAAAGAGAAAGTGCCTCCGTGGCCGTAGAGCCGAATGAGGGGAGCGAAATGGGAGCGCGGTGCCTACACGTGGCTGCTCTCTATCGGCCATCGGCCTTCGGCCCTATCTCGACGGTACAGTAAGCGCGGATGACTATGGATGGATGGATGGCGTCGTGCAGGGCGAGCCCGACAATGCAAGCGACCTGCATCGCATCGCCGGTCGCCGGTCGGCAGGCCGCGCTCGGAGGCCGCGCTAGGCAGGACGGCGATGTCGGTGCCAAGCAAGAGACAGCACATCACAGCGATTGCATTGCGGAGGAGGTGGGATCGCGGACTTGGACTTGGGCGTACGAAATCCGGAAGCAAGAAGGATGAGCAGGTGGGCGTGAATTGCTGATGAGACACGGGGTTAAGCGCCCAAGAGACTTTAGGCTAAGCGTAGAGGTGGAGGCGGCGGAGGCGGACATATGCGGATATGTATGTGGGACATGTGAGCACGGCTCCATCCTTCGGCATTTTCGGACCGACGGCGACAACGACGCCGTGGCATCGCAGGCCTCGGCCGCAAACGATGACAGACCGACCGTAAGGCTATATGAGATTGATTCATCCGTCAAGGTGGGAGGGAGGGAGGAAGAGAGAGTGACTAGGTCGTGCGCGACGCGACGCGACGCGCAAGGAGCAGAACCAGAACCAGATCGGAGGAGAAGTGTCAGCGAAGGAGCGTCGTCGCTTTGTGTGCTATGTATGTATGTTATGTGGTGGTGTCCGAGAGCGAAGCGAGTGCTCAAGGCACACCCCAGCCGGACGGGACCCGACGGCGGGGATGGAAATAAGTGGAAAAAAAAGGGAGTGGGGTAGTCATACAACGAACGGTAGACGGGCGGGCGGAATGACGCGGGGCAAACCGACGGAGACGGAAGGGGAGAGGAAGGCAGAAACAAGGGCGGAGGGCAGAAAGACGAGCGGCGTCGAATGAGGGGAGCGTAGCGGCCAAAGGGCGAATCTTAGCCGTGGGTATGTTCATTGACGCGCAATGCGGTGTCAGTATCGAAGATGCAAAAAGTCGGGCGTTCTTGGAATTGGAATGACGAAACCAGTGGAGCCAGGGACGGAAAAGACCCAAGGCGGCGCGGAAGGTGTGCGGCGATTATGCACGTCGGAAGACGTGCCGGAGACATTCGACGTCGGATGCGAGGTCGGACAGCATCAGGTCACGCTCGAACAAAGGCAGCAATGCAGTTCTGCCACGCCTCGCGCTCCTTCTGGCTGGGCGCCTGGATAAAGTACGAGTTGTTGTGCGTATAGAGGCAAAAGACATGGTTGCGCTGCAGCACAGGAGGGAAAAGAGGAAACATGAGTTCCTTTACCGCTTTAGGGCGCCGGCACGCTAACCACACGCCAACTCACGCCAAGCATGTCTTCGACCGCCGGGTTGTGCTCCACCCTGACAGCGCTCAGGTTCATCGCCGTGACCTCTTCGACCTCACTGGAAGACTCGTACACGTAGAGATACGGCCTGCAACAAGGAAGAGCATGACACAAATGACATGACAAAACGTGAGACGGTGGCCGTTCGAGGATAGAAAGAACAACCAACTCACCGTCGCAGCACGAACCACTGTCGCATCCAACGGTCGCTGAACGGCTCTATCGGCATCGACAACCAGCCCTTCTTGGCGACATTGTCGCTGTAGTTGAAGAAAAGACGCCCCAAGAAACGGTCAGCCACACGCGGACACGCCTCTTTCAACCCAGCCCCCCTTTGACACTCACGTGCGGGGTATTATCTTCACTTCCGAGGTGAATTTTGTCGGACCGGCACTGGGCGCCGCAGACGTCGCGGCGGGTATCGGTGCTGGACTGGGTTCGTCTATCGGTTCTTGGCTCAGCTGGATCTGGAAGAAAGCAACGTCAAGTGGGCAAAGGTGATATCGACGTCATCGTCTGCGAGAGAAAGGATGGACACATGCCCAAGCAGCGTCACCCACCTGCTTGGCATCCGCCACGCTCCGCTGCCACAGTGCAATGGCCTTCTTTAGTATTTCCTCGTCGTCCCGTTCTTCCCTCTCCGGCTTCCTGCTCGGTGACGCCGGATTAATGACCTTGAGGATAGCCTTCACGCCCTCAACCTCTGCCAGTTTCTGTTCACGACGTACGAGCTGCGCGTGATCCTGCACGAGAGAAACACCTCTCGGCTTCCACACTCCCAGGGCCTCCTCTCCTCGCACGTATTTGGAGCCTGTGTCGAGCCGCCAGAGTTCCTTGGTGCGCTTCGTCAACGGCGGCGAGAGGCGCACGCTGAACAGCGCGCTCGTCTTGCTGAGCGTGCGACTCGAGGTCATGAGGGCAACGAGCTTGTTGGGTGGCCTCGAATCGCGCGAATGGATGGTCAGTGCGAGGTCCATGTGGAACGTCACAGACTCGGCGCACGTCTCTACTTCGACCTGCCACGTCATCTGTAGAAGGACCCGGTGGTTCGAAGTCGTGGTCCGGTTAAGGAAGATCGAGTCGTGTATGCTGCTGTCCCACCACGCCCACAAGTCCAGCGAGCTCGTGCCGTCGTTTGCGAAATCGATAACCTGTTGCCGGTTCGGAACTTGCAGCTGCACGGGGTCGTGCAAGGTCGAATCATGTATCCGTCCCTTGGGATCCAAGAGACGCACGTTTCCAAGCTCCACCTTCCGGACGCGTGTCCAAGGGAACTGGCGCCCCGAGCTGTGGGACAACTTGAGAACAACTTTGCGCTGAAGGCCCTGTCGGAGCCAGAAGGAGCCCGGATCGAGGGCGTTCTGGGCGAGCACGTTCACGGGTGCGTACTCTCCCTTCTCGTTGAGCTCGCAGATCTGGACGAATGCCATTACGTCGTGCTTCTCCTCCGTCACCAGCTCAGCCTCGGATAGCCGCCCTGCACTTGGGGAAACCACCGCATGCCCGTTGGCCGCGCGGCCGTTCGCGGCCGGCCCTTTCGCCATCGTCTTGCCTTTAGGCATCTCTCTCGACTCGTCCCACTGGGCGAGCTGGTCGAGGTAGAGCGGCTTGAGACGCGCGAAAAACTCGATGGGCGCAAAGCCCGTTTTAATGTGAGCGGCGATCTCGGGAGTGATGACGAACGAGACCGTGCGGCGGAGCTTGAGGTCACTCAGCGCGGCACCCTTCTCGATCTCCACTGGCGACGACGGGAAGACGTCCTCTGACGCGATCGTAGGGCCGGTCAGAGCCGACAAGCGGACCTGGGTGTGTATGGAAGCGAACCGATCCGGGGTGAAGCCAGTAACAGAGTCGACGGTGATGGACAAGCCGAGCTTGTGTCCCTCAGGCAGTTCAGGTCGCCAGTCGGCGCTCGAGGCGGGTGAAGAGGTCCCGTTGGTGAACTTACCGTTGGCCTTGGCCGGCGAAGACAGGCTGACGAACTTGACCTCGACGCGACAAGATCCCATGGCTTCGCCGTTGTGCCGGGAGAGAATCGGCACCACGTGCTTCGTCGTGATGTGACGAGCAAGCGGGGAAAGCGTTACGAGAGCGTTGCCGACGAAAACGAACCCAGGAGAAGGAGATTCGTAAAAGGGGTCTTCCCAGTTGAAGTGGCGCGAATATTCAGGGCGGTCGATGAACGTGTAGAGATTGCGCATCTTTTGAAGTCGTTGCTCCAGCTTGTCGATGGACCAGGTGTAAAGCGTCGTATTGCGCTTGTCAATCACCTTGATGCCGATGCACGGTTTGGGGCATTTGGCCAGCGCGGGGTCAGCGACGTCATCGAACTCTGTCAAGCCAGAGATGGCTTCGAGGGCCGAGGAGGGGTTCGATAGCGGGCCCTCTTCCACGACGGTAAATTGGTACGTCGTACCCTTGTTGAGCTCTACACGTTGTTAAGAGTCAGAGTGAGAACCGGCACCACTAGCTCCCAATGCGGAGCGCATTATCGGTTGAAGTTGGAGGCTCGCTCACCTTTGCTGATCACGTTCGCCTCCTTTATCAACACGGCGTTACTGAGGACCTGCTCAGCCATTCCGACTCTAGTATGCGTCCTCCATTTGCTGAGCACCCAGTCGATCAGCCTCCTCTGCTCCTCCGTGTATACCGTCTTTTCCTCCAGCTCGGCCACGCTGCCGGGCACTCCGCCGGCGATGCGCTTGAAGCGTTCCTCGTATTGCTTCACCTTGGCCTTGAGGTCCTCGGCCTCCTTATGGCTCAGGGTACCTGCAGGCGTGCCGGCGACACTGGAGCGCAATGGGTCGCCGAAGGAGGCCTCAGAACTACCCATCTGGAGCGTCGAGAGGCCCGTGTCGTCCGTGCTCGTCGAGAACGGCCGAGCGTAAGAGTTGGTGCTCTCAGACATGCCGTCGTCAAAGTAGCTCATCCTGCTCTCCGGTCTGCCCGAGCCGCCCTTACGCGAAGTCCTCGCACGGGAGATGTCGTCAAACAGTTTATCCAGGTCCTCCTCGTTCAGCTTGTCAAAGTTGACGTCCTGACCGTTGAGCTTGGCAAGCGCAAGCTCCCTTCGGGCATATGTCCAGTCCACGTCCGCCGCCGAAGCAGTGGAGATGGGCGAGTCCGGCCTCGTCGCTGCCTCCGTCTGCTCTGCCTGCCCATCCTGAGCGGGCGTACCCGGCGTGCCCGGCCCTTTCAAGTCCTCGGCCTTGGTGCTCATGGCAAGCGTCGACCTGACCTTGTCCCTCGCCTTGCGCACTTCCTCAGGATGGTTGAAGCGGAAGATGTGAAAGTCGCCCATGATGACGCGGTAACCCGACTTGAGCCTTCTAGGCTTGTCCACGGACACTCGCACGCCGTTGACCATCGTCATGCTGTCGGGCATCGCATGGATGGTGACGACGCCGTCGGCGTTCTCAAAATAGCAGTGTTCCGAGAGAATGTTCGAACCGGACAACCGGATGTGCGCGTTCGGCGACCCCTCTAACGAGCCCACCACCGTCTTCCCCGGCTTGATCTGGTAGATCAAGCATTCGGACATGAGAGGATCTTCGTTCAGGTTGACCAAGTGAGGCAGCTGCAAGAACAGAGATCGACAATTGATGAGCGAGCCGGAGTGTGCTACATCCGAAGAAAACAGGAGCCTCTCACCTTCTTGGGCGTGTGAACGCCAACATGGTTCTTCTCGACGGTGATACCGAGCTCCTCGAGCGCATGCTCGCGCTCTTTCTGGATAAGCTGTGTTTTCACCATCTTCTCCTCCCAACTCTCGTTTAAGCTCGCCATGATCTTCTCGCTCTGCTCCAACTGTTCCTGCAGTTCTGCTTTGGTCACCGTCCGAATCTCTCCTGTCTTGGTCTGGTACCGCACCACTTGCTTCTCTGGAGGTACCGTTGGATCCCAAGTGCTCTCGTTCTCCATCCCTCCGCTACCTCCCCCGACTCTGGTGCGGAGCATCTCGAGCTCCTCCTTGAGCTCACGGATGAGTTTGGCGTTTGGATCCTCGTTAACCACGGCCTTGTTCTTGATCTTCTTGGCCTGGTCGGCGTAGCGGAGGGTGGAGAGCGTCTCGTCGTAATCGGCAGGCGAGATGGCTGCGATCATGGCCGTCTTCGAGTTGCCCCCCAAACTGTCCTTCAGGAGCCAGGTCAGGATCTGCCCGACGAAAGCGAGGGGAGAACGGACACCAGTCAGCCATAGATCTCAAGCTCCATCACGCCAAAGTCCACTCGCGTCGATTCCGCTCGTCTACTCACCGAATCACGGTATGGTACAAAGTCGAGCGCTCCCTTTTTCTTGCCCTTGCTGGATGCCTCAGACATGCTAGCGTGAGCGAGAGCAGCAATGACCTTTCCGAGGGTGGTGAGGGACTTGTTAATGTTGGCACCCTCCTTGAGCCGCTGGCCCGTGGCACCGGTAGAGTTAGCACGCTCCGAACCCGCCAAGTCGACCAAGCTGCACGCGAAGGAGAGCACGGATGAAAGGTCAGTCAGTCTCCGATCGGCGTCCTCCGTGCTTACACATTGCAAACCGCCTTACCTAATGCGCGACACCTTCTCAGTCTCCAAGTTGGTCTCGACGTCGCGGCGCTTCTGGGTGAGCACAAGGGTGAAGACAGCGTGCGAACGGGACGAGGTAGCGTTCATGTTGGTAGAGGCGACCGTTCGTGCCTGCCGACGTGGGAGCAAAAAGCCAATCATGAACGGGGTTAAAAGCAACGAAGGGATCGGTGCAAGGAATCTAATCCCGACGGCGAAAAGTCCGGACCGACCTTATTACCCTCGTCCATGAGATGTTCGATGTCTTCGAAGTTCTGCACAGCGAGCTTGCTGAGGTCCTCGACGTACGGTCCCAAGCTAGGGTGCTCTCGTACTTTGAGATTGCCCTTGTTCTTGGGGTTGAGCAAATCTCGCACCTTCTCGTTGTAGATCTCGATGTACGAGACCTCGACGTTGCAAGTCAGGTTGGCGTCCTTGCCGGTCTTTTCTTTTATCTGCTCAAACAGCTGCTCGCAAGTCAGCGGGATGATGCCCTTGTCCGCGCCGTAGCCCATCATCGAGTAGGATTTGCCTGACCCCGTTTGGCCATCTGCACAGAAGAAATGAACTCTGACTAGTGAGCCGGGAACTCCGTCTACGAGCAGTCCACAGCGAAAGAGGACTCAGGGAAATGCACGCACAAGCAAATATACACGTGTTGAAGCCCTCGAACGAGTGCTGAAGCAGCTCGGCACCTAGGTCGTTATAGAGCTGTATTTTATGCGCAGACGGGTGAATGTAAGACGCCGTCAACACACAGCCGACCGCCCGATGCGCCCGCGGCACGCCGACTCACCATCTCCTGACTGGCGTAATCAGGATGGGACTTGTCAACATACGAGTTGTAGCTCTTATCGAAGGCGAACGACATGGTCTTGCGCTCGGTGGCCTTTGCGTGCGCCGCTTTGTCGGTGCCGTCCGGGTCGGGAGGGTCGAGGATGGTCTGGTTGCCTTCTATACGAATCAGCGGTTTGGCACCGCGAGTGAGCTCTGAGGGTGGGGCGTATTGCAGTGACGAAAACAGAGAAGGGCGGAGAGAGGAGGAGCAGAGAGGACAACGGTGAGCTCGGAGGACTCGGCCGGGACAAGAGGCGACGCCGCGTCGACACTGCTCACCTCTCGTATTCAGCGGCCTACACCGCACGACGACCTTGATATTGCCGCTCATCTTGACGCGATCCTTCGGGGAGCGAATCTACGTTCGCGCTTGGTGATGTCTCCGGAAGGTTGTATGCGTCGCGCACAGGGGGTCCGAGCGAGAGCGGAGGAAAGGAGTATAGACTTAGAGAATAAAAGAGAGCCGCAGCGCTAGGCCGGGCGAGGTGATGCCGGTCCGTTCGACGTTCCCTTCCCTCCGCAGCGCAAGCCAGGCAGCGAGGTGGTGTGTTGTTGGGTCTAAGAGAAGGAACGGCGCCGAAGAAGCGCAAGGGACAGGGAGGGGTATCGGGCACGAGGACGCCGCCTCGGTAGCCGGTATGAAGGTGGTGGTGGTGAGCTGAGGGGGAGGAGGCGCGACAGGGAGGGAGAAAAGGGCAAGGGCGATGGGAAGGAGATGAAGATGGAGACGACGAAGGGAGACCTGAGCGACGAGGAGAGGGAGAAGGAGGAGCTCGCGATCGTCCGCTCTAATGTCCTGGATCAGGTTCAACGTCGCCGACGAACGAAAGCGCGCGCGGTGTGGCCCGTCGAGGCCCAGCTAATGAACCCCTCCAGCCGCTTAACGCCGCCTACGCCCCGGACCTCTTCTGCCGCAGCAGTCATGCTCCACCGCTCGCCGTGGCGGTGGTTGGCATCGCGGTTGGTTGATGAGCGTTGCTGCAACCGACGCGGCCGACCCGGCAGCACCGACTGCTCCCTTTGCTGCTCCCATTCTCGCAAACTCTACTTCGCAGGCAAGCAATCACGCAGTCGGACGAGCAAGCAGGGAGCAGACTATCACTCCAGCCAGCAGTCATGCCCGCCGCCCGCCCGCTCGTGTCGGCGCCCCTCGGTGAGTCGCCTGGATGGCCCCCCCGGTGCATCCGAGCGGTCATGATGGCCAGTCTGTCCATCACGCTGACATCGCTCCGTCCTTCCCTCTTTCTCACGTCTCATTTTGGATGCTAGCGGGGTGCTGTAGCCTCTTTTCCGTCTTTGGCGCTATTGTTTTGGCGGTGGTGGGTGTCGAATACCGCTCGGTCCCGTCGCAATTCGTTGTCTTCGTAAGCTTGTCGAGCTGACCTTACTCGCCCCTTCCGCGCTCAGATCGGCTGGGGCTTCGATCACGACGTGAGTTGGTCTATCTCTTCTTTCCCTCCCTTGCCGTGTCGACAGCGCCATCGTTCTCTCCCCTCCTATGCTTGTGAGACACGCATTCCTGGTAGCCAACTCGGTTCCCCTTGTGTATCTGCGTTCTGCGGAGACGAGCTCGCACTTCTTTGCCTACACCTCACTTCGTCTCGACGCCTTTTACCCCTCCTCGGCGGTGGCTAGCGTGAACCGCCGCACATTCCCTTGCAAAGGAGGAACATTGTCGATCATGCTGAACCGATCTTGTTTCCTGGTCCCCCTTTTCGGCGTCGCGCAGTGGGAATCGTTCATGGGCTCGACGCACGACCCCAAGGACGGGCATGCCGTGGCGCAGACCTGCTACGTCGCCGCCCTAGTCTATGCCGCCTTTATCGTGTTTTGCTGCTGTCAGGTGAGCAGTCTTCTTCTCCATCCTCGAACGGAGCCGCCGCTGAACTCGGCGAACCCGGGCTTGCTTTGCGCGGCCGATCGTCATCCTGTCACAGCTTGGCGTCCACCGACGATACTCGCGCATCCAGTTGTAGAAACCGATCCAAAGTCTGCCCTCTCTTTTCCTAGTTCCTTGTGTATGTATGCCATCCTCTTCCAGTATGAATATATATCCGATGCTCTCGGCACCGCGATGCGGCGTCCATAGCTGCTCAGGCACAACGCTACTGCGGTTGGCCTGGGCGCCGAGATGAGCTGGGTTATTCTAACGGCGGCCAAGGGTTGCATCACGGCTCGTGTGGATCCTTACTCGTCTCTTATACCCATCCCTCTCGCGCTCGCCATCGCACCGGGCCTTCTCTCCTCTCCATACCCATCCCTATCGCACTTGCAATCGCACCTGCCCGTCTCCGGGCACGTCCGCCGACCCGACACTCCATCCCCGCGCAGCATCGCCGCCGCTCCGGACCATGTCCCGCCGCCGAAGTGTCCCCTCGGCCTTCGCGACTCCAGCGACGCCGCGCCATGCCTTCTCCTCTCCACAGAGTCCACCTAGGAGGCTGACCTACTCTCAGTCGGTCACTCATCTTCCCGCCGTCGTCGCCAAGCGCGGCACCGCTAGTCGCTCGGCCACGGCTGCGCCGGCTGTTGGCGGCGGCGCAGGACAGGTGGTGCAGGGCGCCCCTGCCGCTGATGCTGGTGCTGGTGCTGCGAAGGCGGCTTCGACATCGGCTGCTGGAGAGGGCACAGGCAAGGCCGAGCAAATAACCACGAAAGATGCAGTGTCCTCTGAGCACAAGTCGAACGACGCCCATCCTGCTCCTACTCCTGCCGCACAGGAACATACGGCACCGGCCCCGTCTGCCTCGGAGCCGACGTCGCGAGCGGTATCCACCTCAGCCCATAGCATCCTGTCTCCCACACCCCCAACTCCTACGCCCGCGCCCTCCCAAGCGCCCGTACCTCCAACCTTTCTCGAACTCGCACACTGTCGCAAATCCCGCAAGGCTCTTCGGTCGATCAAGAAGAGCGGAGTGCGGGCGTATTATGAGCATCAGAACGAGGTGCTGGATGCTTTCAAAGAGGTGGACTTGGTCTTGAGAATCGCCGATGGGGAGGAAGGGGAGGGGGATAGTGACGAGGACGCCAGCGTCGACGAGCACGGCGCGAGCTCCAAGGCGACTTCACACATCGACGGTAGCACGACGACGGGTGTGAAAGACGGCAGGAACGGCAACCCGCTTCCCTCCATAGGCGGCAGCAGCGCTAACAGCGTTGCCGCCCGGAACAATCACGGTCTAACGGAAGACGGAGGCGAGTCGGTGGGCGAGACTACGGCGCTGCTTCCCAAGAGCAAGGCCGAGAGAGACGCTGCTGCCAGAAAATCGGAAAATGTGGCTATCAACGGTAAGTCGTCGACGATCATTTTGTGCTTAATCGCCCAACCATGAATCGCTTAGGCACCACCAGACCAGGAGAAGAGCTTCGATTCGCCAACTAGCCGTTTAATTGTTCCTTCCTCTCCTCTTTCCGTCTTGTTTCCGCTTGCAAACAGTCAATATGGGACTCAACTTCGTCCTCTTCCTGGGCAAAGGCGTGGCCGTCCTCTCCTCTCGATCCATCACCCTCGTTGCCTCTCTCGTGGACTCTGCGCTGGACCTGCTCTCGACGCTCATCATCTTCGGCACTAACAAGGCGGTGGAGCACCGGAGTCCAAGGACGATGTATAGGGTGCGTTCGAGATGACTTTTCCTAGGAAAGCGAATGGGGAGGATGTGGACATAGCTGACCTTCGTAAGTAACTTGCTGCTCTACCTCCACTCACGTCAGTACCCCGTCGGGAAGCGTAGGCTCGGTCCTCTCGGTGTCGTCGTATTCTCGGTGCTGATGATCGCAAGGTGGGTGGCGCCACGTTCATCTTGTGCGAGACGTACCTGCGCCTTGAAGTCGTACTGAACCCGGTTTCGCTCTTGTCCGCTTTCAAAGCTTTGTGCAAGTTCTGATAGAATCCCTGGACCGGCTGTACAAGATGGTCACGCTCGGACCGGCAGCTGGAGTCGAGCCAAAGCTGGGAACGTTGGGCATCGTATTCATGGTCGTGACGATCGTCGCTAAGGGTATAATGTACTTGTGAGTAGATTAGATCGGACGTCTCTCTTCTTGATGCCTCGATCGTGCCCTGTCCGTGCCCGTCCGGCATGGCCGTTAACGTCCGCCGTCTCTCCACAAAACCAGAATTTACAAGGACGCGAAGAGCTCGAGCGTGAAGGCTCTGGCGCAGGATGCAGAGGTAAGCGCCACGTTCGGAACGGCGAGCGAGTCGTCCTTGCTAATAAGCCCGTGTTCGTCGCCCCCCTTCTTCTTCGGCAGAACGACGTGTTCTTCAACCTTCTCTCGCTCATCTTCCCGCTGATAGGCGACAAGCTGAATGCCCCACACCTCGATCCGATCGGAGGTGCGCTGCTCTCGCTGTACATCATCATGGAGTGGATCGGGACGCTGCGAGAGACTGTGGAGAGGCTGAGCGGAAGCGTGGCCAGCGATATTGAGATCCAGCGGTGAGCGTGCGCGGGAGAGATGAGGAAGATCAAAAGTTGTCGGATTACGCTGACTCATGTGTCGCCGACTCGGGCCCATCTCGCACTGGCCACAGAGCACTCTACCTGCTCACCCGCTTCGCCGCCATCGACAGCATCTCTCACCTCGCCGTGTACCACCAGGGCGACCAGACGGTGATCGAGTGTGATCTCATCCTGAACGGCAACATGTCGGTGCGTACGGAGCGCCCACTTACCTCCGTTTCTTCCCCCCTAGCGACTTTTTTTGCTGACTCCCACTCGTCGACGACACCAGCTCGGCGAGGCGCACGACCTGGTAGAGACGATAACGTACGCCCTCGAGTCGCTGGATAACGTGGAGAGGGCGTTTGTGCACCTCGATACCAAGGTCGGAGGACCGCCGTCCCACCTTTCCCGGAGCGGGTGAAGGGCAAGGGGTGTAGGGGTGTGAGGGTGGGCGCCCGATACGGATACGGGAAACGGCCGGTGGGCCGGATCGAAATCGGTCAGCTAGCATAGGTTGTCCGCGGACAGGAAAACACGTTTGTTTCATCCAAGTGGATGGAAGGATGGCCTCCTCCCACTTGCGCTATCGAAAAAGTGTGGTTGTTGCTCGGCTCGGCTCGGCTGTCGACCGACGCGTATTCAAAGTCGCTCGTTTCTCTCTCTTGGCTTAGGAACCATCTCGTATTTCACTTGATCCAAGTCGCTCGTCTTTTCTTTCAGTTCGCCTGCGGAGGCTCATGGGACTGGCTGGCGTGTGGACGGAAGCGAGGCGTGGATGGTGTACGGCGCGCGGTGAAGCTGTGCTGTGCTCCGTCTCCACGATCGTCCCCAAGTGGCGCGGTTCGGTTGTGTTGGCATGTGTGTTTTCGATTTGCATCGCCACCACCGCCATCGTCGTCACCCTGATGAGGCAATAAGCGCGATGCTATGCTGCCTCGTGTAACTGACTGACTGACTGACGTCATTCGTGTCGGCGTCGGCGTCTCGCTATCCTTGCCATCCGTCTCCGAGCGGGACAGGACGCCGACCGGAGATATACGTTGATGCCACGCTCATCGTCATCGTCGTCGTGCGAGTATATATATGTAGGACAACGCCCTCGCTCCCTCTTCCTTATCGCCCTCCAGCACATACCCACCCACTCCCGTCGGGCTCATCATACCATCATACCCAACGCATACCCCGCACCCCCCGTCCCCCGCCAGCCATCGGCTTGCTCCATCTTTCGTCAACCCACTTTCCCGCCCGGGTCGCCCGCCTGCTCGTCCCACAATGTCTGCCGTCCTTCCCCCCCCCTCCGCGAGCGAGCCTGACCTCAATGACCATGACAGCGCCAACGGTGGCCGGCACACCCTCCAAGCCGCCTCGTCCGCCGCCGGACTGCAGCACTCTACCCGTCACCTCTCCGACTCCTTCCACATCGGCTCGAACGGAAAAGTCCCCCCGCTGGTCGACATGGACGACATGCTTACCCACCTTCGCTTCCTTGCCGAGCTCGACAGGATAGGCAAGTGCGTGCGCGCCGCTGGCCCGCACACTCGCGGCGGCGCCGAGGCCAATCTCGATGGCCTCCCGCCGCCATACGAAGCTTCGCCACAGACAACGGGCGAGGAGAGGGAGCACCGTTTCTCCGTCTACCTCGCCCGAGCCGTTTACCGCTTTGGCCTCTTCGTCTCCCGCATCGTTCCCGTCATCCCTACCATGTCCCCCTCCGGCATTCCCGAAGGACCTTCCCCGGACGAGGTAGCCGAGAGACCGCGGGCCCAGGCTCAGTCCTCATCCCCTCCTCGACCGTTCCCAGCCGACGTCGTCCCGCCCAAGGACGTCCTGATGGTCTGGCAATCCTACCTCCTTAACCCGCACGTCATGTTCGAGGACGCATGGCGCTCCGCCTGGTTCCTCCACGCCGACAAGCAGGCACGGATCACCAAGCTCTCTAATGAACAGCGCAACTTTAGGGTCGGGTTGAGCAACCTTTGGTGGTATGCCTTCCCGTTCCACGCTCTCGTGAGTTTGCTCGCGCGCTGCCCGGAGCTGGCGTGCATGGACCCTCACTCACTTGGCTTTCTCGCCCTCGACCGACAGAAGGACATGCTCACCTCACCACCCTCGGCGGCCCGCGTCAACATCTGGAATAGCCTCACCGGAGAACCCTTCGACCTCCCCTTCTTCACCCCGCAAGACGCCCTTGCCTTCACACTCCCTTGTCCCTGCTGCGCCGAGACCTTTCAACCGCCTTGGACCACCTCGACCGACGGCAAAGGCAAAGGTTGGGCCGACAAGGACTTTAAGATGACCTGCACATATTGTTGGCAGCGAATCGATAAGGACACCCTTGCTGGCGCGGTTTGGACGACCGATTACAAGAACTATATCAAGACCCGACCCGACCCGGCCGAACTCGTGAAGGACGCCAAGGCCCACCGGTTGTACAAACTGGATGATAGCTTAGTGTTCAAGTGAGCGTCTTGCCAGTAGTGCCCGTCTGCTCGCGCCTTTGTGTCCCTTCGGCGCTGGTATGCGACAAAGGTGAGGTCGGAACGCTCATTATTCCCACCCGGCTCCTCTCTGCCCCTCCCTTTGGCAGTGGTCTGCTCCTGTCACATCCAAAGGGCAATCCGGACCCCGCAAAAGCCGAACTCTTCCAAAAGGACATGTTCCGCCGACTCGTCGCGTACATCGCCGACTTTCGTCCCGGCGGCGACGTCGACGAGTGGGTTCGCTCCGAGGAATATTCGCTCTCGTCCATCAGCGAGACGCTGCTCAACCTTGCCTGCATGATCGGAGGACCGTCCAAACTGAAATTTGGTGAAAGAGTCCCTAAACCGGATAATGTCGTTCCCACACTCCACATCTCTGCGATGCGGAGGGTGAGCTGTGTCGTACGGAGGTACAAGAGCTCTTGGGAAGGGCCGTGGGGTTTGGAGCTGGCTGGGGCCGTGCGGAGGCAGACCAAGTTTGTGCACGAGATGGTCTCCCTGGGTTGGGCGAATCCGGCTCGGCTCGATCGAGGCGAGGACGAGGCGGCGGTGGCGAGGGCGGTGGTGCGGTACCACGCCTTCCTCGACCTCATGGCCTCTACGATGAAGCACAACTTTTGCGTGCCAACCCTGGATATTGACCTCGCTTGGCATACCCACCAACTCTTGGGTAGGACGTACAGAGGCGACACGGAGGCGTATCTGCGCAGGGTGAGCTTGACCCGACACGACACGGGTCCACAGGGGCGCATCGCATCGACGGCGAGACTGACCGGTGAATCGCACCACCCGTGTCTCCCTTGTCGCAGTTCATCGATCACGACGATAAGGTGGAGGAGGGCAGCCTGAGCAACTCTTTCCAGGCCACCGCCAAGGCTTGGAGGGTGAGTCTCGCCGTCCGTTTTCGTCTCCGTCCCAACCTAGGCCGCACGTGAGCAGCTCCCGAGGTCTGACCCATCCCGCCCCGCCCATCTGTCCCTCCGCGCCGTCCTGCAGTCACGCTTCAAACAACCGTACTCCCTCTGCGGCTGTCACATGCCGACGACGGTGCGCGACGACGTGGCAAAAGCATTCCGCGCCCTGGGCTCCAAGGTGAAACGCCGTCAGCCGAGCGTCGGCGGCGGAGCTGCCGACGACGAGTCTCCCGAGTACCATCCCGGCAACGAGCGCTACGGTAGCGGTTATGACGACGCGACGCACCCGTCAGTGCACTCCTCTGTGCACATTTCGTCGACTCAAAGTCTCGAAGCTCGGAGGGACAACCGTATTAGGCGGTACGAGGTGCAAAATAGGATGAACCAGCGGAGGAGGGACCACGAGGATCCGTTCCTTATGGGCTACGCCTATTTCCCCCCTTACTACCCTTACCCTTACTCGTACGTCGACTCCGGCCTCGAGCCATTCTACTACTGCGGCTCCACCATCGACGGCTCCCAATCCACCGCGGGCTCCTGCGCAGCAGGCGCCGGCCCGACGGGCGCGGGCGGGTGCGTGTCCGGCGGCGCGATGACCAGCTCTAGCGCGGCGTGCTCGAGCGGCTCGGGCGGGTGCGCGTCGGGAACGAGTACGAGTGCGTGCGGGGGCGGTGCCACCGGGTTTGGCGGTGGGAGCGGAGGCGGGGTTGGGTTTTGTGGAGGCGGAGGCGGAGGGTGTGGCGGTGGAGGCGGCGGCGGCGGAGGAGGAGGGGGATGTGGTGGTGGAGGCGGAGGAGGATGTGGTGGTGGAGGCGGCGGCGGCGGAGGGGGATGTGGAGGCGGCGGCGGAGGCGGAGGGTGTTGATGGACCGGTACGAACGAACAACCGAGGAACTCGAAGCAACCCACGAAAGACGTCGGCCACACCTAGCGCGATTCGTTTGAGCAGCGACTGTAGAGAATGCATACCCTGTCTCCTTCTTGCTCCGCTTTACTGCACTTATCTCCCCGTCAGACGGACACTCCCGTGCGAACGAAACCCAACCTCAACTGGGTATCATCCATTTTATCTCCTCCGTCATCTGACTCCGTCTGATTAAGGTACCCACAGAGTTTTCCCTCCTCGTGGAGCGTATAAGCTCGGTGGCTGGCCCGCCTTCTCTTCCTAAATTAGAATCCCAGGAAAAGGTCAGCACGTAACTTTGGAGCTTGGTCTTTTTGTTCCTGGTTGTCTGCGATTCCGATCAGCTGCGTGAGAATGTATCGCTGTCCATGGGCGCTCTCTTGGCGAGGTCAGGAAGGCCACAGCCGCAAGGACCAAAGCCGCCGCGGCGCAAAGGAATTGACAAACCTCAAGGAGGTCAACGAGGTTGGTGGCCGAAATGACGCGCTAGGCGTCGTCCTGGACGCCGAAGTAGGAGCCGGCGATGGTGGCAAGGTAGTTGGGCTCAGACGGGTGGGTGACGCCATGGTAGTGGTCGAGGTTGCGGCCGAAGGAAAGGATCTTCTGCAAGGTGGGGTTGGCCATCGAGACCTCGTAGTCGGTGTTCTCGAGCATGACGATACCGAAGCGCTCGATCTCGGCATCCTTGCCCTGGTGGTTGCCCTGGTGGTTCTTGCCCTGGTGGTCCCGGGCGGGAGCGGCGAAGACGCCAGCGGTGAGAGCGGCAACGGTCAAAAGAGTGGTGGCGGCACGCATGGTGATGGAAGGGTAGCGGGTTGGAGAGAGAAACACACAGTGGCGAGTCTTGAATTTTATACAAAACCTTCCGTTACGAAATCCGCCAATTCATAGGAACGTGTACGTCTTGATGCGGCGGCGCGGCCGAAGGCTTGCCGGCCGGACTTCGTCGTCAACATGAAACGATCGCGGTCACCTCCCCCTTCCAAATGTTAAGGCACGCGACGTGGTGGGCGAACGGCATTACTCATCACCCCGGTCTTGGCGCATCCCGCCCCACTCCTATCATTGTACAGCTTTTCGGTGACAACCTAGTCGCGACCCTTGTGCGTTGCGACCGTTGGGCGATTTCCTCGGCCACCTGCTCCTTGACCGCGCCCCTTGACTATTAGACGGAGTGTCAGGTCCAAGGCAAAGTTACGAAACTCCACCTGAAACGGATTATTGCTTGTCTGTGCTTCCGAACAACCTGGACTCTTCGATCGCGCGGATGGGCCAAGGCCGTCTCATCATTCCCCCACTCCCCCCCACCTCACTTCCTCGTGGTCTACAAAGTGGCTTTCATCGGAATGAAGCTTCAAATCCATTTTTTACATGATCGATTCCGTCACCATGATCTCCAACTTGACCGACCTCCAGGCCGCCCACGACGCGCAGTGGGCCTGGCTCGAGAAGCAGCTCGAGAAGGACTCGCACGACGCCGGTCAGGGTCCCAAGTTTGTTGTCATGCACCACCCGCCCTTCCTTGTCTCGGAGGACGAGCCTGATCAGTACTTCAACTGGCCCTCGGAGCTCCGCAAGCGCTTTCTTGCCTTGGTTCGTGCCTCGCTACTCTAGCCGTTGATGGGCTGTTGGACTGATACCTTTCTGCAGATGCGCAAGTACAACGTCCACCACATCCTCGTCGGTCACACGCACGAGACCTTCATCGCCAAACCCGCCGACAACGCGTTCACGATCTACGTCGTCGCCGGTACCGCTAAGTACTTCGACGACCAGGGCTTCGGCTACCGCGTCTTCAACGTCTCCTCCCCCGACCCGGCCAAGGGCGTCTCGCAGGAGTACGTCCACCTCGACCTCGGCGGCCAGGTCATCACCCGCCTCCGTGGCCGCGGCGCTCCCAACTCGTGCCCCGAGATCTTCTCCAAGTAAATTATTGATTTGGAAGGAGTGGTGGCTGTTTAGAGCTCGGTGTTGAGAATTTAGAGCGGGTGAGACGGCTTGTTGCTCCGTTTCGCCTTGGTTTGGGATAACTTTGCTGAAGGACATACATAGTATACACATGGGGTTGTTGGATGTTGACGAAAAGCCATCTTAATAGACGTTGCATATTTTGGCATTGGTAAAAATTCAGCTCGAGAACATTTCCACAGGGGCACGTTTTTGCCTTAATCAGCAGCATTGGAGATCCGTTCGCGTGGCGTTTCAAACGGTGCTGACAAGCTGTGCCGAGATACTCTCGACTGAGACAACCATGTCAACGTTCGACTTTACAGAGCGAAGAGGACAAACACGATGTTCCAGGGCTTGGGTGTGATGTATTTGTCCGAGTGATGTGACGAAGGGTGTGGGGTGGGTGGGGGCGCGTTTGATGCGCAAACAATCAGATTCGATTTGATAAGCATCGATGTCGCGGCATCGGGGTTCGTCGTCGACCTGCGAATTGGCCCAAAAAACTATTTCCAAGAAAATACAAGAAGGTAAAGAATGCCCACGGCAAAAGTATATGATAGGTGAACGGACGTGTTTGTGCGTCGGAAGCGGTGGGCGGACGGGATGACATCCCACCGGGAAAGAGTTCCCGCTCCGGGAACATTTTCCCCCTTGGCTCATTTGAAACGAGAGCCGCTTAAAGTCCGCGGAAGTCCACGGCAAGGTTTCCCCGCAAACGTGTCACCGTGTTCCTTTGGCGTGCCTCTGTGTCACCGTTCTTACGCTAAAAGAACGAACCCAAATAAGCTCTGAACACGGGTGAAAACCATAGCACTACCGAGCTGATTGATATACCTCGTTTCGGAGGTCCGGAGGGGTTCCTCTGGCGAAGTAGTGGCAGCAGTGGAGTGAGTGATTTGTTGTTATGCGTGCGTACAACGATGCATTCGTTTTCCGTATCATGGTTTCCGTGTCTCCTTGGCAAATGGTATTGGGGATTGAATAACTGCATTCACACTATGTACTCTATAAGAGGGGCTTAGATCCCCAAAGCGCCCTCGTAGAAGGGTACGACACTTCGAAATGTACGATAATCTCGACTTCTTGGCCTGGAGCCAGCTTGTCCAGGACGAGCATGAACTTGCCCTCTTTCTCGTCGACCCAGACACCGTGTTTCGTCGCAGCCGACGAAGGATTGTACCGCTTCACAGAGTGTTTATCCGCCTTCGGCTTCGGGGCCTCCTCTCCGCTCGGTTTGGTAGACGACTCCTTTGCAGCTCCCTCGATGAGCGTAGGCTCGTGCACCTCGACAGAGATAGCAGCGTCCTCTGCGACGGGGATATTGTCGTACACCAACACACCGTCGACGTCGACGGTCTTCTTGTTCGTAATCTTGTACCGATGGAGACAAGCAAGGAAGGCCTGCTTCCCCGCGAGGAAAGAGGACGTCTTCAAGTCCTTCCGCACCACGGGGAGGACGTTCACGTCGATAGAGGGGTCCACACCGAGCGCGAGGTCGAACGATTCGGCGGGGGTGACGGTCTTGATATTCGTGGTGGCGACGAAGGTGTCGTCGACGTAGATCGAGACGGGGCCTGCGAAGAGCGTCATACTACCACAAAATCGTCAGTACGAAGTCTAATGGGGAAAGGGTTGGGGGAGAAGAGGGGGACGTACGAAGTAGAGTTGATAATCTTGGCTTGGATGTGGCACCGCCACTCGAGGCGCGGGAAAACTTCGTGGTCGATCTCTGCGTCGAGGTTGAACTCTCCCACGAGGAGGCTGTGCTTCGACCCATCGCTCGGGACGGTGACTTTGCCCGGGACGTTGAACGTCGTGTTGGCCTGCATCGTGTTGGTCTGAACGTCGACAACTGGGCCTTGCGGCGCAGATGCCGCTGCACCAAACCCGGCTGACGCAGCGAAGTCCTGGAGCGCTGACTTAGCCATGACGGCGGGTGCACTGCCGAACGTAGCGGGGGCGGCCGGACTGCCGAAGGTGGGCTGGGCAAACCCACTGCTGCCAAACGTGGCGGCAGCGGCGGACGCCATCTGCGGCTGGGCCGGGACGAAACCTTGCTCGGGGGAAAGGCTCAATGACCAGGGGCGGAGGGTGGGGCGCCTGAGGTTGAGCGTGGGCGCCACAGTTTGGAGGGTGATGTGCACGTCGTTCCAGGACTCGCCCGAGTTTTGCTGGATCTCGGCCTTGTACTCGAGGGTGATCGAGGATCCCGAGTCTTCGGCCTTGGAGGAGGAGGGGACGGCGGGGCGGTCGGTCGTGGCGCGGACGACATACGCCGCGCGCCAGGACGCGCCGTTCACGGTGTACGCGAGGCTGAGGAGCTTCTCACCCGGCTCATCCGCGACAAGGGTCACCGTGACGTCGCTCCTGGGTTTCGTGAGGTCGTAGAGCTCCTCATTGACCTGCGTGAGCTCCGTCCTGACGCGGCGGATGTCCTGGGCCAGAAACTTCTTCTCTACGCGGTACGACGCGAGCGCACTAACCATCTCGTTGATCTTGATGTCGTCCTTGGCGGAAAGGGTGCACAAGTGCCTTTCGAGCGCGGCGCTGCTCTGCTCGAGCGTGGCACCCTCGTCATTCAGCCTCGCCGCATGCTCCTTCAGCTCCACGACCCTGTCGCTTTCTCGATGCTTGGGTTCTTTGATGTCTTCGTGCGAGATGTGGACATCGTGCATTCGCGCCCCTTGGGCTTTGACTCGCAGCGAATCGTCTAGAAACGTATCAGGGAGTTCGGTGATCTTGACGCTGACGCTCTTCCCGGCTTCGGGGAGGACGACGGCGTACTCGCGAACAACCTCGGCGCAGGTCGGGTAGCACGTCACCCGCGCAATGGGGTGTTCGGAAGAACGCACGACGATGGGCGCCATATCCTTTCTCGCTCTGGGAAAGGGAAGGTGGGATGGAAACTTGGGCACCAGTCAACTCACCGGACTTAAAGTAGCTTCTTTTATAAAACCGCGGACAATGCAAGAAGAGTGTAAAACGATCAACAGCACACGCACCGCCAAGCACCGCCTGCCTCAAAGGCGCGGGTCCACTAAGTCCGCGTAACTCCAGCCACCTTTCCCCCGCAGACGTGACATCCGCGTTCCTTTTCTTCCTTGACGACGGCAACCACCATCCCTTTGCCGCCTTCTCTACTTTCTCGTGCCAGAGCGCGCCTTTTTCTGCCCGTACGAGTCCCGTATCGTCGTTGTGGGGCGCATCGCATTTGCGCCATGACTCACGTTCTGCCCGTCTTCCCTTCCAATCCAAACAAATGCTTAGTAACCGACGCGTCTTTTTGTCAAGCTCGGCTTTTCCGCCCCCGTGTCAATTTCTCGTACGCTTTTCATGGTCACCATCTCCAAGCTGTATCATGACTTGCTTTCCGTCCCTCTATCTATCGAGGACTTAGAATCCACGTCCAAACATGTCCGACAATCCCCCGGCGCCTTTCGGCTTTGTAGGCTCCTCAATCCCCACGAGCAACCGCTCCCGTCCCCAGGGCAGCGGTCAGGGAGAGACCGCTCTCCCCCCGCGCGGTAGCGTGGTGTATGGCACGCAGAGCTCGATCTCGGCCCGCCGCTTTCCCGTAGCCAGGCGCGGTACGGCTCACAGGGTCCCCATACCCAGCTCCTCTACCGCGGAGAGGTTGAGTACTACTTCGCAGCGTGACCCTCCCTCGTCCAGTCGCTACGACGGGATCAAGACCGAGTGCGAAGGTCTCAAAGAGTGACTCGGGCAACTCGAGAAGCGTCTCGCCGTTCTTGAGGGAGAGAACGCCTTGATGCGCAAGGAGCTAGAGGCCCTCAAGTCCATCCGTTTTGTCGACCTTGACGTTCTCGATATCGTGGATGACTTCTAGTCCGGACAACGCCCGTCCAAACACCCTATCAGAAAGAGAACAATGCATCCGTATCAGTGCCAAGCTTAGGGCTAGCAAAAGCGTGATCTGAAACACAAGGGGTGGGATAACAGAAAGAAACTTTGCAACGCACGTGTGTTTCTTATCAAGCCAAGGCGTCGGAACAGTCGTGATAAGGAACTGACTGCCGTTCGTTCTAGGCCCCGCATTGGCCATACTGACCGTATATGGCCTGTCGTGCCGCAGCGTGTCTGAAAACTCGTCTTCGAAATATTTACCCCAGATCGATTCACCCCCCGTGCCATCGCCGAGCGGGTCACCCGTTTGGATCATCTGTATGTCATAAGGCACAACGGTGTATGGTCAGAGCAACGATCACACATGTCAGGGGTGGGGGGAGAGTGGAGGGGGGAGGGGGTAAAACAGGGGGTGGTCTCAAACTTTAAATGTGTAAGAAGCCCTTGTCACTTGAGTAGACGAGGGCATGCGAATGAGAGTCTCTAGTGGGCCGTTTTTGGTAAGCAGAACTGGCGATGCGGGATGAACCGAACGCGAGGTTAAGGTGCCGGAATGCACGCTCATCAGACACCACAAAGGGTGTTAGTTCATCTAGACAGCCGCACGGTGGCCATGGAAGTCGGAATCCGCTAAGGAGTGTGTAACAACTCTTTTGTCGGGGAATGGTCCACACTAGGGCGACGAATCAATCGATGAAAGACTGTCTGAGACCGCGCCCGAGGGCCACTTGGATCTATTGGCAAAAGTAACCCCTTCCCCCGTCCTTCGTCCGCAATCGGTGACGGTATCGAGCGAGCGATACTCGCCCGAGCCGGCGAGGTCGTCCTCTGTCCCTCCTACGTGCCAGGCACCGCGGTCCCCCGACGAGCCGCGCCGGCCGCGCAAACTGCGAAGACGAAGAAAGCCCTCGACAGCTACGAGCACGACGACGACGTACGTCCGGGACCGCAAGAACTCGCGCGGGTCGGCCGATAATGTCGACCCGTCGATGCTACCCCCACCGTCGTCGGCGGCGTCGCAGCCACAACACAAGTTCACGCGGCTTCTCACTGGCTCTTTGTGGCGTTTCGGCGGTCGTAGTGGCGGGCAGCAGCCCAAGTCGTCCGCATCGTCGGCCAAGAGCGTCGCGCAGCCCCAGAGCCCGGCCGAGACGCTCCCAGATATGCGGTACCACGCGCTCAGCGATGGGAACGCGGACTACCTTCTGCTCTAGACGTCCACCTGTTCTCGGGACTCCTCCTTTGTCCTCACCCCCTTCGACATCCTCCAAGTGCTCGTGAGAGGCATGTCCTTCCGTACCAGATCTTGCGATCTCGGGGAACTCGTGCGATATGCGGGGAGGCGGTACTCTCAGGATCTTGGAGCCCTTTCTCACGAGCGTCTGGGACGAGGGGACGGGTGGAGGAGGAAGGTGGACAGCCCGGTCGGCGGTGAGAGCCTGAGGATGGCCACTGGTGGCGCCTTGCTCGTCCTTGGGAGGCTCGACATGGTGGTGGCGCGCAGAAGTAGGCACAGGGTCGAGGTCGGATTCAGACTCTGGCTCGAGAACAGGGTCGTGCGCGGGCTCGGGCTCGGGCTCGGGCTCGGGCTCCGAGTCGAGGTCGGGATCCGAGTCAACCTCGGGCGACATTGGCGGAGCAAAATGAGTGTGAAACGGAGAATCATATGCTGGATGCTGACGATGCGTCGTGATGGGATGGTCGTCGAGACCGGTAATTTTGAGACCATTGGCGACAGCGGGGCCCCTGTTGAAAGAGGGGAAGACGACAGAGTTTTCGTTGTCCTCGCTGTTGTCGCCAAGAAAAGAAGCCAGGCAATGAAGGAAAATGATAGAAAAAGTTGGTACGGTGGCAAATAAAACAAGAAAAAGGAAAGAATTAGCACGCACGTATGCAAAGACGGGGGAGGACGGCGGCACCCTGGCGCAAGACGACTCACGGGGCGCCAATCTTTTGAATGACAAGCATCTCCCATCGAAGGCTTTCAAGGACGGTTTCGTCATAGGTTCGTGCCTGAAAAAAGGTGATGTGAGTCATCGTACGAGACGTGCCCGATTAACTCGAATCGTCTTACCTTGGCCATCATTCGTATACAAACAGGAAATCCACGAGCATCTTTACAGCAAAGGTCAGCAAGAAGAAAAGAGGGCCTCGACGTCGTTCACGAGATATGGACCATCTCGGACGAGCGGGGCTCAGCGCGGAAGCGACGGACCTCGAGCTCGTTGCGGGCAGCGAGGCGGGACATGTTAGCCCGGAGGTCGGTGGCGAAGCGGTTGCGGAGGAGCTCGATGGTCGGCTCGAAGCGGTGGGTGAGCTCCACCGGCTGCCCGGCAAGCCAGAGGGCCGCATGGGACCCCGGAACAAGACAGAGAAGGAGGACATCGAGGCGCTGATCATCGTCCGTCTCTGGGATGTCTGTGAAATGGAGAATAAGCGTCGGAAAGGAGCCGTTAAAGTTGACGCATTCCCCTTTTTGACCGGAGGTTTTAGCATCGAGATCCAAAATGAAACATTCGATGATGGCCTTCGCAGAAGGTGCGCGGCCTTTCAAAGGACAGACATGACCACAGCGTCGACGTCGGCGAAGCGACTCCTTAGTCGAGACTGGAGCGCGATCGACCGCAGCCCGAGGACACGCGCTAACCCTAACTCCACCAACGCCCTTGCTGCCGCAGCACATAGAAAGTCGAAAGGGCCTCCGCCGTCCGTCCGTCGATTCGCCATCGCTCTCAAGCCGGAGGCTCCGTCCGTGCGTCCGTCTGTTTCTCTGGCAAGGACATCAACGCAAAAGCAACGCAAAACAAACACACAGCAGCAGCCTTTACTCTCTTCTCTGCGCGCCGCCTGGAACCGATCGACCGGCCGGCCGACTTTGCCGCTTCTTCTCCGGGTCTTCCAGTAGACATCGATCGATCGTTTCGCATCGTACACATTTTCGAAGATGGGAAAAGCTAAGAAGGGCGGGAAGAAGAAGGGAGGAGACGACTATTGGTGAGCCTTTTTGTTGCTTGGGTCGGCACACGTCGATTCTGGACTGGACCGGCCGGCTCGTCTCGTCTTTCCATGCGGTGGCGTCGCTTCGGAGCTCAGCTCACCATTATTTCCGTTTCTCTTTTCTTCCTCTCTTCTTTTATTATTTGTTCTAGGGAGGACGCTGGCGAGTCCATCCCTTCCGCTCTTGGCGGCACGCCAGAAGGCGCGCCGTCGGACGGGGACGAGCCGGTGGCCGCTGCCCCGTCGCGCAAGACCTTGTTCGCCGACCTCGGCATCGAAGGTGCAGACGATATGGATGACGACGACGACGACGGAGGGTTGATGGTGCGTGCAGGCCGTGCGCGCTTCCTTCCGTCCCTATCTTCTTCTTTTTCATTAAGACTGACGCGCCGCTCGGTCCGCTCTTTTCTGTTCATCCGTTCTCAGTCGGCGATCAAAAAGTCCTCGAAGAAGGAAAAGAAAAAGGCAAAGAAAACGAAAGACGCCACTCCAGCGTCTGAGGACGAGGTGGAGGACGCTGCCACCGCCGATTTGACCGCTTCCAAGGCGCCGGTGGCGGTCACGGCTGACGACTTGCTTGACGAAGAGTTCGGTCCCGTCAAGGAGAAGAAGGGAAAGAAGGGCAAGAAGGGCGCCAAGTCTGCGGCCGGTGGCGAGGAAGGGGAAGGAGAAGAGCCGGCGGCAGCCGCAGCCACGAATGAGGTGGACGTCGCCGAGCCCATGGAGAGCCCCAAGATCTTGTCCAAGAAGGAGAAGGAGAAGTTGAAGAAGGAGAAGGAGAAGGTATGTTATTAGTTTTTTATTTCCGGTTTCCCTCTAGCTACGGCGAGCAGCGCGTCTTACCCTTTGCGTCCTTCGTTCTTCTTTACACAGGCAAAGAAGAAAGCTCAAGCGGCGGCGAAGAAGGCCGCGTCTGGGGAGGCGCCAAGCGAGGTGCCGGCTCCGGCTCCGGCAGCTGCAGGAGAGGAGGCCGCTCCCGCTGCAGAGGGCGAAGGGGCGGACGAGGACGAGGGGGAGGCGGAGGGTGGCGGTGGCGGTGCTTCGGATAAGAAGAAGAAAAAGAAGAAGAAGAAGGCCGCCACTGAGGACAAAAAGGAGGAGCCCGCTGCCGGAAAGAAGAAGAAAGCGCCCGCTGCTCTGGCCGCGCTGAGGGCAGCCATGGAGGCTCAGAAGGCGGCGGAAGAAGAGGCAAGGAGGCTCGAGGAGGAGACTCGACGGTGAGTCGACTTGGCCTATTTCATGGTGTGCTCTTCTCGTTTCCCGACGGGCACACGCTGATTTCCTTTGTTGCCGACGTGTCTCACCGGTCCTTCCAGGCGAGAAGAGGAGGAAGAGCGCTTGCGCGAGGAAGAGGAGCGACGAAAGGAGGAGGAGAAACGTCGCAAAAAGGAGAGGGAGAAGGCGAAGAAGGAGCAGGCGCGCAGGGAAGGTCGATTGCTCACACCCAAGCAGAAGGCCGAGCGGGCGGCCGCAGAGGCGCGCAAGCAGGCCCTTCTCGCCAGCGGCGCTACCGTCGTCGGCCTCACCAGCGCTGCCGGTCCTTCCGACGAGGCTTCCCGTCCCAAGAAGGTAGTCGCAACGAGCCGGAAGAAGAGAGGCCCGCAAAAGTCCTCCGGTCTACCCGTACCAGAGCCCGTCACTCCTGCCGAGACCAAGGAGGAGCCGTCGTCACCAGCACCCGCCACCCCGGAGGAGCAGGCACCGGCACCAGGGCCAACAGAAGCGGAAAAGTCAGTGGCGTCGCCGCCCGTGGAGGACGACGTGAAGGACGACTGGGAGGCCGAATCGGAGGAGGAGGTCAAGGACGACGGCGTCAAGGACAGTTGGGACGCCTCTTCCGCCGAGGATGACGAGAGCAAGCCTGCTGCCGTTGGAACGAAAGCCAAGGCACCCGCACCCGCAACTGCAGCCAAGCCCCCCCCTTCAGCAAAATCCGCGCCGGCGAAGGCTCCCGCCAAAGCTCCAGCCAAGGCGACATCTGCGGCCGCAGAGGAGTCCTCGTCTGAGGAAGACTCGGACGAGTCTTCAGAGGAAGATTCCGACTCGGACAGCAGCTCCGACGGCGATGGCATGACCGCTACGCAGCGGATGGCCGCGCAGAAGAAGGCTGAGGCGGCGGAGCGTAGAAGGCAGCGCATCGAGCAGGCCATGGCGTCGCGAAACAAAGACGACTTGCGCAGTCCCATCTGTTGTATTCTCGGACACGTCGACACGGGCAAGACCAAGCTGCTGGACAAGGTGAGCCACGATAGTGACCATGAGCCAGTCGTTGAGGACGAGCTGACTGATGCCCGAGTCTATCTTCTTCCCTTCTGTTAGATCCGCTCTACAAACGTTCAAGGCGGCGAAGCGGGCGGTATTACGCAGCAGATCGGTGCCACCTACTTCCCGATGGAGGCGATCAAGGCCAAGACGGCGGTGAGCAACGTGGACGGTACGCAGGAGTACAAGGTGCCTGGACTTCTTGTCATCGACACCCCCGGCCACGAGTCCTTCACCAACCTCCGCAGCCGTGGCTCGAGCTTGTGTAACATCGCCATCCTCGTCGTCGACATCATGCACGGCCTCGAGCCGCAGACGCTCGAGAGCTTGCGATTGCTGAGAGACAAGAAGACGCCGTTCATCGTCGCTTTGAACAAGGTGCGTGTTGTCAAACGTACGAAGTTCGCATATCAGACATCTTCCCACATTCTCGTTGGCCGTGGTGTTGACGCGAGTTCTTGCTCGTTGCCGTCATCGCAGATCGACCGTCTGTACGGCTGGAACGCGATCCCCAACAACGCCGTGCGCGACTCATTGTCGAAGCAGAGCTCGGCCGTCCAACGCGAGTTCCAAACGCGACTGGAGAAGACGATCCTCGAATTCGCAGAGCAGGGCCTCAACGCCAAGTTGTTTTACGAGAATGACAACTTTGCGCGCAACGTCTCTCTTGTCCCCACCTCGGCCATCACGGGCGAAGGCGTGCCGGACATGCTACTCTTGCTCGTTAACCTGACGCAGCAGCGGATGAGCAACCAGCTGATGTACCTCTCCGAGCTCCAGTGCACCGTGCTCGAGGTCAAGGTCATTGAAGGTCTGGGCACGACGATTGACGTAGTGCTCTCCAACGGCATCCTGCGCGAAAGCGACAAGATCGTCGTCTGTGGTCTCAACGGGCCGATCGTGACGCAGGTGCGTGCTTTGCTCACTCCACAGCCGCTCAAGGAGCTGCGCATCAAGTCCGAGTACGTGCATCACAAGGAAGTTAAGGCGGCGCTCGGAGTCAAGATCGTCGCGCCGGACCTCGAGAAAGCCATCGCCGGTTCGCGCCTCCTGCTGTGCGGGCCGGACGACGATGAGGACGAGCTGAAGGACGAGGTGATGAGCGACCTGACGAGCCTGCTCAACTCGATCGACAAGTCCGGAAAGGGCGTGAGCGTGCAAGCCTCCACGCTCGGCTCGCTCGAAGCGCTGCTCGACTTCTTGTCCGTCAGCAAGATCCCTGTGAGCGGGATCAACATCGGTCCGGTGCACAAGAAGGACGTCATGCGCACTGCTACCATGCTCGAACGTGCCAAGGAGCTTGCTTGCATTCTTTGCTTCGACGTGGAGGTGGACAGGGACGCGGAGAAACTCGCAGAGGAACTCGGCATCCGGTTGTTCAAAGGTAAGTTTCAAGTTAGCGCTGCCGAACCGAAGTCGAGGCCAGCAGTGAACTGATCGCGCATGTGCACCTTCACGTTGATTCACTTCGTTGACGCTTGCAGCCGACATCATCTATCACCTCTTCGACGCTTTCACCGCTTACAACGCCGAGATCGTCGAGGCCAAGCGACGAGACGCGGCGCCTCAGGCCGTCTGGCCCGTGCGTCTTAAGATCATCGCCGCGTTTGCCAAGCGTGACCCGCTCATACTAGGCTGCGACATCCTCGAGGGCAGCTTGAGAGTCGGCACGCCCATCTGTGTTGTCAAGGTTGATCCTGAGACGAAGAAGAAGGACGTCATTCCGCTCGGCAAGATGTGAGTATGCCCCGGAGTCGTAAGGAGGTAGATTGCTTATTATAAATGCCACCCTGACCACGATTGTGGACGCTTTTTTTTCTTTCTCTTTCCTCTAGCACCTCTTTGGAGATCAACCACCAGGCGAAGGAGGTGGTGAAGAAGTCACAAGCGCACGGCGGAGTGGCTGTCAAGATCGAGCACGCTGTGTACCAGAGTACCAAGATTTTCGGCAGGCACTTTGACGAGAAGGATGAGTTGGTGGCGCACGTCTCCAGGCAGAGCATCGACGTGCTCAAGACGACGTTCCGCAGCGAGGTTAGCATGGATGAGTGGGCCCTCATCAAGAAGCTCAAGGCGCTCATCGGCGTAGACTAAGCGATGCGACGCCAATGTTCGAATCGCCTTCGCCTTCTTGACCTCGCTGCATGTAGGTAGCCTTAGCTGGCTCGCGTGAGACGATCGCCGTTCGCCAGCAGGAAACCTCTTTTGCGTGACCTATGATTTGATGCTGAGCTGTAAATGCCTGCTAGACTGACGTCGAGCATTCCGAGCCTACGTTCGTCGCTCGGGAGAATTGGACGTTCTGCAACTGCGCCCCCGTTCGAACTGTCTTGTGAATGACAGTTCACCTGGAGCATTCTTGCCTTGACAAAGGAGTGCACAACATCGCGGTGTCCTGTGTAGTTTTACTTCTCGCCCGGACCTTCAGGGATCTGCTCGCTCAGGCCCTGCAGAACCTCGTAAAAGTTCCTCGCTTTAGCCACTTCATGTCGCGTTTCATAGCCCGCCGCCGCGTCTGCTCATCTGGCAGTCAGCACCTTCTCCCTCGCCACCATCTTTTTCACCGTCACCATCTCCTCAGCATGAACCCCCTTCCACATCCTGCCTAAGAGTCCTGGGTCTAGCAATAGAGCCCAAGCGAGCGATGCGTTATCATTTTGTTTGTTTGTTTGTTTGTTTTCGGGGCTGGGCTTGATCTGCACGGATGGGATGCCTGTGAGAAGGCAGCGGCAACGATCAGAGCAGAGGCGACGTCCTCTGAGTAGGAGCGACAGTCGAGCGATATAGAGCAAGGCTAATTGGTTTTGGCTTCGCGCTCAAGCGCGCGACTTGAGTCGCTTCGTCCTTGAGCGCCGCGACGGTGACTTTGAGCGGAGTAAAACTACAAGTACAGTAAGATACAACCAGTTCCGGAAAGTCGCCGCCCATCATCGGCTCACCCTCTCCAGCCACGACTTTAGCTCGCAATCCAGATCGCCTTCGCTGGGAATCCAATCCGACGAGTCTGTCTTCCCGCGGAAAGGCGCCTCTTCCTCCGATTTGAGGCCGGACGAGGGGATCGGATCGGGCGGCGAGGTGGGCAGGGTCTCGAACGCAAAGATGCGACGACGGGTGGACGGGGAGAAGCCTTTGGGCGAGACGAGATTACTCGGTGATTTGGGTCCGGGAGAGGAAGAACCTAGCTTGGGACAGGGGGAAACGTGCTTGGCCGACGTCGGGCTCCTGCCCCCGCCGATTAACTTGAGGTCCTCCCCGTTGGTAAGCGTTCTCGTCGTCATCACGTTTGGCTGAGCGTTGAGCTCTGCCAACCGTCGACGCTTGACACCTCGGAAGTGCTCCTGCCTTCGAGGCGTCGTCGTCGGCGAGTTTTCGTCCGTGCCATCGTCGCAGTCAGAGCTGGAGTCGAGCCGAGGAGATGATGATGGCGGTGGAGAGCTGTGCATCGTCTCGAACGCAAAAATCCTCCGGCGAGTTGAGGGCGAGAAGCCCTTGGGAGAGATGACGAGGCGCCCCGGAGATCTTCGTCTGGTGGGAGATGCCAGATCAGACCTAGCCACCGGTGCGGGCTCGATGATGCGCCTCGGAGTTTTTCGTCTGGTGGGAGAGGCTAGATCAGACCCAGCCACTGGTGCGGGCTCGATGATGCGTCTCGGCGTTTTCCGTCTGGTGGGAGAGGCCAGATCAAACCGAGCCACGGGTGTGCGTCCTGGCGTTTTCCGTCCGGTGGGAGATGCCAGGTTGGATCGAGCCACTGGTGCGGGCTCGATGATGCGTCTCGCCGTTTTTTGTCTGGTGGGAGAGACCAAGTTCGATTGTGCCACTGGTGGGGGTGCGGGTTTGGACTTGGACTTGGGCTTGGGCTTGGGCTTGGTGCGTACGGCACCAAACCCTGCCAGGTCGCGGTACTTGACCATGAGGGTCTCGCCGGCAAACGTAGACAGCGGAGAGAGCGAGCTGTGCATATAGGGCGTCTGCTGCGTCGGCGTTGGTGGGTCTGCCTTGGCGGGGGACTCTGTCGCTGAGGAGCGGTCAGGAGACAGTTGGACAGGCGATCTGGCGGCGCTGGGCACGGCGCCAGAACGAGAGTCGTCTGGTGCGGATTTGAGTGGCAACCGATGCGGACGAGAAGAAGGATCGGTCTCGTCGTTGAAAGGGCCCGGCGAGCGCACCGAGCGAGGTAGAGAGGGTCTAATGGGCGAGCCGAGGCGACGCGAGGGAAGGACGGGCGCGGTGGTAGGAGTGGCGGGTGCAACGGACCGCTGGGGAGTAGAGGTGGTCTGTCTGGGCGCAGAAACAGACTGCTTGGCGGTAGGAGCAACGTGCCGAGGTGTAGAAACGATATGACCGGGCGTGAAGTAAGAGAACAGAGTTGTCTGCTTTCGCCCGGTCGTCTGGGCGCCAGACGACTGCATTTGCTGCCAGACGTCGTCGCCCGCTTGTTCGTTTTCGTCCGTAGAACGCTTCGGTCGCTTTGACCGAGGTTTAGTGTCTGTGTTCCGGTGCGTCGGAGTGGGGGTCGTCCTGGGCTTGGACGCCGGTCGTGGTCGGGCCGAAGAGGACGGGGCGGGTGGGTTGGAGGGCGATGGGCGTACGGTCCTTGGGGATGGGTACCGCTGCCCCGGAGGCAGGGGTCGAATCCACGCGGAAGAAGTGAGAGGCGAGTCCATTGGCGACGGTGCTGCTGGACGACGAGGCGAAGGGAATGGCGTCGACGTCGAGCGCAGATGCGGCCTTTGCAAGATGGACGACGTCGGCAGACTTAATTTAACGCGTCGCCGCGCGCTGAGCGGAGAGCGCGATCGCCGCCAAAGGCCGAAGGGGGGCACTGCAGCAGCATTTCATTTCGGGTCCATGCTGCGGCTTGACGTCAAGCAATACAACAGGGGAGACAGCTCGTTGCACGACGGAGGAACAATATGAAGACAGTTACAGCAGAGGAAGCCAACGGCGGCGCCATCGCAAGCCATGGCCATCCCTCCTCTCGCCAGCTTGGAGACCAAGCCCGCCCGCTGAACTGAACGTCGCAAAGGGAATGCAAACGACGTTAAGTCCCCGAGGTTTTCAGACAAATGGGCAACAGTTATCTAACCTTTCCTCACCATCTGCTGCTGCTGCTGCCCCGTCGTCGCACGCCTAGGAGTTTTGACCAGGCTTAGGGTGGCGACAGAGATAACCGTCAGGCTTCAGGCTTTGACAATAGTTGTCCGCATCCGAATTCCAGACACCGCACCCAGGGCAAATCCAGGCCGAGTTTACGAGTGGGCTCAACCAGCTGATGGCCATGGTTGTTGTTTCAGGTGTCCTTTGTTGCTCTTTGAGAAGAGAGACGTGAGTGCACACTACTGAGCGTCGGTCGATGGTAATGCGGGCCCCGGTTTTATATGTTTTTCCAGTCATGAAACTCAGCCGCGAACGTGGGCCGGCATCACCGTCGTTACGGCGGACAGAATCGGGAGGAACGAGACTTGTCGCCGCGGTCGACAAGCGACGACGAACTACTGTATGAGAAATAAGAGTATCAAGCGCTGGCCATCCTCGCGGCGTTTAGCCCTCGATGGATGTAAATCCGACCGACGAGACGACAGGAAGGAACGCACTCCACTCACTCACCGTTAGCTACTGCTCCGCGGCGCAAGCTCAGGCGGCTTACTTGGACTGGGGCTTTGGAGAGTCCGCATGCTTTTTCCATTGTTGAAATACCTCCTGACGATGCTTTGGGGTATCTTCGAAGTTCGGGAACCTGCCGTTCGGGTAATTGTCCCGTTGGCGTTCGAGACGACGAGAGATGTCGATGTCGTTGTCGGATCGGGCAAGGAGTGCGTGCGTGCATTCCGGTGAGATAAGAGACAATAGACGAGAGACAATGGGGCGAACGCAAAGCAAGGGCCGCACGTGGAGGGACGGCACGGCGGGCGGGCACGCCTCAAATGGCTTTCGAGCGTCATCTCAGGAGCTAAGCTTTGACTTCAGCACGACTAACTTAAAGCATAGCGCTGAGAGGAGATGGACCGTACACAAAAGCAAACGCTGATGGCGGAGAGAATGAGAGAAGGCGAACGAAGACGTCGGCGCGGTCGGAAACTTTACTCGCTAGCTATTGTGCTCGGCGCGGGCTGCCTGCCGCAGCATTCAACACGACTAGCCATCTCATAGCGCAATGAGGGAACGACGCTCAGTCCTCGCTTGGCAAGCGGGAAGAGAGAGCGTACTACAGAGATCTTTTTCCACTCACCGCTCGGACGGCTTCATTGCGTAAAGCTAGGGCGCCTTAACTCGCTCTACGTCGAAGGCCTGCGGTAGTCGCACGATGTGCCGTCTCTTCTTGTGTTTACACAGAACACTGAGTTGTCCACGTTCACGTAGTTGCACTGAGGGCATGTCCAGACTGCGTTGACGAGGGAACGCAAGATGTTGATGGCCATGGTGGTAGTGGGAGAATCGGTTAAGGGTTGTGAGTCTGCTTGTGAGGAGAGAGATGAAGAACACGACGGAGGAGGGACGACGACGAGCGCACGGTATAATGCGCCGGGCGACGGCACTCCAGGCTGGCTTTAATGGTTTCCAGTCCTCTCGGTGGCTGACCTTTTGTGCGCTCCAACACGATTAACTTCAGAACGTCGTGGTGAATTGGTAAAACAGAGCCGGGCTTTTGCTACATTACATCGAGCAGAAAACACATCAATCACATCGGACGGGCGCCGTGGCTACGGGTGGGGAGGAGGGACGACTTGTCGGCACGCTCCGAAAGCTACCGCCAGCTACTGCAGTGGCAGTGGGGCCAGCCTCGGCTGAACGTCGCAGAGATAACGCGATCGACGACGTTTAGCGCTTCGTCCCACAAGCCACAAAGGCCAAAGGAAACCTACGTTACTCGGGCTTTGGCTTTATGAAGGCGCACCTTCCGCCGTCTTGCCTTATCCCCGCACAATAAGTCGTGTTGTCCGTGTTGCTGTAGCCGCAGTTGGGGCAGTCCCAGAAGGCGTTGACGAGCGGACGGAAAACTTTAAAGGCCATTGTTAAGTCGTGGTCAGAGACGCGGAGAGGCGTGTATGAGGTTGGAGCAGCGACGATCGCGATGGGGTGGTGCCCGTCGGCGGACGACACGGAGTACGCCGCCTTAAATGCTTTCCCGTCTTCCTCAGCCCATGGCCAAGTCAAGGTCGGGGCCTGCTGACCTCGCCAGCAGGCCAGCCCAGCCCAGCCACGCACGCGCTATTACAACGGCTAAATCGGCATCTGGGCGGAGAGGAAATGCACGGCCGGGTTGGTACGTCCGACGAACGCCGGTGGACGATCAGAGAGCGAGAGAGCCATCGATGACGCTCGGAGCGATGTCATGGGCTACGTGGTCCCTGGCTGGGCGCGAGGCGTAGGACGCCCGTCCACCCGATTTATGATCCCATCTTAAAATGCATTCCCGTAACCTCACGAGGGCAAAGGGGACGGCGGGCGCGCATTGACACGGGAGCGTCACTTCAACAACAACGCGGACACGATGATCGTTGCGATAAGGTGGAATGCACAGTCGGGCCAAGCCAACGTGGGGAACATGGGGCAGTATGTAACGTCGTCAGACAACGAACGCCGTCCGCACGGTCGGAAAATGATGACTTGTGCACGAGTAAGGAGGAGAGTTTCCAGCACTGGTCGTCGTTCCTCTCAAGAGGCGAGCCCTCGCAGCTGAGCGTCGCAAAGTGCAAACGGAAGGGCGTTGAGTTCGCTGATGGACCAAAAACCAACAGACGAGACAGCGGCAAAGAGTCGGTCCATCGGTCCCCGACTCACCCTTTCCTACTCCTTCGCCATATGAGCATAGGAGGCTTAAAGGCTATCTTCAGGCTTGGTATAGTTGCATGTGCTGCCATCGCGCAATCGCCCCTCACAATAGTTTGCGCTTTCCCAGTTCTTATAACCGCACCGAGGGCAGGACCAGGCTGCGTTTACGAGGGGGCGGAAGATGGTTACGGCCATGGTCGTCGTGGAGGCGTGCTTATATGGGCGAAGAAATGCGGAGCGATGGGAAGAGAGAGAATGATGAGCGCAAAATAGCGGGCGTTCGGGCGTTAGTGGACGGTAGAGCACGCCGTTCCTTGCCGTTTTAAATGCTTTGCTCTCGTCTCGTCTCACAACCGGCCGAAAGACGGCAGCTGACCGTCTCCTTCTCCCCGCCACGTGCCTTCAACGTGCTTCAACGAGGGAACGAGGCCAACTCGGACGTCGCTTTCGATACGGCCAACTCAAACCTCCTCGCATCGAGATGGGAATACACCGTCGGGCCGACCTGGCGGGAACGCGGGGCAGCGTGAGCGTACACCGAAATGAACGCCGTCGCTAGGCCACGGTCCGAAGGCGATGACGACAGACGAGCTTTGGGAGAGCACCGTTCGTCTCGAGACCACGTCCATCGCCCTGGACGACCCAAAGCGCAGACGGCGCTCATCACTCGTTGTACGGATCAAAGCCGACGGACACGTTGGCGGGATCGCCTTCTGCTCACCGTTTTCCCGCCCCTCGTCACATAAACCTAGAAGTTGGGCGGCCGAGGGCAGTAGTAGCACAAACGTGCTTTCGGTCGTCTTCCGCGGACAACTGACCTCTCTCTCTCGTACCACCACACGGTTTTTACTTGACAGACGGAGTCAAACCGTCAAAGGAGCACCGTGGCTAGGGTCGGAAGACGCAAACCGGAGCAGCAAGGAGGGAGGGAGGGAGGCGCATTTTCAAGCGCTTGCCTTGAGGCGTCCAAAGCACGAGGGACGACGTTGAGTCGCCGAGGGATGAAGATGAAGAGCCAACGGAAACGCGATAGGGGGCCCAATGTGATGGCGTTCACCGTTTCCCACTCCTACGTCCGCACAAGCACACGCGAACCACCGCCCACCTCGTCTGCGCAAAAACGGTCGCTTTCTGCATACGGGGGCACAGGACAGTACGACGTTGCAAAACGTAGAGCGATATGTACAAATACATCGAACGAACAAAGCTGGCGGGAGGAAGCAGGAGGAAGGACGACGGCCTGTGGAACACGGACACGGTCGAGAAGGATGGCTGATTACGGTACCGATGAAGATGGCGGGGACTGCTAATGTAGGAGCGGACTGCAAAGCGGGGTGCTTTGACGCCGAGACAAGATTGGTTCAAAGCAAGGCCAAGGTTGAGGTGGAGCTAGCCGGGACAGCCGAACGCGCACGCTCGTCGTCATCGCCACCCATCCGCCCAAACGTTGGCTGCGCTGACTGCGAGTAGTACAAAGGGACGCCGGCGATGGCAAAAGCGTCGCCAGCTCACTTGCCGCTGAATGTCGCAAAGCGCGGACGGAGATTCAGTCGTCGGTGGAACCCACAGACATCAGTTTGGCGACGGAAGACGCCGACTCTCCACTCACCCTTTCCTGCTCCCCGTTCCCAAGAGCTTGGACCGGCTGGGTCTTAGAAAGCCGCAAAAGGAGCCGGCGCCTAGGCATCGCGGCGCCTTGTCCGGGTTCCTGTGCCCGCACCGGGGACATTCCCAGGCGGCGTTGACGAGGGTGCCGGGTTTGCTGATGGCCATCGTTGTCGTCCGAGGTTGGGTCGAGGAGGTGGGCCGACTGGTGAGATGAGAAGAGATGAGACGAGACGGCAAAGGGCAAAGCGAAAGGTGTTCAGGCGTTCGTAAGCGAAGGGGAGGGGAAGGGGGATAGGGGCGAATGTGAGAAGGGGAAGGTGGTGGTGGGCGCCTTAAATGGCCCCCGCCTCGCTCCCACCAGTTTTGCGGACATGGTCATGGTCATGGTCATGGTCATGGTCATGGACACCGACATCGACTCCGACGGCGTGCTGGCCGAACCGAACACCTGACGCCGCGCCTCATCGACGACAAACTCGAGCACGTCACGTCGTCACCGCAGCGCCGGGACAATGAGAAATGAGAAATGAGAAAATGAGAAAATGAGGAAGCCGAGGAGATGTAAATAAGCTGGGTCGTTGTCGTCACCCCGCGTGACGTGCATGGCCGGTGCGCATAGCCCAAGCGCCTCGCTCTGCCCTACCCGGCGTCGACGTCACGTCGCCTCCCACAAAGTCGGCCTCGGTCTCCTTAATGAAAGAAACAGAGAGAGAAGACGAGCCGGCCGAAGAATAAGAATAAGGAAAAGAAGATCACGTGTCGTTCATGCTTCTCGCAGCCGGGTCCGCGAAGGATGCTTCCTATTACCGGTCCCGCTCCCGCTCTCACTCCGGCTCCGTCGGATGGATGGATGGGTTCGGCACGGACGTACATGTACGTATATATTCACACGCGCGACGACACGACAGGTACGGGTACGGGTACGGGCCGGAGGATGTCCGCGAGCCAGCCAGCCAGCCGCGGCGCCCTGTGTCTGTGTCTGTGTCTGTGTCGTCTGTCTTGTCTTGACGGACCTGAATCGAAACAACGATCATCGTCCGTTCGCTTCGAGGCGCAGGGGTGGGGGGCGGGATTAAGCGGTGCTCGATGAGGTGGGTGGGTGATCGTAAGATATGGACGAATGGATCGGCGTATGAGCGTCGTCGTCGTCGTGTCGTTCGTTGGTCTTGTCCGACGGGCCATCAGCCGTCTATGTATGTGGAGATTTTCATCGAGGCGAGGCGAGGCGAGGCGAGGAGCGCGAGTACGGAGCGGCATAGCAAAAACGATGGGGTGGGTTGAAAATATCGGCGAGGCATGCCGAAAATGAAAGGAAACGGAGAAAAAGAAAACAAAGGACAAAAAAGGAGGCGGTCACCTCGCCTCCTCCTCCGTCTTGGATCCTCCAGACCGGTCGTTGGCCGAAGCCGCCGCCGTGGCCGCAGCGGCGGCTGCAGTGGTTTTGGTTTTTTGGGCTTGGGCAGCCATGCTCTTCTCCATCATGGCCCTCGCCTTTTGCCTAGCCTTCTCCTGCCTCTCCTTACGCTCCCTCATCTCCTTCTCCACCACCCGCTCGTCCTCCACCTCCTCCACCTCCCTCCTCCGCCTCTCCTCTTCCTCCGCTCTCTCTTCAATCTCTTCAAAGCGCCCGCTCTCCTCCGCCTCCTTCATCGGGTTCTTCACCTTGACCACACCCGTCCGGTCGAGTCGGTCGAAGAGGGTGAACAGTCTCTCCGCCTCGAGCTCCTTCTCCTCCATCGTCATCTCCACCTCTGCGCCGGCCCCCTCGTCCGGCAGAGGGTCGTACATGCCCGTGATCGGATTGATTGTCCGTCCCGCCTCCGTGTCCGACTTTCCGGGCGCCGCAGGGTGAGGCCCACCGGGGATGGCGGAGAGCATGTTCTTCTGCATCAAAAAGCCCGCACACGGGCCGTAGCCGATCTGGTTCGTCATCGTCTGAGCTGTAAACGGAGACGGGAGGAGGTTGACGTTGAGCGAGGGAGAGGCAAGGTTGGACTTTAGCGTCATCTCGCCCGATTGAATCGAACGAGGCAGCTGACGAGGACTCACGATCACCGTCGCACAGCGAGAGCAAGAGCTCTCCGGCCGCGCGAGCGAGCCGAGGCAGAAGGACGGAGCCCATGATGCGCACGAGCCGACCGGTGAGGTCTTCCCGCTTGTCGAGTGCCACTGAACGGTCACTAAGAAGGAAGAAAAAAAAAGGAGTCCAAGCGACCGGGACGTCAGACGAGAAGGGACACAAAGGCAGCACGAGTGCGCCCCTCGACGGACCGTATGACGACGGACGGGACAGAAAACAACTCACATGTCGTCCGGTAAGACGACCCTCTTGATCGCCCTGCTCATCTCCAAGTCCTCCTCCACCATCTTCCTCACCACCAACACCAACGGCTGCAAGGTGTCCTCGATGTCGAAGCCATGCTTGGTGGCCAACTGTCTCGCAAATTTGGAGTCCGGGTCCTGAGGGATATAGGTGGAGGTCATGGTGGAGAGATAAAGAATCAACCGAGCCGGCAAGGCTGGCAGGTCATCGAACGCCGGCTGAGGGAGCGAGGCGGTGGAGAGCACGGGCGAGGACGTGCCGCTGCCGGACGGAGGGGTGGTGCCGGACGCGCCCTGCGCTGACCCGCCGCCGCCGCCTGGGCTCTGATTGGCGCTGGAGGAAGCTTGAGCGCCGGCGGGGGAAGGAGAGGAGGAGCGAAAGTGACTGGAGGAGGAGGAGGAGACGAGAGAGGAGATGGCGCCGCTGAAGCGCCGTATGCTGATCCCGCCAGGCGACGAGGCAGACGCGGCGGCCGGCTGAGGATCGGCGGATCGGAACCAGACGGAGCGAGAGGGGGCGACGGGGTAGTTGAGGAGCACGCCGATGGCGTTCGTTACTGGCGGCACGAGTGGCACGGGTTGCGACGGCGGCAAGTCGGTAACGATGTCTGTGAGCACGGGTAGGAGCCTGAGGTCGTCGTCGAAGACGGGAAAGAAAAGAGCGGGTGATGAAAACAGACGGCAAGAGGGAGCGGCTACATGTCAGCGACGCCGGTCCCTATCGCGGGCGCGGCACGCCACTCACTTTTCCAACTTGGGATCCCATGCACCGGTAGCGACGGCAGCCTCATCCGAATCCCCGTCCTCCCCGTTCTCCTCCGCCTTTCCCTTTTCTCTCCTCTCACGATCTCTCAGCCTGGGATAGTACAAGCCAAGGTTGAAGACAAGTTTGAGGATGTCGGTGATCGCCGTCAGGGCCTGTTGAGGAGTTCCAGGAGCGGGGGAGAAACCGGCGATGGAGGCGGAGATGGCGGAGGAGGAAGGGGAGGAGGGTGTGGAGGAAGAGGAGGAAGAGGCGAAGGCGAACGGCGATTTCGAACGCGGGGGTACGGGCGCTGGAGTGTGAATGGGAGGAACGACGGTGGCGAGGAGTGAGGCCAGGCTCTGTGGGAAAGGGAAGGCCGATGAATGATATTAGCGCTCATGCTACACTCACGCAACCGACCAGGTAGGCGGCCCGACTGGCTTCTATCGATGTCACAGACGACAGCCGACACGCACCCCGGTCAAGGTGTCCACGATGCCCAGCTCGTCGACGGCGACCTTGTTGAAAGAGGCCTCGAAGAGGGTGATGAAGAAGAGGATGCGAGCGGCGAGGAATTGTATCTCCGCTGGCGTTCGGGACGGGTGCTGGAAGGGAGAAGGAGAGAAGCGTGGTGAGAGACGGGTACGGGTGAGACAAGACGAGACGGACGACGCTCTTAAAGAAGATCGGAGCCTTGGCGGGAGCGTCAGGCGGAAGCCCAAGAACGCCGACGTACTCACCTCCAGCAGCTTGACGACGACCGCGCCTCCGCCGCCGGGCGCGCTCTTTCCGTTCCTCTGTTCGTCAGCGGAAACCGAAACCAAGCCGACGGCGTCGTCTACGTCGATCTCGACAAACGTCTTCCTCGCCCGCTCGTGTAGGTAGAGGGCATTGTTGAGACAGCGGAGGGCGACATCGGTGATGGCATAAGGGTCCTTCTTGTTTTTGCCGGCGGTGTCCGCTGTCGAAGAGGAGCCCACACTGGGAGAAGCGATGGAGGAGGATCGGCGAGGGCTGGGAGAAGGTGGGCGGACGCGTTGGGGGACGGAGGAGGAAGGCAAAGAAGGGGATTGGTCTGGAGGAGTGGAGGGCAGCGGGTGAACTTCGATTTGAGAGACGAGCACACGGAGCGACTGGGAGCGGACGATACGATGACGTGAGCAGGGGAGGGGAGGAATGAGGTGTAAGCGTGCACCGTCCATGGACGCAAAGACGATCCCATATGAACCGCCGACGCACCTTGGGCTCGGCGAGGGCGTGACTGCCACCGGGGAGACGACCGAGCTCCTTGAGAACTTGGAGGGCGAGTAATCGGACTGAACGGGGAGACGATGGGGAAAAAGGGGGTGAGTGAGAAGGGTGGAAAGACGAATTCGACGAAGAGAGGACGGCTCACCACCGTCGTCCCAGCCCGTGCTCCTCTCGGTGCGAGGGACGGAGGCGGCGTCAAGATCGGAGATGAGCACGGTGGCCCACTCGGAGCGCTTATGCTCGACGAGGTCCTGTGCGGCCTGGGGACATCGGGCGAGGAAGGCGTCGAGGCTGGACCGGACGGGGACGGGGTCGCGAAGGCGGACGAGGTGGGGGATGGAGAGGTAGGAGGGCGAGGGCATCGTCTCGTCCGGTCTGAGGGAGCGCCGGGGCGATGGGCGACGGTGTGGAGGAAGGGGGGAAAAGGGAAGAGGGCGGTGGTGCGCAAATCAAGCAGTGACGACGGGGGAGGTGGCGAGTGGGAGACGAGTAAGACGAATCGCTTGTCTGTCTCTCAAGATGACGGAGACAGACGCCGGCAGCCGACGGCAAGATTCAGATTGCGGCGACGGACGGGGACGTTGCAGCGATCGCGTGCAGAGGGCGAAGCGGGACAGAGGTCGGTCGGGGGGTCGGAGAAGCGGGGCGACGACGGCGGGGAGCCGTCGAGGCGAGCAAGTAGGTAGGTGGGAGGAGGCGAGGGAAGACGAGGAAAGATGGAAAAGGGAGATGATATAATGAACGAGATGGAAGAGGCGATGAAGAGGAGATGAAGATTCGATGCGCAGATCTCATTGCCACGGCGACCCAACCCACAGGCCACTTGCCGCAGCAGCCCGCAAAGCCGAGCTCTAGTCGTGGCCATGGCATTAGTCGCCGCAGTCGACGGCATTTCACCCTCCGTCCGTTTCATCCGCTTCGGTTCGTCGTCGCAAGGCAGACATACAGAAGAGACGAGACGAGACGGAAATGGAAACGGAAATGGAGGTCGCGCGGGGGCGAACGCTGGACCGGACGATGGGACGATGGGACGATGGGGGAAGAAAGAAAGGGCGCATATGCGGGACAATGGACATGGACATGGTGTGCTCCCTCGCCCCAGCTAATATGCATTCTATAGCAGCGACGCCCAGTCTACGCCGCGCTCTGTCCCTTGCCGCTCAGGGCGCGAATGACACGGCGAGACTTGTCATCATCGTCGTTCTGATGGCTGGTTGGACGGTGGGATGGTCGGCTGGTTCGATGGTTGGCATCCATGAGCGTCTCACTCTGCTTCCTGCTGCTAAATGATTGCGCCACGTGCAATTCCCTCCTTTCTTCTTCCAGCCGTGTACGTGTAGGCTGACGGGCAGCAAAGCCAAGTCGCTCATCCGCCCCTAAGCCTGCGCCCACATCGCCGATCGACTTGGGAAAGCCTCAACACTTTTAATTAACACAGAGACGTATTCCGAGACAAGGAGCATTCGTACGACATGACATGAGAGGAAGGAGAGAAAGCGTTCGAGCGTTCGAGCAAGGGGGAGGGGGCGCTGATAGACTGACCGGGGCCAGGACTGCGACTGTGCAACGCGAAGGAAGGGAAGGAGAAGAGGTGCGACGTGAAATCCATCCATCCAGGAGTACCCGTGCTGTCCGTATTCCTTATTCGTTCAAAATGCCCTTTTCTTCCACCCGTCCGCCCGACTGATGACGAGCCCAGCTCAGAAGAGTCCCATACCAAGCGAGCGGCCCGCGATGAGCACGGCTAGCAAGCCGGCCCACCGGACCGCCGCTGCAGCTGGTGGTCCGAGCTTGCCTGCGAGAAGGGTGGAGAAGGCGGGTGCGGAGGAGGAAAACTGGTGTCGGCTGGGCAGGGGCAAATGAACGCTGCTCGGTATGGCGTCTGCGGCCAACGTCGATCCGTTTCCGTTTCCCAAGACGATCTGGGACTTGCCCAGTTCGGTGCCGTTCGCGGCCATCTGCTCGCGAGCGCTTGGATCCACGCGGGCGCCCTTTCCGTCTTGCCCGCGGTAGTGGTGTTCAGCACTGTCTCGAAGCCGAAAGACGCCGCGGAGGAGAGGTTGGTCAGTGGGCCGGCACGGCTCGACGGTGGCGGCGGAGGAGGATCGGTTGGAGAAGGTGAGCGTCAGGTTTGACGTGGCGGGTGCCGTGGAGAACTCATATTTCTTCGCCCGGTCTGGATGGCGGGGAAAGTGGAGGAAGGGTTAGCGTGAGCGGGGCGTGCACTCTCGCCTTGGCTAGGAACCAAGAAGCGAGCCGGCGCGACGGGGGGACGCACAGCAGTGCGATCACGTCAGAAGGGAAAAGCGGCGGTGCGGTCGAGTCAGGTCGGCGTTTCTGGACTGCTTGAGAAGACGAGCGTTCTCACATTCGGTAAAGTATGGACGGTAGCCCCAACCGACGAACCAATTTCCGTTATCGAGAAGCTGTACGCCGCCCTGACTCTCGGAGACGTTGGCGTACGTGGGGAACATGGCCACAGCGACGTCGGCGGTCATGGCGCTCTGGTCGACGTGAAGGACGAAGTCTCGTGCGGTGGGCCTGTGGGCTTGTAGCCTCCGTCTGCGTTGTCGAAGACGCTGGGAAGGTGGGTAAAGAAAAAGAAAAGGTGGGGATGATCCATCTGATCACCATCGGGCCCGCGCTCGCGGACCGACGCGAAGCGACGGGGACGCCTCTCCTGATCTGCGAATAATGTGCCATCTGGCGTCGTGCTGATACCAAAACGTGGCATTATCGCCCATCCTAAAGCTGTTCAGCTTGCCACCGAGGCGGCACAGGAACGTCTCCGGCAGTGCCGTCGATTTTGTAGACGGCGGAAGGGCCGCGGGGAGAGATTAGGCAGTGGCCAGAGGCGTCCTTTTCAAGCGAGTTGATGCGGCACCAGTCCAAGGAGGTCGAGGGGTCGGTGGGCGCCGAGGGGAATGAGTGGGGGGGAGTTTCTGGCGCACGGCTCTCGGTCCTCCCAGCTAACCGCTGGTGACTACTCACAAGTAGGACTCGTTGAGGGAGAGATGCTGTAGTGCGCTCAGATAAGCGCTCCTTCCTCCGCCCGGCTCCTGATGCGCACCCGCTCTCTCTCTCCGCACCGTCTCTCCGTGTCTCTCCCCCGCACAACTGCTGCGGCGAGGAAGGTTGGTTACGTCATGGCTCCTATGGCGGGGGGCGTGGAAAGCACAGTGCGGCAATGTATACTACGCTGCAAGCGGTAAGCACGCATTAAACACGCATTAAACACGCCGTGTACACACAGCCCCATGTGCTGACAAAGACCCGACGTCGGCGATCGGCGGCCGCAGTCGCTCGCCCCGGCGTAGCACGTGCGAGTTAGCGGCACACGCGGTGTGAAAATGACGACGTGAGGAATGGAAGGCGAGGAGGCGACTTATGCAATTATTAGATACATCACGAATTAGAGGTACAAGGCGAGGGACGGGCAGGACAGGGACCGGCGACGTCGCAGGGACAAGACAGGACAGAAGAGCGTCATCGCGCCGCCGTCCTCGTCTCGTCCCTACTTCCACCTTCCACCTCACGCACCATCCCCATCCCGTCTTCTATCTTAGTCCTGCCCGCCAACCCCCTTCTATTGCCCTCCTCACCACCCACCCACCACCATGCCGCGCTTCTGCGTCGGCCTAGGTACCTTCTTCACTGCTGCCGCCGTCGTCCTCCTCATCTTCGCCCACATCTCCTCCCTCTCCACCCAGCTCGTCCCCAGACATCTCTATGTCGTCTCCGTCGACACCACCGGCTTCGATAAAGCCCTTCGTGCCATCCCCGCCAGCTTGCCCATCGGCCGCGACGTCTATGCGCCCCAACAAAACATCTCCCTCGGCGGCCATCAAGGCTTGAGGGACGTCTACCAGTGGGGCCTCTGGGGTGAGTCAGTGGGCGATCGCACGCGAACACGCCCACCTCGACATCGCTCTGATCCCCTTCCCTTCCCCCGCTCCAGGCGCCTGCGCTGGCCAAGCCATCGGCGGCGGCGCCGAAGCCTGCAACAAGACGCACATCGCCTATGCCTTCGACCCCGTCGCCGCCATTCTTGCAGACCTGCCCACGGCCTACGCCGACCCAGCGACTGAGATTCTGGGCGGCACGAGCACCTTCCAGGACACTCGCTATCTCAGGCTCTTTAGTCAAATCGCTTTTTATTTTGTGAGTCGCCGCGCCGACGGCTTCGAGGGAGGAGATTCATGGACGTCCGGCAGCGACCTTCTCACCTGTTTCCTCTCGTATGGGCAGATCTTCGTGGCAGCCATCCTCGCCGGTGTGACCCTGCTCATCGGCTGGGTCGCCCACCGCTTTGCCTTCCTCACCGCCGCCTTTTTCGCTTTCTTCGCCGCCGTCGCTTGCGCCGTCGGGGCCATCATTTGTGAGCTCTCATTGGGTCGAACGCGCCTCGCTCCTGCCTTTTTTCCCTCGAGTCTGGAGCGCCGCCTGACTGCTCTTCTCTCTCCGCCCACCAGGGACCGTGATCGTCACCAAGGTACGATCAGCTGTCAATGGTCTGACTCCCAATGGCGTCGACATCGGCATCGACGTGGAGTACGGCAACGCGCTCTGGTGTGTCCTCCATCTATTGTCTTGCATTTTCTGCCCTTCTGGCCGTCGCTCATTCGTTTGCTGTCTTTTCGTTCGTTTTTGCAGGGTCGTCTGGGGCGCCTTTGCCGCCCTCATCCTCTCCGTCATCCCCTTCATTTTTGCCTGCTGCGTCGGCCGTAGGGACAAGTATTGAGCGGCCTGACGCGAATGGCGTGAACGACGAGTCGGCCTCCGCCTAGACACACGATCGGCCACGGTCGCCACGCTCCGCTCCGCCCGCTCGTCCCTTCCCGAACTCTTCCTTCGTCGCCCGTCCAGTGTTGCTCCGGCTTTCGCTCACAGTAGATACTTTACACTATTTTTTGCCTTTGTCCCTTTCGCTCCCGCCTTTTTATGTATTGTTTTGCGGCTCCCCCTTTTGCTTAGCTGGATCGTCCTCGTTCACCGGTCCGCTGAGTCTGTTCGTGTGCTCGAGTCGATCATTTGTTCGTCCGTTACCCTTTTCCCCGTCCGGTTTTCTCTTACATCCGTTGACGACGTTTCTCCGCACGACCGTCGACCGTTGAAGACGTTCTCCCCACTCCCCTCACGACCGTCCGTCGATCACGTCTTACTCGCCCTTGCCTTTTGCTCGTCCGGCACGTCGTTCCATGGAACGATGACATATTGCTATCCCACCTTCGCTTTCCTTTTTGCACTCTTCGGCCGAGTCGCGTCGGGTCGCGTCGCAGATCGCGTCCAGTCATGTCGGATGTCGCCGCCTCGCGAGGGGGAGGGGGAGATATATTAGATTAGCCAACAGAGCCGCACGCTCGCCATCTTGCCCGCCCCGCCTTCCTTACGCCGTACGCCGTACGTCGGCGTCGTGGGTCGAAGTGATATCCTCGTCGAGTCCAGGCCATTCATTGTCTAGGGAATAAGAAAAGGCGCTGTTGCTCTTTCTGCTTGACTTGACTTGGTTTGACTTGACTTGGTTTGGTTTGGCTTGGCTTGGCTTGGTTTGGCTTGGCCGAGGGACGTCCCCAGTTCCGACCTGGCAGCTGGGGAACGGAGGGGACGGAGGGGACGGAGGAACGGGACGGCCTTCTCGCCAGCCCTCCCTCCCTCCACTCGCTCCGCACTCCTCTCGTCCTCCTCGGCCCTTGGACAACACCCTCCCCACAAGCTATGTAGAACCTCTTTAAATCCCCGTACTCCCCGTTTACTCTGTCGCGACGACGTCTGTGGGCGTGGCCGTGGCCGTGGACGCTCGGCTTTGAGGACTAGCTTACACTCGTCACGTCTCCACCTCTTCCATGTCCTCATCCTCATCCTCATCCTCATCCTCATCCTCATCCTCATCCTCATCCTCATCCTCATCCTCATCCTCCGCCTCGCCTCCTGTCGCTTCTTCCTTAGCCGCCTCCGCCTCCGCCGGCCCACCCCGCCCAGCCTCCTCCATTTCCGCATCGTCAGAGCCCTCGTCCTCTGCCGACTCGTCCGCGCGCTCTCCGACCTTTCCAGAGTCATCGTCCGGAATCCTGATGCTCCACCGCTCGCTCTCGTCCGCGCCGAGGTCCGAAAGGACTCCAGAGGCGTGAGCGAGCAGGTCGTCATGCGCCTTTGCGCGCGCCCGCACAGACTCCAGCTGCTTCAGCACGCCCTCCTCCCTCGCCTCCTCCTCCTCCTCCTTTTCTCCCTCGGCCAGACCGGCGACCAACGCGTCCTCAGCGTCCTTGACGTCTTGGCGAAAGTTGCGCGACAGGAGCACGCTCGCCGTAAACTCCTTCTCCGGCGCGACCTCTAGCGCGGGCTGCACGAGGACACGAGGGAGGGGATTGTTGCGGTCCACGTACGTCACCTTTTCGTCGTCCGCGTCTCCACGAAGATGGAAAGCTGTGAATAGCGTTGGGTTCGCCGAAGAGAGCGAGGAGAGGAGAGAGTGGGACTGCGAAAGCAGGACGTTGTAGCTCGCCAGAAGGTCGGGCCTGCGAGAACGAAAAAGAAAACACGTGGGTGTGCAGCCACAAAGAAGTCAGACGAACGCCTTGTCAAACCACGTAGCTCGGCCCCTCTCCCCACCCGCGTTCACCCACCAGCTCGCCATGCCCTGCTGTTCGAGCAGCTTCCTCTCCAACTCCTTGATGCTCCCCTCCACGCCCGCCATCCTCGCCTTGAGCTGGTTGAGCTGCTCTACTGGCAGCTTGGTCGGGCCCAGCGAAGGAAGACCGAGCCCTTCCGGCGCCGCCGCCTCTGCCCGAGGGCGGGACATGTTGAACGGTGGGTGTTCAAGAAAGGGAGTGACGCTCGACAGCGCCCAAGGGCATCGTCAACGTCACTGTCACCGTTCCGTCTCCGTCTCCGGCCCGCGACTACAACTAGAACACCGCCTACGACCGCCGGAGCTAAGTACACGTAAGCATGACTAACGTATCACGTGACGCGCCGCACGGCTCAGGCCGAGCGCGGCGGAGCGTCGATGAAGGCGAAGGACGGGCTGAAGCGCCAGCGAGGCTTTCTCAGCCGCCTCTCCACCGTCGACGTTCTTCCACAACCCCGGCGCTCGTCCTTCTTCCTTGGTAATACCAAATCAACGGGAACCAACATGAAGCTCCTCACCTCCCTCCCCGCTCTTGCCCTCCTCCTCGCCTCCTCTGCCGGCACGGTCCTCGCCGAGCGCGAGCCCCCGGAGAACCTGCAGATCGGCGTCAAGAACAAGCCTGAAGCCTGCTCGCTTAAGAGCAAGAAAGGCGACCAGGTGGGTAGGCCGTCAGGCGGCTTTGTATTCGGTCTTATCTGCTGTGTCCTTGGCCCTCGGCGCTGCGTGGAGAGGATGCTCAGTCCGTAACGGCGAGCTGACGGGATTATGGTCTCCCATGCTGCTCGCTTCATGCACGCCTCGGTCCACACAGCTCTCCAGTGAGTAGCTGACGTCTCCTCCAGGGTTCTTCACCGGCTTCCCTCCTCGCTCGATTTTCTCTCACCCTTCCTTCTACCCGTCCCTTTCAACTCGCTGCCTTCTCGCAGTGCACTACACGGGCAAGCTCTGGGACGGCGAAAAGTTCGACTCCAGCCTCGACCGAGGGCAGCCATTCCAGTTCACGCGTAAGTTGCTCCAGTCTACCGCTCCCACTCGTCCAAATCCTCGTAGAAAAAAGCCCATTTCGTAATGCCCCTTGCTTGCATGCGCATGGTCGCCCCGTGGCCTGACGTCCCCCGCTCGCTCAACGTTCTGCTCGGCCACGCGATCAGTCGGCACTGGACAAGTGATCAAGGGATGGGATCAGGGGCTCCAGGACATGTGTATCGGCGAGAAGCGCAAGCTGCAGATCCCGCCCGAGCTTGGTTATGGTGAGATGAAGGGTCCCTCTTCTTACTCTGTTTTGCTTGAGTGGGTTAGGTTTGGCTGGCCACCAAGTTCATCGTCGGCCCGGCATTTCCCCTGCGTATTCAGGTTCGCGCGGCGCGGGTGGAAAGATCCCCGGTGGAGCGACACTCGTGTTCGACGTCGAGCTCCTGGCTATCAATGGACAGGACCAGGACCCGGCGGCCACCTCGGCCTCGTCTTCCGCGACGACGTCCGCCACTCCCGTCCCTCCGGCACCGGGTGTCGTGGTTGAAACAGACGAAAAGGGTGACGCGCACCTCGAGTTCATTGTCGATCCGGTGACCGGCGCAAAGGTGGAGATCGACCCCAAGACGGGCAAGCCGAAGATCGAAGTGGAGCCGGAGGAGGGCGTCAAAGTGGAGATGGACCCGGAGACGGGCGAGACCAAGGTCGTGGTGGACGAGAGCAAGGTCCGCAAGCCCGTCGTTATCGCGGAGGAGGAAGTCGTCGTGGAGGAGGACACCACCGAGCCTCAGGCGACCGCCGCTAAGCCGAGGGACGAGCTTTGATTTCTGTACGAGCGTGCCAACGCGGCGGGTCTGCGTCGCGCGGTCGGTGGTGCGTGCACGCATTCAGTTGTGAACGTGGGGCGAAACGAGCAATGGGATTCCCAGTTTTCGAGTCAAAAGGAGAACCCGATGTTCCAGTCCTCCGCCATGCGATGCGACCACGCTAGATCCGCCTAAGAACAGATTCATCCAGCGCTCTCGCCTTCTCAGGACGAATGACAGCCATGTTTTTTTGGGGACCGGGGAGAGGAGACGGATGCGTTCACATGCGATACATTCCAACCTGGAGCGAAGAAAACGCTAGCGAATAAGATTGGAAGCATACATCATGCTTCTGGCCCTTCGCCGCCTGGGATGAGCTGTAAAAGGGCGGTTGAAAAACGTAAGGGATGAGTGAAAGGATGAGAGACTGAGACAACACCCTCGAAGTGGCCGGCTCTATGCTTACGAGGCAGATGTTGTTGCCGTTCAAGAGCGTCTGCCCGAGCTTCGTCTTTTTTCGTCCTGTTGGCGTGTTTTCGCTATGGACGGGAACGAAGATGGAGATGGACACACGAGGTAGAAAGCGTGAGCCGTGCCCTCATGAGCCCGGAGCTGGGGAGTGGGATCGTCGGATGCAGTCGGTCTGGGAACTCACTACTCTGTCACATCTTCGAGTACCATATCTGCGAGGGAGGCAAAACGCGGGGCGGGATGAAAGAAGGACGGTCAGGCATCGGTGCCCATCGACCGGGTCTTCGTCCACCTCCCTGGAGCGCCACTGTCTACTTACTGACGAAATCGTCAAAGCCCAAGAGCGTGCCGGTAAATTCCCTCTCCGACTTCATCACCACCCAGATCTTCGAGCCGATACATCGGTCGATAAGCTCTGCGGAGGGGGCGAATATTGAAGAGACAGGCGGACGACGGGACAAGGGTCTCGGTCAGATTACTTCGGAACTGGCATGTGAAGTGCTGAGGAGCGCCATAGACTCACCCAGAGGGAGGACCTGCGACGCGGCGGCCATGATGACGGCGATGATGGATGGAGGGAACGACTTCTCGACTTGAGGGACTTGGGTGGACATCGGCTGCCGCAGTCGATCAGGCGCCTGACCAAGTCAGACCTCGCTCGTCTTCGTCTTCCCCTTCACAACACAAGTCGACTAACTCACTCACGAATGGAGGCACCCGATGGCCAAGGCATTCCCAAGGGCGCGGGGGACGGCGGCCGCCATCCTCTGCTCTCCAAGCCCTTGTACGTCTTTGGCCTGCCAACCGACGTCCTTCAAACTGTCTCGTTGCGCTCCATAGACGTCCCGGTGGCGCTCCCTTCTTCCTCGTCCAACAGCGCTTCCCAAGCAGCGCTTGGAGATGGAGCGAGGCTGGAGAAGGAGGATGTAGTTCCCTCGCCCGCCGCTGTGTCCGCGGCGCTCGAGCTCCCATCCGAAGGCATACAAAAGCCGTTGCCTTCCGGCAGGTACACCTGCAACGTTTGCGCCGACGCCTCGTTCCAGGACCTTGATGAGCAGCGTGCACACTTTCGGACCGACTGGCACCGGTACAATCTCAACCTCAAGATTGGTAGAAGTAAGGGAGGAAAGAGTGCGAGGGACGGGAGCAAGCCAGTTACGGAGGAGGAATTCGAGAGACTTGTGGAAGGTACGTGGCGGGATTCTGCCGGCTGCTCATTGGGAGAGTTTCCAAGGCATCCACAGTCCTGACTCTAACTTGTCTTTGTTTTGCCCCCATTTCACAGGGTTGGAGGACTCCCTATCAGGGTCAGCATCGGACTCCTCCGACGCCTCCACGTCCTCTAGAGATGCAGTGTCGACACTCCTCTCCCGCACGTCGTTGTCCCGAAGAAAAGATGATGGCAATGTCTCCGACGAGGAAGAGGAATCCTCACGCCTACGTGCGCACGCGCGGTCGCCTCTTCTGTGGTTCACGTCTACATTTCTCCCTCAGACGCAGCTGGGCGTCTACCGAGCTCTTCTGGACGAGGAAAGCGGTAACGCCGCGCTGAGCAAGGATGAATACGCTCGCCTGCTTCTTAGGTTGCAATATCCGCCCCTGGAGAAGCCCGGACGAGCGAGATGGGGCGGTCGCACACTCAAGGGTGTGGATGCTGGCGCCCTGGGCATGCGAGTCGTTGACGGGGAGGGGATGATGCAATCCTCCGACGGATCCGACTCGCCTTCCGAGGATGGCAACCGGGACGATTCCAAGATGGATCGACTTGACGAGACTGCGGCGATGCGCTCCATGCGTTGCTGGACGCTCATCATGATGGGTGGCGGACATTTCGCTGGCATGGTGATCGGACTGATGCCGCGCGTGAGCGGTGGTGGGACGAACAAGAAGGGAAAGGCCAAGCAGGAAGATAAAGAATTGGTCGTGCTGAGGCACAAGACTTTTCACCGTTATACTAGTGAGTTCGGAGATTATATGGCATACACCATTTGCATTTCGTCTTCCATGTTGACATTCACCCTGCCCTGCGCTTCCTTGCAGCTCGACGAAAACAGGGTGGGGCCCAGTCGGCGTTGGACGCTGCGAAGGGGCCAGCGAAATCGGCGGGCGCGAACCTGCGACGGTACAACGAGCAAGCGCTGGCCGACGAGGTGCGAGAGCTGTTAGAAGACTGGCGTGAGCTTGTCGGTCGCTCGGAGCGTGTCTTCATCAGGGCTGGCAGTTCGAACAGGAAGGCGCTGTTCAATTACGAGGATGCTGTCATTGATAAAAGTGAGCCCGTTTTCCGTCTTGCCCTGGCGTCAACAATTCTAGGCTGATATTTTGCGACGCGACGCGTCTTTTGTCGCTTACAGAGGATCCGAGGATTCGTGGGTTCCCTTTTCCAACCCGACGACCGGTGAGTGAGCTGTTTACCGTTTGAGCCGCGTTGCATATCATCCTTGGCTGCCCTTTCTGACATTTTGTTTACGCCTGATCCTTCTGACAGACACTGAACGAACTAATGCGATGCTTCATCGAGCTCACTCGTGTCAAGGTGACGCACCTCTCCGAAGAAGAGCTTCGCGCCCTCGATGATGAGTACCTCGCTTCAATCGCACCCAAATCCAAGCCGGTCCAGCCCTCGGCTGCGCCGCCTCCGAAACCGATAATGCCAGCGGCTGCCAGACTGAGTAAGGAGGAAGAAGCGCGACGGGAGCGGTTCCGACGTCTGTTGGATATGGTCCGAAAGGGAAGGCTGGACGCGATGGTCGCATTTCTGGAGAAGCACGAACAGGAACTGCTAGGAGAAGATGCCGAAGGCGGCCTCGAGGTCAACCCGACGATCGACAGGCGCCTGCCAGAATGGTTGAGAGAGGAGGAGGCCGCCGACGTCGGGAATTTGCTGCAGCTGGCCGTTTCCGTCGATCAACCTGAGGTGGTGCGCTATCTGCTCGTCGAACGGCGCGCGGATCCGACCGTCACGGTACCGACTCGAGGCGACGGTGCCGGGTCGCATCGAACGGCGTACGACCTCGCCAAATCAAAGGAGACTCGCAACGTCTTTCGCCGGCTCATGGCGGAGCATCCTGACTGGTACGATTGGGCTGGAATGGGTCCAGGCGGGGCTAGGGTGCCAAGCGCGCTGACGAGCGAGATGGAGGAGTCCAAAGGCACCAAGGAGAAGGAGCGGAAGAAGACGTTGAGGGAGAAGATGAAGGAGCGCGAGCGCGAGAGAGCGGCCAAGACGCCGCCTCCTCCGCCTGAGCGCACACCTGAGGCGCTGCCACCTCAGCCAGAGGTTGCGTCCCCATTGGCCGGGCCGAGGAGACTCGGCGGCGGTCCGAAGAGCGCGATGGGCAGCGCTGCTGTGGACACCGCCGCAGGTGTGACGCCCGAAATGAGGATGCGCATTGAGAGGGAGAAGAGGGCGAGGGCTGCGGAGGCTAGGATGAAGGCCCTGGGTCAGCGATGAAGCGCGAGGCGGCGTCGATGCATATTCCGAGTTGTCCTGCTACGACTTCTTGCTTACGCATGATAGCATTGGTAGAACCACGTCTGCAAAAAGTCTGAAGAGTGCCACCCATCTTGGGGAGAGAGAGTGCCGGTCAAGAGACAGGATGGACGAACTGCTGCGGCGAGGAGGAGGACCGGCTAGATCCGGCCGGCGATCAAGCATGTGCGTTCCGTCCCCCGCAAGGCCACCTTGATTCCTTCTTCCCTCCCTCCTCCATCTTGTACGCCCACCACCATGCTCGCACCCCTCCTTCGGCCCTCCCCCACCGCCCTGCGCTCCTCCTTCTCGCGCAGGGCACCCGCCTTGTCCGCTCTCACTGCTGCCTCGCGCGCCTTCTCCTCCTCCCGGACCGCTCTGGCACCCAACACGCTGCTCTTCATCGAGCATCGCAAGGGTCAGATCAACCCCGCCACCCTATCCGCCCTCTCGGCAACGCAGAAGCTCGGCGGAAATGTGACAGGCGTCGTTGTCGGTGACGAGGGGCAGAAAGGGATTGTTGAGGCTGCGAAGAAGTGAGTTCCTCCCGCAGGGCACCTGCTATGGAGAAAAAGGACCTCTAGACGCTCTATTCGTGACGACCACCTGACACTCCCGCCTTCCCTTTTGCTTGCAGACTTCCCGGCCTCTCCAAGCTCCTTTACTCCATCTCACCCAAGTATGCAACTCTGGCGTCCGAGCCCCTTGCGCCTCTGTTCCAGAGCATCCTCTCCTCTTCTACGCCGTACACCCACTTTGTCGGTGCCCACACTGCCGTGGGCAAGGACGTCTTCCCACGTGTAGCCGCCCTGCTCGACGTCGCCCAAATCAGCGACATTGTCGGAATCGATGAGGGCGGCAGTGAGGGCGATACGTTTGTCAGGCCCATCTACGCCGGCAACGCGATCGCCACGGTCAAGAGCAGCGACAAGATCAAGGTGTTCACCGTTCGTGGCACCGCCTTCGACAAGGCGGCCACTGAGGGAGGAAGCGCAGACGCAGAGGAAGTGAAGCCCGTTGACGCTGATGGTAGGTTTACTTCCCGTCTCGTGGGTCGATTTGTCTTGTTTTAACCTCGCCATACCATATTCCCGCCTCATTTTTGCTCCTGTCTCCCTTTAGCTCCCACCGAGTTCGTGTCCGAGTCCGTCACCACCACCTCCCGACCCGATCTTGCCACGGCCCCTCGTGTAGTCTCCGGCGGACGGGCGCTCAAGTCCGCGGAGAACTTTGACAAGTACCTCTACCCTCTCGCCGATGCCATCGGCGCCGCCGTCGGTGCTTCTCGTGCGGCCGTCGATGCCGGTTACGCGGACAACAGCCTTCAAGTTGGCCAGACCGGCAAGATCGTCGCCCCGGAACTGTACATGGCCATTGGCATTAGCGGTGCAATCCAGCACCTGGCAGGAATGAAGGACAGCAAGACGATCGTCGCTATCAACAAGGTGAGCCGGTGCCCCTGCGTGGTTGTGCAATGCATGCGTGTTATTTTGCCGAGTCGACTTGACGCAAACTCGTCTATCTACCACCACCGCCGCCTTCCCGATGCGTTTGTCTGTGCGTGCAGGACGCCGACGCGCCCATCTTCCAGGTAGCGGTACGTGTCATTATAAGCCACCTCGTCGCTTCGCTTTGCCAGGGCGTTCGGCTGAATTGCGTTTTGCCTTTCTCTCATTAGGACATCGGCCTCGTCGCGGACCTCTACGAAGCTGTGCCAGAGTTGACGGAGAAATTGAAGAAGTAGAGCGCGCGATGCGTCCACATGCGAATTTCCTTCACCTCTCTCTTTCGTCATCGATCATGGCGTCTGTAGTCTATGGAAGCGGGAGTTCGTTGAGTCCGATAAAGCTTCAAAGCAGGGCGAGCAGCTCTGCGTGTGTTTTAGATTGCGATGGGCGCTGACGACGGACAAGGAATCCAATCCAGCGCGCGAAACCTGGTGCACACTGAACACCTTCTCATGTCACCCTGGTCCTGCGCTCACAGCTCCTCCTCCTCGTCGTCTGTTGCATGAAAAAAAAAATGCCAATGTCAGCATGCGAATATGACGTCTGTGCCACGAAGCATGGCACGGCCTCGTCGAAGACACTCACCGCCAGCAGGCAAGCCCAACGTCCCCGCGCCGAACGTGATCGTTCCGGCATCGCTCACGCCGCCGAGCGTCTCGTCATTCTCATCGTCCGCGCCGTCGCCACTCGTCTCCGCGTCCAACCTCGTCCTTGCCCCGTCCGCGAGCCGACCTGCGCCGTCTTCGTCGTCGAGCATCATCATCGTCTCCATCCCTTGCGCCAAACCGGCGCCCACCTTCTCTCGACGCTTCTTCTCCTTCTTCGCCTTGCGTCGCTGTGCGCCCTTCGCGGATGACATGAGCTCAAGCTCGGCGGGAGAGAACATGCGGGACATTTGAGCGGACTGGGAGGACGTTTTGGCCGTGATGGAGGAGGGAGCGGGGAAGCGGGGAGGGAGAGAGACGACGGAACCGGGGAGGGAGGACCCGCCGTTCATGAGAGGGGTGTCCGTAGTCGAGACGGACATGGAGCGTTTTCGCTTCTGTCCGTTGACCGCCTCGTCCTCCACGTCATCCTCCATCATCGGTTCTCCATCCCCGTTGAGGAGAGCGCCGCTCCCTTGAAGGGCGTGAGCGTCCGCTTCGCCCAGCAAGGCGGCCAGATCGAACGCCTCGCCAAAGGAAGACACCACGCTCATTCCAGCCTCGCCTGCTGTAGATGCATCGGCCACGTCCTCGCCTTGGCCGGCCGATAAAGCGCGTGTCGCAGAAGGGTGCGCGGCCGGGGGAACCGTGTAATAGGCTATTCGGCCCGTGTTCCAGTCGCGAAGGATGGATCGCGCGGTCGCTGAGATGTCCGGAACGCCGCCCTACGGAAAGAAGAGGAAACGATAAGTCACGACAATCGCGATCCTCTGTCAGTAAATCAAGGCCGAAAAGCCGACGAGACGAGGCGCACCTTCCCAAGCCTCCCTCGGCCCAAAGCCACGCTGACCAAAAAGTCTTGCACGTCCCCAGCTTTGAAGCCGTCGATGCCGTACAATCTGCACAAGTGCTCCGCATCCACCCGATCCAGTATCGCGTCCACTGATATATAGGACAGGGGCAAGAAATTACGCGGGCAACGTCAGCATGAGCGCAGCCGCACAAGTCGTCGACTCCATTTCCTGTGCTCACCCGGCGCGATCGGGTCCTCGACCAGCTCAACCTTGACGACGTTGCGAAGCAGCCTTTCTCTCGCTCTCCTCGCTCTCGCCTCCTCTCCCTCCCCCGAGACGTCCATGGCCGCTTCGTCCATGAACACGATACCCGGACAGTCGACGAGCTTCAAACCCTTGTCCAGCACCACGGACTGCGCCACCTTGGTGTGTCCCGGCGTGCTAGCCACCCCGCACACCTTTGCGCGTTTGAGTGAATTGATGAGGGACGACTTGCCGACGTTGGGCATGCCGAACACGCCGACGGAGAGGGACGTCTTGAGGTTGGACTTGCCGTGTCGGGAGTAGTTTTTGAGAAGCTGAACGAGCGCGTCGGCTCCGAGGGCTTCCGAGGCGCCGAGATTGGTCGACGTCGAGGTGCTGGCAGAAGATTGGGAGAGATGGGTGCGCTGCTGCTGGGTGGAGGATTTGAAGGCGAGCGTGGGGAAGTCATTGCGGAGGTACTTGAGCCAAGCCTCAACGTTTTGTCGGGGCACGAGGTCTAGGAGATCGGCCGGCCGGGGGCGCCGAAAGAGCAGGGTAAGACGGAGGCGATGAGTGAAAGACGAGGATGGGGCGACTGAGCGACAAGGAGGAAAGGAGGGTACGAAGGAGACGCGCACCAATCTTGTTCAAAACCAAGATGACCTTCTTCCCTTCCCTCATCACCAGCCGCTCCGTCTCTCTGCTCCTGCACCCGAGCGGATCCCTAGCATCGAGCACCTCGATGAGCACATCGGCCAGGTCGAGCACCTTGCGAAACTCGCGCATGTACGCCTTGAGGCTCGAATCCCTTCGTCCCGTGAGCGTATCATCAAGGGGAACGTCGAGGACGGAAGAGGAGACGGAGGTGGAGGCGAAATCAAAGGTGGAGGAGGAAGGTACGGCGGAGGCGAGGGCGGCGATGGAGGAAGAGAGGGTAGCGGCGGCAGCGGCTGGTGCGGGGGTCATTTCCGTGTCCATCTCTTCTTCGTCTAAACGACGTCGTTTCTGTTGCACTCCGTTCATCTGCGGAGCGGCGCAAAAAAAAGAGATAGCCGTCACTTCAAGTGAGGCGGCCTGCTCACCATCGTCGCCGGCCCGGTGCGACAACGGGCATGAAAATGGGTGCGCACCTTAGCCATCTTGCGATCTGCGGCGGCAGCCATCTGACTGCGATTATTTTTGAACGCTGGGATGCCCGGATCCTTCTTGAGGCCTGAAAAGGCGGAACAGAAGGGACAAGTTGAGTTGGTCGCTCGACTCGCCGCTTGCGACACAGGAAGCTGCGTTCGCTCACTCGACCTCGAAGGCGGCGCGCCTGGCCGGTTCTTGCCAGTCTCTGAGAGGCGGGAAGAAAAATGCGTGCCGTCAGCCGATGGCTCTGTCTGACCGCACCGTTGATCCCACCGAGCTCTCACTGTTCCTGCCCATATCGTGCGCGGTGAATGGTGTGAGTGACAATGAACGTGAGCCCCCTCCGCCGACCTTGCTAGGCCTTACTTGCTACAGCTTCTCGCGTCGCCGCAGCAAGTTGGCCGCAAAATGTGAGCGGACGGCGTAGCACGGCGGTAGACGGAGATGCGCCCATATGATGTGGTTAGGTGGCACGGGCCGCCTTTGGCTCTGACCATCCCTCTCCATCCATCTCTGCGAGGACATGCGTGCAACAAGTTCATTACGGGATGGCAGGGGAGGAGGGCGGGAAGGAAATGTCCACTACCGAATCGTGCACGGCATAAAGTACATCCAGTGGCGGTCAAGAACGATTACGAAGGGGGACATCAAGAAAAGAGAGAGAGAGAGAGAGAGAGTATACGGGCGGCTCGGTCGGTCAGTAGGCGATCGTGACGGTCTGTCCCTTCCACTTGTCCTTTTCCTCCAGCCCTGGGCGCGGAAGGCACTGGCTGAAGATGAAATGTCCCACGTCCGCACGAGACACGGGCCACGCTGACGGGAGACGATGGGCGAGTCCATGGGCGAGTCTGTACTCGCCCAACGCCGCGCCGTTCTTGAGAAGCGCCGGGCGCACGACGATGACGTCGGTCAGCGTGGGTCGGGTTTCGGACGATGGGGTCGGGTTCAATTCTTGGTCCTCTATTCCCGCGCGTTCGAAGAGCAGCTGTTCCATGACCTTTAGGAGAGAAGTGCGGTGTTGGTGGTCGTCGCCGTGCGTTAGCAGATTGGGGACGAATGGCGATGAGCAGGAGGGACTGGAGGGCCCGCATGACTTACCCGCTTGTCCTCGTGGACGTCGTGCAAGTAATAGCCGCAAAGCGGCTTGATCATGCAAGGCAGGACGTCGTGCTGTGCGTTGCCGATACCGTTGGACGTGATGGCGACCAGGCGGGGCTGAGGGCTCTGAGGGAAGCGGGCCAAGACGTCGACGAGGTTGCTCGCGGTGCGCGCGCAAAGCTGTGGTGGCGCGAGTTTGGGCGCACCCAACGGGTTCCAGCCAAAGTCGAGGCGTCCGCCGACGCCGAACACGACGGCGTCGATGGGCCCGGGGATGGAGCTGACGGCCTGATCGAAGAGGCGTTGGACCTCGTCCTGCTTCAAAGCGTCTCCCTCGACTATGTGAAGCGACTCGTGCTGCCCGCCGTCTATCGCCCACACCACCACCGCGTTAAGCACACAAGATTATCTGCTGGTGGAAGCTGACGTGGCCCGCTAGATCGGCGCCCGTGCACCGTTTCCTTCTCCATGCACCCCACCCTGCTCCTCATCTCCCCAGCACCAAGTGTCGTTGGGCGTGCCGAGGGTACACGTCTCCGCGCGCGCACGGACGAATGAACAAGGGCACGGGCGTCCGTACATTCCAGGTGGATACTTCGTCTTCGTACATCGCGAAGACGGTCGGCCCAGTACGGACGTAGGCGTACAGGAGTCGACACAGACATATCCAGAAGTGCGAGCACGTTTATCCACCCATCCATCCTTTGAGCTGGTCCAGTGGTCATATCCGTAGTCCCGTAACAGCGAGCGACGCGACGCGATGCGGTCGCTTAGGAAGAAGAGAGGTCGGGGATCTGGCCGACGAGGTATTGAGTGAGCTTGAACGACGCGGCGCCTTGGTCTTGAGGGATCATGTGACTGGCGCCGGTGCGGGAAGCCGGCAACGACGAGTCGTCCGTCAGCACACACCCCGCTTCTCGTCTCCCAGCAGCACCTTGCCAGCCCGACCGCACCTGCGCCTCCTACCCAAGCAAAGACGAAGGAAGGAGTGTGAAGAGCGACGGCAAACTCACCCAGCGTTGTCAACCGTGACCCAAGTGAGGCCCCTCTCCTCGTGCCAAGTGCCCTGCCTCCTGCCATTGACGTTGAACGCGGCGCTGGGCGCGCTCTGGAAGCCCTGTTGGCCGGCCCAGGTCATGTTCTGGATGCCGAGGGCGGAGCCGTTGGGGATGATCACAAAGTCGAGCAGGCCGTGCTGGTGGACGACGGCCGACGACGGGAAGACGTCAGTCCATCAGCACCTGTCGACGATTTGACAGACGGACTTGGCCCGGAGCGCTCCGCGCGCAAACTCACCTGAATCATCGCCCTCTTGCTCTTACTGATCACGAAAGGCAATACAGTCTCCGAAGGCGCCTTGGACGTATCGATGCCACCTTTGAAGACGTTCCCAATCGAGCATTCGAGCCAGGTGATGTTCGGGTCGGCGTGGATGGCCTCCTTGAAACCGGCCTGATTGTTGAGGAAGTTGTTGGCCGACGGGGTCTGCGCGTCGCCTGGGAAGCCGAGCGGGTCGGTGGGGGTCGGGCAGTACGAGTTGATCTGTCGCCAGAGGGTTAAAAAAAAAGCGATACGCATGCGATCAATTCCTTCCGTCTCTGCGATCGCCAAGCCCGATTCAAAGAGCGCACCAAGTAAGGGTCAAAGCAAGGGTTCGCAGCCTTGACGGCATTGTTGACGTCATACCAAAACGAGTGGTTCTTGTCGTACTGCGACGGCAGGAGAATCGGTCCTGCCGGAGGGAACTTGAGGTTCTTCTCCACAAAGTTGGCGATCCCGTTCTTTTCAGCTTTCGCCTGGAGGTTTGAGATGGTCGAGTCGCTGCAATCGAAGCGGGATATAAAAAGAAGGAAACGGGGGCGTTGAGGATGACGATTGGAGAAAGGCAAAGACGCAAAAAGCAACAGGTGGACTCGACTCACTTCAGCAAAAGAGTCCCCTGGTGTGCGACGGCAAACTCGACGACGGCGAGCTCCTCTTGGAAGTAGTCATTGTCGAACGTGGGGTCATTGCTGTCGGGTGCACAAGAAGATGAATCGTGAGCAGAACGTCAGACAGGCAAGGGACCCGACGCAGAGCCCGCAGCGAGGCAAAGCGACACCCACATCGAAATACCCTGAAGGTTGAAGCCGGCGGCCTGGTTAGACGCCGCATCGCGCTGGTAGATCGCGTTGGCGATATACGGCACATAGCTGCCCGCGTAAGACTCGCCTGCATAGGACGCGGTCATTCGAAGTCAGTCAGCGTCCGCCAACCCTCAGTTCGACCGTCGCCTCCAGAATACCACCAGGTCAAGGCCGCGGCAGCACGTACCGGTGATCCACAGTTTTACGCCTTTGAGCTCGCTGAAGACTTTGAAGAACTGCTCGAGGAAGCCAAGGAACTCGCTCGCGACACCGTTCTCGTCGGTGACGTTGGGCTCGCCCTTACTAAAGCCTGCCAGCATGACGGCGGTGGACAGTGAAAAACGACAGAAAAGGACGACGCAAACGCAAACGGTAGGTAAGACAAAGGGTGAGACACTGCTCATCTGTTGGACGTGCAGAGGAGCAACAACACACCAGTGCCGACAGGCTGCTCGACCCAGAGGACGTTCGAGATGCTGCGAGGGAAAAAGAGAAAGGGGCGCGAGATATGTAGTCACTTGGTTAGACGGCCCTCAACGTTCAGACCTCCCCTGTATAGCCACGTCTCCGCTTCACTCTGTTCCTCCGCTCACTTGGTCCAAGAGTACTCATTGACGATCGCAGAGGTCGAGTTGAACGGCAAGAGGAAGGGGCCATTCTCCTGGAGCTGAACGCCGAAGTGGACCGTCAGCAGACGCCCCCGCAAGAACGCGAGAGCCATATCGCCGCCCCTCACCATGCCTTCGAGAGAGCTGCATCCGGGGCCGCCGTTGAACCTGGGCGAGAGATAGTTTGGACCCAAGGAAGTAGAGAGACCAGCGAAGGAAGAGTCAGCGATTCGTTCTTGACTAGCCGCAAGCCCAGTGCGCCCGCCTTTTTCTTGCAATCGCTCTTCCCCCACCTCCTCCCCCAGCGTTACACTTTGATTGAAGCGTGAAGAACAGGCCGCTCACCAGATAATAAGATCGTTCTGTCCCTGAGGGACGAGCGAAGGCCAGAACCAGAAGTAGAGCTCGCGCGTCTCATTGGCGTTACCGCTGATAGGGAGGTTACCTGAAGAAGTACAGACAGACGTCTCGGTCAACGTCAAACATGCGTTGTGAAATACGGCCAGAGATGAAATCTGCTGGACGGGAGAATGGTGACTCACCGGCCCAAGACTCAGATACCTCAAAAGGAATTCCGGGGATGGTGGTATTGACGTGGAAGTCTGTACAAAGGGTCACGCATGAGTTTCCATCGCTCGAGATCAGCTCCATATGGGCCGGTAAATGATGCTGAATTTCCCCTTCCATGCCATGCGCTCGTTCGACAGACGGTGCTCGGTAAAGGACGTCGCCCACGCTTAGGCCACCTCCTATCCCGAGATCGACAACTTCCGCAATCTCCAGGCCTTCTCCGGCGCTGGCCTGCTTTGGGCTCCGCTACTGCGGTCGATAGCTGCTCTCCTTCCAGATACCAAATGCTCGCAAGCACGTCGGGGACACTCACCAGCCGCCTTGGGGTTGCTAAACTGGATCCAGCTGGCTCCAGTCTTGTTGACCGAGACGGGAGCCTGGGAGGAGAGCGAGGGAGCGGCAAGGACGCCTGAGGCGGCAGTGGCAACTAGAGCAAGGCCAGCGGCAAAGGAGAGAGAGGGAAAAGGCACCATGGGGAGCGGCGATTCGGGGGGACGGCCCAGAGATGGAAGGCGCGAAGGGGGAAGGGTGTGCGAAGGAGAGGTGGGGGAGGAGGAGGAGGGCGAGGAAGAGGAAGAGGAAGAAGAATGGACGTCTTGCTTTACTCTCAGACAGAAGTACCCTCTCTGTGTTTCACGCACGCGGCCAGCCGCCCCCGCCGATATCCAACTTGTCTGTGGGCGCTATCGAGGGTTCATTCGAGGTGGAGCCGCCGCAGCAGAGATAGGGATCTAATCGGACGATGTTGCCGCAGCAGCCGCCAGGTCGATCGCGGTGGGATGAAAAAACTTAAAATGGAATTCTCTTTCGCTGTCCCGGCGACGGTCGTTCAGCTGCGACTGGTGTCCCTTTTCCCTCGGATCATCATTTGACCTCGTCCACCTTCCCCTTGTCATGCCTCGCGAGGTCGCAGCGGAAGTCAAGACCTGCCGGCCCACGCCCTATCCACTCCCATTGGGGAGAAGCGGTGGTAGTGGTAGTGGTGGTCGTGGGGGTGGTGGGATCATGCGACCGAGAAGAAACGAAATGCGGTCGTCCTCGCAGACCGCCCATGGAGCGCTAACTGCGTCTATGGTTGACGCGCCTGTGACTGGGGAGCGGAGGCTCAGGACAGGATTCGCCGACTTGCCGGTCGAGGTGAGCCACTAGACGGAGATTGCGTCGTCATGCGGCCCGTCAATCTCGTAGTTTGACCCCCTCTGATCTCCCTTTCTCCTCCATTGCCCCCTTAAGCTCCTCTACTACATTCACATCCTCTCCCTCTCCCCTTCCTTCCCCTACCTTACCCGCCACTTGCACTCTGTCTTTCGGCACTCTCCAAAATCTCACCGTGCCGCCTACCTTTTGGGCGCCTATGACGAGCATCTCTCCGCCACCTCGTCTTTTCCTTCCTCCGCCGCAGTCGTTGCTTCCTTGTCTTCTCTCGATGTCGTGAGCTTTGTTGCGCGCTTTCCCATCTGCGACATCGACGTTCTGCAACGAGTGACCCGCGTTTGGAAAGAGAAAGCGGCAAGCGCGTTCGTCACAGAAAGCGCGACGATCAGTGGCAGTGGTCGCCGCCACGGTGAGAGGGCCAAAGGCGGCTTTTTTAAGACGGTCAGGTCTCTGAGCTCCGATTGCGTGGGGGCGGAGGACCGCAGAGAGGATGTGGGAAGGACGGACAAAATGGGAGGAGGAGACAGCGGTGGCCAGAGCAAAGGCGTGTACGTCTTCCTCCTGCCCAACAGCGAGATCCGTTGCAACGAGCTTCCCAAGCGTCTCTTTCGCCACCTCGGCTCCACCGCGCTCGTCAAGCCTACCGCCGCAGGCGTGTCGGGGACATCGGACACGTCGACGGACTTTGAGCTCATCCGACACCTCCTCGAGGTCCACTCTGCCTGTCCCAACTCTCACGACGGTTTCCCGCTCGCCATGGCCGTCCATGCGGATCACGGTGCGTTGACCGATCTCCTCCTGCGACACGGCGCCGATCCGGGTAGGAAGGAGGCGATGGCCGTCATGGTGGCCATCAAGCGCGCCGATCTAGAGATGGTGCGCAAGTTGTTGGAGCGAGGGGAAGAGAAGGTTGTCCAGCGAAATGGGGAGTCATCTCGAGTTCCCCCGTCGACGACGACGACCGCGACCGCTTCACCGCCGCCGCACACCTCGCTCAAACGGCGCCGCTTGTCCGACCGACTAACGGCGACGGCAGCTATGCTCCGAGCGGCGGTGCGGGCGGACGCGAGGGAGATTGCCGAGTACCTCATGACGGAGAAGGCCGTTGTGCCGGACATCAAGACGATCAAGCTTCTGGATCGGCGCGGGGCCTGGTGAGGGGGCCATTGGTGGAGGAAGATCGTTTCCGTCTTTCGCATCATCTGTCGCGCGTTTTTCCCTTTCCTTGCTCGTCACATACATGTACCACCATAGCATCGCATCGCATTCTCAAGACCGTCGTCGTCACTTGCGGAGTGATTCGCTTGTATGCATACTCGTTACTTTCCTTCCTTGGTTGCAAGATACCCTCGTCTCCTCGTCGCCTCGTCGCATTCCCCCCCCCCTCCACCCCCACCCCACATCCGATTGATTGGTCGATTGATTTATGCAGTTTATGGTCCTTAAGTCAGACCAGTAGGGCCTGAAGGGACCGTAACGCGTACACCCTGGCCCCCTACGCTGGCTCCTACAGTCCGCTGGCCCACGCCTACCGCTCGACCTGGACCGGCCTCGCCCTTCCCCCACCTGGTACCCGAGATCTGTCTGGCCGCACATAGTGACCGGGCGGACGGCGGCACGGTTACATATTCGGCTGCTATGCCTTCAATACAGAGGCGCCGCGGCCAGTTCTACTCTACCCCACCGTCCGAGCCGCGACCGCAGCGAGCCAGGACGTGGAAGAGAGGATTAGCCGGCGCAGAGACAACAGGAACGGAGAGCGTTCCCGCTTCGTTGCTAGCCACCATCATCCTCTGTCAAGCTCACCATGTCAACAACGTCTTCGCAAGCACCAGCTATGATGACCAACTCGGTGCACAAGACGGGCGTGCTGCTCGTGTACGCAGAGCCGGGGCACCGCGTCACCGACGACGAGTTCCACGGTGAGCCGTCCGTTCTCCCGACCGAGCGAGAGACAACCAAGACGACGACGCCTGACTGATCCGAGTCGTCCCTCGTCCTCGTCTTCTCTCCCTCCGAACCGTCGACCCGACGCGCTTCCGTCGTCTGATTCTTCGCCCCCCACCCCAGATTGGTACGACGGCGAGCACATCCCCCTCCGCCTCCCGCACATCCCCGCCTTCCTCTCCGGTGTCCGCTACATCTCCCACGACAGCGCGACAAAGCCGCGTTTCGCGGCGCTCTACTCCATCGCCGACAATAGGATCTACTCGCACCCTTCGTACGCCAACCTCCGCGCGAATCGGTCCGCGCGAGAGGCGGACGTGGTGCGACGCTTGGAGCGCCTCGATCGACGGATTTACGAGCTCATCGGAGACAGCGAGCCCGCGGGCGCGGACAGGGATAGACCGAGGGCAAAGGACGAGGCGTCCGGGTTGTTCGTCGCCGCGTCACTCACGCTGCCCGCGGGCGGGGAGGAGAAGGTGGAAGAGTGGGTGTGGGGCGCGCGGGCAAAGGAGATGCGCGGGGTGGAGGGATGGAAGAGGACGAGGACGTTCCGGCTTCTCGAACCCGTTGTCACTGGCCTGGGCACGAGCGACGGCGATGCGGTCAAGGTGCCCAAATACATGGTACTCGATGGTGAGCGGGACGAGCGGTGGGCGAGAGAAGCGAGGGAGGACGGCTCCCACGGTACCTCGTCGACTCACCTCATCGCCATACGTCTCACATCCGCTTCCACCCCACAGAGTACGCCGATGCTTCCTTTTACACCTCTGCCTCCTCTCTCTCGCCCCTCCGAGCTGCTCCTGGCGCGGACGGGGCGACGGAGACGGAGGAGCGGATCATGAAGCTCTTCAGGGCATTCGAGCCCGAGGCGGCGCAAAAGGTCTGGGCAGAGGGTAAGGAGATCACTCGAGTGTGATGGCCGTTCTCTTTCTGCGACGAAGATGGATAGATCCTGGTAGAGGATGCAGGATGCAATACGAGCAAGTACGAGCTGAGCTGTGTTTGGATGCGCACATTGTTGGTTCCACTAAACGATCGTGGTATACAGAGAAACCATCCCGCTTCCCTACTTGGGTTAGCAAGAAAAAGGATAAACACAACGCTCGACACAGAGAAAAAACGAAAACAGTAAAGGAAAAAAGGTAGCTCTCGCGACGTCTAGCCGTTTCCACCCAAGGCGCCCTTGCCGTACAGGACGGTGTCATCTACCCGACCGGCGGCACCGGAAATGGAGGACTCGAGCCGCTTCCAGGTCCGGATCTTATCGCCCCAGTCCTCCAGCGAGAAGATGCGAACCCGACGGTCGAACCTGTCCGGTTGTGGAGGAAGAAGGGTACACCTCTCTGTCAGCTCTGATCGTCCATCCGTGACGAGGTGTTCAGATGGCCGACAAGAAGGAAGGACGGTCCCGCCTGGACTCACCCAATCTCGCCGTAGCCGGCATAGCTCGACCCTCCACCGAAGCAGCTCCACACTCCCTTGATTCGCCTGCAGTCCTCGGAGATGTGACAATGTCCGTTGACCTGAACACGCGAGCCGGATGGCATGGGAGTGGAAGTCAGGAGCGAGCGATCAAAAACGGGACCTCCGCGGTGGAAACGGAACCGTCGCATCAACACTCACGAGCACCCTCGTATCTCGCTCATGTCCCAACGCCAATACGCCGTCGTTAAAAAAACCGCTGTTCTTTTTCGGCGCGCCGCTTCCTTCATGGCGCTCGCCAACGATGAGCTCCTTTGCCGAAACGGAGTCGTAATCCGGCGGATCGTACGCCTCGGGAAGGGGTATATGGAAAAAGGTCATGGCGTTTGGTTTGGAAAACGTCGTCTCCGAACCACCACGGACGTCCAACGCCGAGCTATCCTCCTCCTCCTCCGTAGTACCGGCCGTTCTCCTCTTGCGCGCCCAGATCTTGCTCAGGTCGCTCGCCCCGTCGGGCGTAAAAGGATGAACGCGCGGCTTGTTGGCCCGCGATTGCTCTACGAACCACTTGATCTGACTCGGCTTGATCCAGTCATAGTCTGTAGGCGGTTTCCAGGACCACTTCGATCGCGGGACCATGGCGTGCGAGTCCAGGAAGTACAATGTGAACAGCTGTGTTTTGCTCCTACATTGTGACAAATACGAACGGCGGCGGGGAGATGAGCAAGGGCCGGCTTTCAATCCAGTGTCGGGACGGACATAACTCACGGGTCAGGGGACCATATCTTAAGGACTGTCGGAGATGAGGCCGAACGTGCTCCGTCAGACGACGGCGATTTCCCGTCAGCGAAGCTCCTCAACACACTTACCGTAGTTGCCCACACCAGAGACGTTCTTCGGTCCAGGCTCGGACAGACTGTAAGGCATGTTTTGCAAGATGCGCATCTCATCTTCGCGGGTCAGATCCGTCTCGTCATCGTGATTTCCTGCGCGATTTACCAATGCCGTGTGAGTCGGATCAAACCCGCGCGGTCGCAATCACCGCCGCACCGCCGTTTCACGCGATTCGCGATCGCTACGTCTGCTGTAGCTCTCACCGAAGATGGCCGCCCACGGCAACTTCTTCTTGATGGCGATTTGCATTGTCTTGGCGATGGTGCTCTTCGAGTCCCAGCTGGTCGTCTGACCGTTGATCTGGTCGCCTGTGAACACGAGCAAGTCCGGATTCTCTTCGTCGAGGAAGCGCTCGACGAGCGTCATCGTGTCCACATCGGCCGTGCAGGGTTTTTTCTGCGGAGACGAAAAAGACGGTGAGACGGCCTGCCAATGACCCGCGATCCTCACTGAACTCACGTCGGAGTTGCGACAGACACCGTGGCCCTGAGGAAGGCGGCAAAGACGAGGAAGACTGTCAGGGCCGCCGAACATATGGACTGCAGTAAAGACTTGAAAGGGCGAACGAGCTCACCGTCGAGAAGTGGAGGTCGGCCACTTGCATGATCTTGAACGTGCCATCGTTGTGGAACGTAAGTGGCGGCGCTTGCGGTACAGCTGAGAAGCGAGAGGGAGCACCAGCGCGAAAGCGAAGAAACGAGCGTGAGCAGAGCCAGAGGGACCTCGTCACATGAACAAGAGTGCCACGTCTCACGCTTGATGGTCCTTCGAATGACGATCTCGACCCTCTCGACCCCCGTCCCCTTCTCATGTTCCTCAATCGCCTTGCCCATCCTCTCAAAGTTCCACATCGGCTCGCCGTCGCCGTACACAAGGTCCAGCTCGGTGACGGCCTTGGGTGCACTCGGGTCAAACGATTCACCCGCCTTCCCGTACACTGTTCCCTCCCTCGGCTCTTGAACATAATTGCCTCCAATGCCGGCGGTGATCGGAGCAGACTGGGAGCGACCGGGGCGGACGCGATAGTAGATTCGCAAGCCATCAGCTCCTTTCGACGAGCTCTTGCCGCCGCTCGATAGCCAGCTGCTAAGAGCACTGAACCCATGAGAGGCTCGAATGTCCTCCTCGCAGCGGATCCACTCGTCCTTTCCGCCCGCCAGCTTGTCCTCCTGTTCCTTGGTTTTCGATTCGTCGATCAAGGCGAGGTCAACGACGTTCGGAACGTCGGAGCGCCGGGATCGGCGGTAGAAGAGGTAGGGCGCATAGATGGAAAAGGCAGAACCGGCTCGGACGTTGGGTCGGAGAGGACGGCCAACCCTGACCCACTTGCCGAGGAGAAAATCATCAGCTGGAGTGGACGGGGGCTCGCAGGTGAGAAGAGAGAGCCAGCTGAAGGCGACACAAGGACGGACGGTGATCGCCGTCAAGGGCGCCGGATTGGGTAGCAGAGGAGCGTAGACATCGAGGGGTAGCGATGCTGACGAGAAGGCCACGACGAGAAGAAATCGGGTGAACGCCCGATGAACGGTGCGCGGGCTCTCCTTCTCCCGCTCTACGAGATCGCCGATGAGCGCTCACCAGGTCCGTAGGCACCCGCCAACCCTCCGTTGCCGTACACCTCGCCATCTCCACCTTGTCCGTCCGTTCCACCTCCCCAGAGGTCACCGCCTCCGCCGCCTGGCAGCTTGTCCAAGTCGGTTCCCTTTCCGCCCGATCCCGTACCGGGGCTAGGGCCCACCGCATCGAAGGCCTGCCATCCGATCTGCGAGGTGATCAGCGACGGCGGGGGATCGCGTGAGAGGTAGAATAGCGCTGGCGATGGGACGAGACGAGACGAGACAAGACGAAACGAGGGGAATAGGTGGTTTAATCGGTCCCAAGCGAAGCAGAGCGACGGGCGAAGTGATTCGACTCGGTTAGCTTCGGTTCGGTGCGGCGCGGTGCGATTCGAGCAACGCCCCATCCCGCGGTCATACTCCTCCAAGAAGCGCAAACGCACCGACCGGCTCGCTCAC
>JAMDHS010000105.1:0-67691 GCA_029717555.1 Peribolospora baueri
TGGTAAAGAGAAGGAAAAAAAAAAAAAAAAAAAAAAAAAAAGGAACCCGTCACACGGGCGATCAGCGCGCAAATCCAACCAACCCAGAACCAAAACCTCTCGTCGCTCACCAAGCAGAAACCACAAAGCTCGGGCATGAGGACAAGCTCGGCAAGGTTGTGGACCGTCGAGTTGATCCAGCGTCGCCTCTGGGACAAGAGAATGCCCCATCGGTCGGGCGCGGCGGTGTGAGCGACGGCGTCGGCGGTAAACTTGGTACGAAAGGCGGGGAAGTGCTTGAGGATGAGCGTGGTCAGGTACCTGTCCTCGCCGAGCGAGAGCAGGTTCTTCTTGTGCAGCGTGTCCACGTGGTTTTCCGAGTAGTCGTCGATGACGCGGTTCGAGATGATGACCGGCCGGCCCTTGTCGGCCGTTCTGATGCGGTACATGGAGAAACAGCCGGGCAAGCAGGTGACGCTGCCGAAGAGCGATTCGAACGCCTTGGCGAGGTGGTGGGAGATGTAGTACTCGTACACCTGAATCATCGTCCACCAAGAGCCCTCCTCATTGTCTAGCTTGGTCTCGCCGCAGATGCCGATGACCGACGAGTCATCCGCGGTCTGAGCGACCAGTCGGTTCAACGAGTCAGGTTCGACCGACGTGTCAGCGTCGACCATGAGAATATACCTGACGCGGGAAGAAACGAGGAGAGAGCCCAGTCAGCCAGCAGCGCTCCGACCGCCCGCCCACCAGTCAGTCACACTCACTCATAAAACGCCGGATCGATGCCGATGACGTTCTTCATCTGGTGATACATCTCCAGTTCCAGCGGCGCCATAGGTGAATCAAAGTGGACGCGGTTGAGGTATCTCATGAGCAAGATCTGCGTGTCCCTCTTGCCGCGGTTGCCCGGCCTCGACCGCTCCGACGGCTTGCCGACCTTGACGACGACGATATACGGCACCACGTGTCCCTCAAACTCGTACAGACCCGAGTAGACCTTGCCGTAGTTGAGCTGCTTGCTACCCTCGCCGACCGACTTGAACATGAGCGGCTCCGGATCCACCTTGGGATCGACGCCAAGGATGTCGAGCACGATCCGAGGCGTCGGTCGATCGTTGCCGGAACCGACGATCATGCCGTCACAGATGATGAAGAGCAGCTTGCGCTTGTCATCGTACTTGAGGTTGGCCAGCGAGTCGATCGTCTTGCGCAGAGAATCCTCTCCCTCGGTATAACACGGCACCTGGCAGATGACAAACTTGTCCTGCATCTCCGGCATGCGCTTCGTCGACAGCTGAAGGGCAGCGACAAACTTTGCGAGCAAGGTGGCGACGAGGATGATGGAGAAGGCCAGCAGGAGGTAGTTTTGCACCTGGCAGCGCGCCGAGTTGCGGAAGTCTACCTTGCCGACGTAGCTGTAGAGAAGAGAGGAAAGAGGATGGATCGATGCTATGAACCCCGCGGCCCGCAGTGAAAAAAGAAAGAAGCAACTCACAAGACCTGCTTCAAGCACGTATAAACCTGCTCCTGCGTCGTCTGATTCAAAGCAGCCATAGCAGCGTTATAATCCTTGGAGATATCCTGTCCAGGCTGCTGCTGAAAGAGGTTCGAAATAGACGAGTCGATAAAGTGCGGGTCTTGCACGCCCGTCCCACTACCCGTGCTGACCGAAGCGGTGTATATATAGTTGGATAGGTCGAAAATCTCGCCGTTGACGATCGCCCACGATCGCTGATCGTTGTCGGCCTGCTGGGAGATGGTGCCCTTGGAGTAGACGAGCGGGCCCTTGTGGTACTGGACCATCTTGGGGAGGAACGTTTTCGGGTACCAGTTCTCGTCCGTCAGCGCCGCGCTGCCGGACATCATCGTGTGTGAGTGGATGGCCTGCGTGACGGTGGGCGCGTACGTGTCGTTGGCGATCTGCAGCTGATAGTTGTCCGTTTGAACGAGGCCGGGACAGCCGACGGTCATGGGGATGGGGAAGTAGTTGGTCAAGTCCTGACCCGCAAGCTGGATCATCAGGTCGTTCGTCGTCTGCAGGTTCGCGTCGTCGGAGTGCTGTCCCCTCCAAAAGTGGGTCAGGTCGTACACCTCGCCGCGCACGGTCACCCAGTAATCGTCCGGGCCCTGGTGCTCGTTGACTTCCTTGAGCGACCAGGCCTTGTCAAAGTTGGGGCAGAGGAGCTTTCCAAAGACGAGGATGTAGAAGAGGACGAGGGCGCAGGCGAAGAAGATGAGCATGCACAACGTCACCTTTTCTCTCCACGCCAGCCGCACGTCGGGCCGCTTCATGCCTCCGAGCGAGGAGAGCAAGAACGACGGAATCCACCACGTCGACAGCCATACGAACCGGACCCACCACCGCCGTGTGGCGGACGTGGGTACCTCCTCAACGGCGTCGAGCGGGCCCCTCTCCTTGACCACCATCCTCGAACCCAACGCCGCGTCCTTCTCCAAGGCGTTCACCATCGGCGAGCTCTCGTAGCCTCCTCCCATGCCGCCGACACCGCCAGCGCCACCCCCGCCGGGGGACACACCTTCGCCGCCGGCACCGCGCTTGTTCCAGCTTTCGCCCCAACCGACGGTGCTGGGCGCGCCGCCGGCCTCGGAAGAAGGGCCATCGAAGGGCGTGCGGAAAGGGTCGGAGACGAGCGAGGGCCTCCGGAGCAGGAGGTCGTCCGCGCTTTCCCCCACGCCCGGCCTGGTGGCGCTGGCGGAAAGATCACCCCAGTCGCCTCCGGCGCCATCAAAGTAGGACGAGTTGGTGCCGCGGCGGCCCCCGTCGTCGCCGCCGAGGGGAGGGTAAGCGGTGTCGTCACCACCGTCCTCGTCGGCATAAGGCACGACGGCATCATCCTCGTGCGGCTCGGATGCGATCAGCCGATCCTCGAGCTTCCTCCACGCGCCGTACGTGAGCCACACCCGATCTTTGCCCGCCGCATAGTCCAAGCCGTCCCTCCACGCGCTGGCGATCGCGTACGCCTGTAGTTTCTCCTTGGGCGTCGAGGCTCCGACGGCAGTGGCAGTGGGTTCGACGGCGAGGGCGTAACGTTCGCAGAACTGGTCGAAGGGCAGGTTAGAGACGTACTCTGTTCTGCGCCGGCCGACGAGGTCCGGGAGAAGGGTGGCGCGGATCTGCTGCTTAACGCGACGGACGTCGAACGACGCCGGTTGGGCGATGTCGTTGGGCCGGAAGCAGAGCACGTCCCAGACGAGGCCGCACTCGTCGATCTGGGCGAGCAGTTCGGCGAAGGTGGAGTTGAGCTGACGCGTGACGGCGTACACCTTGGACGAATCGAGTAAGGGTTGGGCGGGAGAAGGTTCGCCGCCGTCCGCCGTCGAGCTCGGACGGCGGAGAGGAGAGGAGGACACCTGAGCGGCGACGACGGAGTTTTCGTCGAGCGGGTGTGCCTCGGTGGCAAGACAAGGTCCGGAGAAGAGCTTGGCGACAAAGGGGGCGCTACTGGAGCGCAAGAGACTCACGAAGGCGGAGTCGAAGAAGTCGAGGTCACGTTCGACGAAGCCGCGAACGTCGTACGAGCACGAGCCGGAGTAATGGTTGATGCCGAAGATCGGCGGCCTCGATTCAGCGCCGGGGCCGGCGGAGCGGGAGGAGACGAACGAGTTGTGCACGGCGAACTGGTTGTCGAGCTCGGTCAGCAAGGCTTCGTCGTCATCCTCGCTGGCCTTTCCGGCGCGGACGCGGTGGCACGTCTTGTCCAACACGCCAAGCACGCCGCCGGGCTTCTTGTCCGCCCTTGTGCCGAGAAGGGTTCCGCGGAGGAGCTCGACGCACGCCGTGTTGTCCATCGTCACAATCTCCGGCAGGCTCAAGCCATCGCGAACGAGGGGGGCATTGGCCGGCGAGGCGTCGTCGAAGGAGCGGCGCGTGAGCCAAGACTGGAGGAGCTCGGCCTGGTAGTTGATCGCGAATACGTCGAAGGCGTTGCTCGTCTGGGCGCCGGCGGAGGGAGCAGACATGCTGCCGCCGGGACGAGTCTGGAAGCCGGGCAGGTCGAGCTGGACGATGCGGCGGGAGGACGACCGTCCGTCGTCGTCCTCGTCGGCATCAGGGGCGACGCGGTGGTTGGCGGTCTCGACGACAAAGGCGAACAGGATGGCGTACAGATCTCGAGCCAACGCATCCCTCTGAGCGGCGGCTCCGTCGGCGTTGAGGAGGATGGTGCAGAGTTCCTTGCGGACGTAGCGAGAGCGGTTGGTGAGCACCTGCTCGAGCTCTTCCGAAGTGACGCCGAGGAGCTCAGCGGCGTCGGCGAGCGCGGCTGGGTTGGAGATGCAAGCGGACTCGTAGGACGCGTCCTTGGCACCGTAGTCGTAGAAGGTGATGTTGCCGAGGAGAAGGATGGCAGAGAGGAGGGAGAAGATGGAGTGGACGTGCTTAGGCTTGAAACCGAGGGTCTTCATGGCGGCGCGGAGCTCATCCATGGCGATCGCGTCGTCGCTCGAGGGTCCTCCGGAGAGGCGATAGCAGCCGGAGGAGGAGAGAAGGGCGTATGAGGTGACGTCATCGAGTCGGAGAGTGTCGCGCTCGTCGGGGGTGGCGCCGGCGAGGAGCTGGTAGAAGACGTGGAAGGTGCGCTCGTCGTGGGCGAGGGGCGCGTTGACGCGGACCTTGTCGAGGCCGAAGGTGAGCACCTTGGCGGCGGCGACGCGACCGAGCGGGGTGAAATGCATTTCGAGGTAGCGGCCGTAGCGGGAGGCATTCGAGTTGGCCGTTGTCTTGGCAGAGCCGAACGAGTCGAGGACGGTGTCGAGGGCCTTGATCTGGTCGGCCAGTTTCTGCTCTCGCTTCTGGCGCGCGGAGAGGCGAAGGATTTGGGCGGTGAGGAGGCGCGAAGTGAAGGTCTTGCCTGAGCCGGTGATGCCGCTGAGGAGGGGAGGAGGACATGGATGAGCCATACGCGGCGAGGGGCTGACGCTGACGCCGGGCGCTCACCTATACACGACGCCCTGCGCCTTGGCGGTCCTCTTCATGGCCATCCAAACCCTGCCGGCCGTTTCGTAGGGATGAGGCTGGAGGGCCGCGGGTTGGGGCTGCTTGGTGGCCGTCTCATACTTTGCGCTGCTCTCGTCCGAGAGGTTGGCCAACGTCCTCAGCGGGTTGACGACGACGAGGCCGAGGCCGGAGGAGGAGAGGTGGGTGTAGGGAAGATCGGCTCGGAAGCGAGCCTGGAGGGCGGCGAGGAGGACGTCGTCAGAGGGGTAGACGGTGGAGGATGTGGTGGAGGAGATGAGAGAGGCGAGGTCGTGCGTCGATGCGGGCGGGGGCCCGTTGGCGACGAGCGCCGAAAGGGTGGACGCTCGTGCGGACATGACAAGGGAAAGGGAAGGGAGCGTGGTCGGTGTCGAAGCCGGCCGGTGGAAGTGTCCGTTTAGGGGAGAAAGAGGGAAGAGAAGAAGGGAGAAGAGAAAAGAGAAGAGGCGAGAGGGTGGGAAGAAAGAAGATCAAGGTCAAGGTAGGCCGATCCGGGGATGGTTAGTGGTGGAAGGGAGGGAGCGTCGATGGAAGGCGGAGGAGGCGAGAAGGGATGAGGGACGGTCGTCGTCCGCCTGTTCCTCTCTTTGCCTCTCCTTTTCTATCCTATCCTATCCTATCCTATCCTGTCCTGTCCTTTCCTTTCCTTTGCCTGGCCGTTCGTTCCTTCCGCCTCCCAAAGTCGCGTCGAGATGGTGGAAGAGAAAAGAAAAGAAAAGCGGGTGGCGGGTTGGGCGAAGGAAATAATGAAGGCGGTGTGAAGACTGATGATATGATGATGAGCGGAAGGCCGGCCGACGACAGCCGCGGCCGTGCTGCGGCGACCTGGGGTGATCGACTGCCCGGAGGTCTCAGCCGGGGACGGCCCTTGCACGACGTCGTCGATGCGAAGAGTGGGTGTATGTTGTATGTTGTATGTTGTATGTTGTACGTGTATGTATTTATGTTGTATGTCGTATCTATGTATGTGCTTGTGGTGTATGTGTGTGCTACATACATGCCCACTCCTTCCACCGCCCGGATGGAGCCAAGGCCAAGGCCAAGGCCAACTCGCTTGGCCCGCCTTCTTTCCCCTTCCTCCGATTTCTTCCAGCCCTTGCCGCATACCCTTTCTCCCTGTCCTCCCTCTTGCCGCAGCACACCCTTCGTATAGCACTACCGCCAAGCAACCGTCAGTCAGCACGGCCGGCGTCCGGGTTCTATACAGAAGAGCAGAGCAGGTGCAGTCTGGATACCGAGGAGGCTGGAGCAGAGCAATGGGAGAACGTGCGCAACTATATGATGTGACCATGGACGGACGGACGGACGGCCCGTCGTCTATCTACGCGCCGCGAGCCAGCAGCCGATGATGGCCCGTGCCCATCCGTTCATCTTCTCTTCTCTTCGCCCAGTCCAAACACCATCCTCAGCCTTGCTTGGCCTCCAAAACGAAAAACATAAAGTAAAGTAGGCCATACACTTTCGTCTTTCACCTCGCCCTTGTGCCCCCTATGGCCGACTCCGACTCCGATTCGGCCGCCGACATCGACATCTTCGAGTCCTCCCTCGCCTCGCTCTTCCACCATCTCCCCGTCGCCTACGGTGATCCCGCCGGGACATTCGTATGGACGCCTCCCGATCGAGACAGACAGGGAGATCGCACGCGCCTGCCGTCGTCCGACCCCATCGTCCTCAAGCTCGCTTCGCCGCCCGGCGACAAGACGGCGCTGCAAGGTGAGTGCGCGGGCGATGGAGCGAGCGATGGAGCGATAAGAGAGCCAGCCAGCCAGTCCACCGGTCGAGCCATTCGCCTGACGTCTTGCATCGCATCGTCACATGCGCTCCGCTTCGTTTGCCCCAGCACACCACGTCTGGACAGCCAGCCTCTACCTCGCCTCCCTCCTCCTCGACCCTCCCCATCCCACCCATCCCTCCCCGTCCATATCCGTCCGCAACCTCCGCGTCGCAGAGCTAGGCGCCGGCGCAGGCCTCGCCGGCATCGCCGCCGCGAGAGCCGGAGCGAGGGAGGTGGTGGCGACGGATTATCCGGACGAGACCATCTTGGATGCTCTATGTGCCAATTGGACGGCCAACGTGGGTCACCATGGCGAGCGCGCCACTTGTTGTACGTGGCAAGTGATGGGCCACGAGTGGGGCACCTCTGTCCAACCTCTTCTCCTCGCTCCTCGTCCCGCGCGACCCCGCCCATTCGACATCATCCTCCTCGCCGACGTCCTCTGGATATCCTCCCTCCACAAACCCCTCGTCTCCTCCCTACTTGGCCTCCTCCACCCCACACGCGGTCGCGCCTACCTCACCGCCGCACTCCACACCGGCCGCGCACCGCTGCACCGCTTCGCCGCAGAGGTGGATAGGCAAGGCGGCGTCCTCTCGTGGAGAGGCGAGGCCAAGGCCAAGGCGGGCGCTTTTTTGGCCGGGGCCGGAGAGCGCGCGGAGTGGGAAGAGTATCGACCGCCTGTGGGCCGCGACGAGACCGCGGACGAGCAGAGAGGCGTCGTTGTTTTTTGCGAGGTCAGGCATAAGGCTTTTGTGGAGAGACGATGCGAGCGTGAATGCGAGTGCGAATACGAACGCGAATACGATGACTAGCCGTTTCGTCGACTTGTTTCTCGGACGGTGCAAGAACTAGCTAGTATCCATCCTCGGTTCGATGACGACACTCTTTAGCAATCCAATCCATCTTTCCACTCCTCTTCCTCAAGGCAATCGATACCTCACTCTATCTGCTGCCAACAGAAACTCTTGCCCGCCTGCCCTCCCACCACCACCATGCCCCAACGCTTGCGCTTTCACCTCCTCTCCGACCTGCTGCGCCAGTCCGCCCCCGGCGCCCCCAGCGCTGAGCTCGTGCCACCCCAACGGCCCACAGTCGCAGTCGGCGCACGTGAGGTACTTGACCTTGGCCGACGGCCGGGAGGGGACGGTGGCGTCTTTCGAGAAGCCTACGTTTTCGAACGATAGCGGCGAGGGGACCGAGAAGGCGGGCAGGAGTCCCGTCGTCGACGTCAACGATGGCGGCGCCGGCGAGTTGGCAAGCTTCAGGTTCGGATCGGCCAGCTAGGGGTGCGTGCGGTGCGCACCAAAAATGAAGGAAACCTCACGACTCGATCAGCACCGACGGCCGACCCCACCCGACTATCGCGGATGGATTCCCGTCGACTCACCGGCCATCCATCCCGTTCGACAAACTCAGCCGCTCCCTTGCGCACGAGCAAGCAGCCACACTCCTCCCTCGGACAGAAGAGGTCCGCCCTGTTCGTCCATTTCCCGTCCGCGCCTTCCGTGATCAGCTCTTTCATCGAGCCTCCGAATGATCCTACCGGTTTGCCCGGGTTTCGAGACGGTCTAGCAGATTGCTGAGCTCGTAGGGCGGCCAGTGCCGCCTCGGCACTCAAGCCCGTGGGCGACCGGGACGACATCGATGAATTTGGCGGGCCGTCGGAAGAAATCGAAGCGGACGACGTGCCGGACGAGAACTTGGAGAGCGGCAATCGCATCTCCCACCACGGTTCGCTGCCCCACGCCACCGCGCTCCTCCCGCCATCCTGAAAGCCGACTTTTTCGTAGAACGGCTTGAGTTGGTCGTGAGCGAGCAGCGCCATCGCCTCGTACCCCTTCCCTCCCTCGGCGCCCTTCCGCCGCTCAGCTTCGGCCAGGCGCCGGACGTACTCTCCGATCAGGGCCCGGGCGATGCCGCGGCCTTGGTAGTAGGGCACGACTACGAGGGAGTGCAAGCAGACGAGATGGGCGTCGGGGGAGGTGGAATGCTCAGACATGGACTCGAGCGTCAGCGCGGACGCCGCCGTGGAGATGGCGTGGCCGATCAGCGTGCGGCCGGAGGACGGTGTGGGGACGTATGCGCCTAGGAAGAGGTCAGGGGCGTGCTTCTGTCTGTAACTGCAGTGGGAAAAGAACGAGACGGATAACCGAACCGAGACCGGTCGTGTCGGCGACATTCCTTCCGAAGAGAGCAAATGACCGCCATCCATCGCCCCGCCGTGCGCTCACCGAAGTTTCTCCAACGAGGCCGCCTCGTCCGGCGGGAAGCCTTGCGCCTCGATGCTGTGCGCAGCGTCCACCTCGTCCGGCGTGACGAGGTCAAAGAACAAGCCTTCGGGAAGGTTGGAAGACGTCGTCACCATGAGGATCTGCTTCCTGACTCGTTCTCTCTGGTCGGGGAAGACGTGGAGCGAGAAGGGGCCGCCCTGTGCCAACCAATGTCACGTGGCCGATCGGTTCATTATGCCAGCGGCGGGGTCGGAGTTCATCTATAGGATAAGGCGTGGCGAGCGGGGTGGAAGACGGCAGATGAGAACTTGGGAAAGGAGAGCACGACGTCGAGTCTCAACGTCACGGTTCGGTGGCGACAACGACGGCGACAACCAACGAACGCGTGCGGCGCATTTGGAACTCGTCCGTGTAAACAACGCTACATGTGCCCTAGGGAACTGGCACTACTTTGTGGGCCTCTGACAAACACGCACCGCCTCGCCCAGAGTATGCGTGGGAAGCCTCACCCAATGCGGGACGGTGTTACATTCACTCCCACCAACGTCCCCTCTCCATGGACGAAGAGCGGTCCAGCCCCGGCGAGGAAGGTATGAAAGAAGCCTCCTTCCCCGCCTCCCCTATCTTCTCCCTCCATCCTCCACTACCAATCCTCTCCCACAAGCTTCGTCCTCCCCCCACTTTTCCATGACCGTCGCCGGAGGGCCTACTACTCTCTTCTTGTCTAGCTTTGTCAGGTTCCTCGCTCAGGTCCATCCTCTCCTTTGGACTGCCAAGTCACAACCTGCAACTGCTCTGGTGCCGACGCCCGAGTCTTTGGTGTCTTCGCCATCGTGTCGCGCCTGAAGATGCTCTATCCTGCCCTTCCCTTCCCACCTGTCGCCTTTCGCAAATCAGGTGAGTGTCTCGGGGCATTTAGATTCAGGCCTTCTGCTCTCAGGAACGAAGACTCAACGTGTCTTGGTCCATACTATTGCAGATTGTCATCGATCTTCCGGAACTCGAGCTGGGCGGTGTGCGGCCCCTTGCGCACCACTTCCTCCATCCCTCCAGCCAGGCCGGCTCTTTTTCGAGCTCGGCCTGGGCCGCCCTTCGCAACACGGAACTCGAGCTCTGGGCGGTGTGCGGTCCCTGCGCACCACTTCCCCCATCCCTCCAGCCAGGTCGGCTCTTTTTCGAGCTCGGCCTGGCATCACAACACGACCTCGGTCGCGACCCATCTTTGGGCCAGACGAACGTTCAGCGGCAATGGTGGCACCTGAGGAGCGACAGCGACCCGGATAGAGCATCGTCAAGCGTACCGCGATCGTGGGGATGTTGAAGATTCCGGCGTCGGTGTCGGGGCATGCGCGGGGCGTGACGACGCAGTCCTGGAGGGGGTGGCAAGTAGTGAGGGACGCGGCAAGGCTGGACTTGGAGAGGGGAGGGGGCTAGCCAGTGACGGTTATGGTGAGTGGGGATGGGCAAGCGCTTGTGTGAATGGATTGACTGTCCGACTTCATGTTTCCCCCAGAAGGCGCCTTCGGGTTCCGTATGGAACGTGGACACGAGGGATGAAGAACCCCTCCCCCCTTTATTCTCCACTGATCCGACCTCGCCGACGTCAGCCTCCCTCCCCACCACCGATGATCCAACCTCTCCCTACCTTCCCTCCTCTCCATCACTGGTGATCCGAACTCTCCCCTCCCCCCCCCCTCCATTCTCATACCGTAGGAAAGATGAGTGCCTTTTAGCGTAGCTGCCCCTTCCCTCCCCCTCCTCCAAGTAGATGCAGACCATCCCCCTTTTCCCCCTCCAATTAGAAGCGGACCATTCCCCTCTCCCCCCTAGGTAGCAGAAACCCGGTCATCGTCTACCTTTTCCATTTTATATACCACATACTTCCCTGCAGTGTATATCCCATTAAATAGGAGTCGTTAATGATTACTGCTACTTTGGTTGACCTTCTATCGTCTCTGGCCTCGCACGAGCACACCCGCTGGTCTGATGCTTCGAATGCTTCTCACGAAAAGGAAAAGAATAGAATTATAAAAAATTCAATACATATTTTAATACTACTTAAAAAGGTCCTCCTTTGGCCGATCAACTTTCATTGCGAGGAGGAAGATTCCGTCCCATCACGAGTGAGTGAGGAGGTACGCAATCATGGGCTATGGGGAATGTGAACGGGCGTTAACTCGTTCACGTCATTTGCCCCCTCTGTGCGGGATGAGATTGAAGTAGACGGCTTTTGGCAGAAAGGAGGGCAAACAATGCCTACGCTCACTCAATGGGCGGAAGGGAACCTTGCGCCGAGCGAGGTTCAAATCCAATTGGAAGGCGCTCGCCCACTTCTTTCCGGAGGTGTCTGGGACGGAAGAGATTGGCAGAGCCCGCGACAAGTCACGTGACCAATCGTTCATTATATAATATTAGGTCTAAAAGGCGGGGTGAGCTCCATATCGGGTGGGCGGCGCCGGCCATCTATCTGACTGCGAACACCACCACGTAATTCTTCTGTTTCGCCCCTCCACCTTCCATGGCCACGCAGCCTTCCCCCTCCATTACATTGCGTCTTGTTTCGTTACACCGTAGGATTTCACAATGACGCCCCAAGAGCGCTTAAAAGCCGTCGTCCCACGGCTTCTCATGGTGACGCACAGCACCGGCTCCGCTGAGTCCGATCACGCGCTCAACGGCGATGCGCCCAAGCCTCCACCAGATGCGACTGTTTTCCCCCCACGGGAGGCAGACCCCACCTCGCTAGAGGACGCTGACGATGACGACGTCGGGTTGGAGCACGTGTTAGACGGCTTGGAGGGCGCGGGCGCGGGCGATGGCGATGGAGACGGCAAGGCGGGGGGTTGGTGGAAAAACAGGTTCTTGGCCAGGTTGACCGCCGTTGCCGGGCTGGGAGGTGAGCTCAACGTATTGATGCTGCGGGCGTGGCTTTTCATGTGAGGTGCTCACTCCTTCTGTGCGGGTTTCACGTTGCGCTCGTTCTGCTTAGGCCTCGTGAGTCGCTCGCTCGGCGCTGCTCGGAGGAGGGTTTCAAGTTTCTTCCTCTGACTTTTACCGTATTTCTCCCGTTCTCTGGACTTTGACCAGATGTTTGGATGGGATACAGGTGCGAGGTTTGGCCAGGGTCACGGAGAGAGGATCCAGCTCTCATATCCTTGGCTCTATTTCTTTTCGCTTTACCCGTCCGCAGGTGTATGCGCCGGCGTACTTGTCTCCGTCGGCTCGGATTTGGGACATGCGGTGAGCCTTTTTCCGTCAGTCATCCCAACCTTCTCTCGGTCCTCATTATTGTTTTCCCTTTTAACCTCGCACTCGATTGCTCACAGCTCTCCCCCGCCGAACAAGAGCTCCTTGTGTCCGCGACCACGGTAGGCGCCATCTTCGGCGCTTTGGCTGCTGGGAGGTTATCGGACTGGATCGGACGCAAGATGGTGCTCGTCATTAGCAGCGTGTTTTTCTTGCTCGGGGCGGTCGAGCAGAGCGCCGCAAACATCTTGAAAGAGGTAAGGCACAGTTACTCGGTGAGGAAGGTCGCCCTTTCTGACCTGCATCGTTCTTCGCGCAGATCATCGTAGGACGAGTTATTGTCGGCCTAGGTACGTATGCTCATGGATGGCGTTGGCCTCAGGTCTGCTGGCTGGCTCACGTCTCTGTCGCTTTAGGTGTCGGACTGGCATCCGTCGTAGTTCCCATCTATCTTGCAGAAATCAGTCCCCCATCAGTCCGAGGGCAGATCGTCTCGCTCAACGTCGTCCTCGTCACTGGTGGACAGGTAGCGGCCTATGTGCTTGACTCGATCCTATATCACGTTCCGCATGGCTGGCGGTGGATGGTCCTTGTGAGTTCGAACGTAGCGAATAAGCCGTGGTTCCTTCTGGAGTCGAAGATTGATGCGACTTGTATTTTTATAGGCGGGCGGGGTTCCTGCGATTGCTCAGATGGTTGGCCTTTACCGTTTACACGAATCACCGGTACGCAGCAACTTGAGTCTTTCTAAGTACTGCTCATGCGCGTCTTTTCGCATCGCTAACATAGCCCCCGATCCTTGTCCGCCTACATCACAGCGGTGGGATATCGCCAACGACCGCGTCGACCACGCGCGAAACACCCTCTCCCTCATCTTCCCAGAGGCGACGCCCGCGCAAATTGACCGCCAGATAGAACTTGTCCAACGGAGCTTACACGGCCGCGGCACGCACGGGGGGATCAGGTTGCATGAGAGGACGGGCAAGCTCCGCTTGCTGTTCAGGGAGCCGAGCAACCGGAAGGCACTCATGATCGCTTGCATGCTTCAGCTGTTCCAACAGGCCACGGGCTTCAAGTGAGTTCAGATCAGATTGCTGTTTGGATATCATCAATGTCTCATTCAGCACTCACACACGCCCTCTCTCCTCCTTTTTGTCCAAAGCTCACTCATGTGAGGTGCAGGCCCGGCTTTATAGGTAACAGTAAACTGTAGAAGACCGATACTGATATATATTTCACATTTTGTGCTCATTGTCTCAGGTATTACTCTTCCAAGGTGCTTCAAATGGCCGGTTTCGAGAGCAACCCGAACACGGCAGCGATCGGAGTCGCCCTTGCCAACTGGATCGGCACGATCGTCGCCCTCAAATACATCGATCGGGTGGGAAGGCGAAGAATGCTGTAAGTGGATACGCCGTATCGAGGACTCTCGGCATGTTCTTCGGTGACCGTATGGCTTGCATATTGGCTGAATGATTCTGACTGGCGATCTCATCGTGTCCGCTGTCAGACTCTGGACTCTCGTCGGCATGATGATAGGCCTTTTCTTCCTCGGCCTCTCATTCCAGTTCATCCATCTTCGCGAGACCAGCCTGGACACAAAGCCGCCCTCGTCCCCTGAGATTTTGAACTCGACCCTTTCTACGCCGAACGGGACTGATTTAAACGATGCGTCTGCTAGATCCTCGACCGTTACCGCCGCCGTTCGAACATTGCTGACGGCCGTCCGAACAGAGGTAGAGGCTGCAGCACGGTCAGGCGGCGGTGGCAGCGGGGGTCTATGGACGTGGATCTGCCTCTTGTCCATGATCTTTTTCTGCTCGTCGTTCGCCCTCGGCCTGGGCAACGTTCCGTGGCTCGTCATGAGCGAGATCTTCCCGAACAACGTCAGAGGTATCGGCTCCGGGTTCGCGACGGGTGAGCCTTCTATCCCGCTTCGGAGGGACTGGCCTGGCCGTCTTGCCTCGTCATCATATTGTTTTTGTTGACGTTCGGGCCGGTTCCTCGTGTGCTACGCTTGCTAGGCACCAATTGGCTCGCGAACCTCGTCGTCGCTGCGACGTATCTGCATCTCGTCCAAGGTGAGCGCCTGCCTGCAGCCCATTCTCTCGCCTCAGCCTGCCTGCTGATAGTCCTTCCATTCCATGTATGTTATGCTGTGGCACAGCAATCACCGCGAGCGGCACTTTCTGGCTCTACTGTGCCATATCTGGACTCGTGAGTTAGATTGTCCTAAAGTAGGCTGTTCAAATGGCCCGGTTTGGCTGACGTGCTCTTCCTACCTTCCAGGCCTGGATCTTCACCTACCATTACGTGCCGGATATGTCCGGAATGTCGCTAGAGGGAGCGGGGCAGGTCTTTAGCCGCAACATTGCATCCGGGGAGGAAGGCGGACCTGGCAGAGGAGCATATGCCGCTCTTCGTACACAGGAAGATCGATGAATGCGACCTTGCTTTGGACTCCTTTAAGACTCCTCCTACGTTAATCTAATTGATCCCTTCGTCCACTGCGCGAAAAGGCATTGTGCATTTGTGATCATGTTCGGATTCTTGTCATACGTACATAAAGAGTGTTGAATGTGCCGCGTTTCTTTGCGCGGCCAACGGAGGGTCGCGAAACCTCTGGTCGATGTCATGGGCGCTCGTCCACTGCTCTGGCGCGGATGCTCTTCTTAGGGAAGGTCATGATCGGTCCGTCATCTTCCACCGATCACGTCTGTGCGGCAGCTTCTTTCGTCAGCGTCATATCCACTCAGAGCTCCTAATTTGCTTATATCGTCATCATGTCCGCACCGGGGCCATCTCAACGCCCTCCGAGACCCCTCTCTCCCAACTCGATTACCGCCATCTCATCCTGGCTCTCCCTGCCCACATCGCCGACAGCCTCCGAAGAAGTCCGGCAGCTGACCACCTCGCCGCTCTCGTTTCTCTCTACACACGCCCACTTCCTACCTCCTCACCTCCTGGCCCTCTTTGCCAATGTCACCACGCCGGAGGAGAGAGGTAGGATTAAGGAGGTGCGGAATAGACGGACGAGGTGGGCCACACAGCGCCCGCCGCCGAAGGAGCTGGGGTTGAGGGAGTGTAGGGAGAGGGATCCGCTTCTGTACAGCAGATTGGTGGGTAGGAAGGCGCCTCTGGAAGTGTCTTGGACAGCGGCGGGAGCGGCGTCTTCAAAGAGTCGAGGCGGTGTGGAAGGGGGTGGTGGATCGGACGCAGAGTACCCTGGTGTGCTGGGGAGGACTGGACCCAGTCAGCTCGGATCAGAGGAGGCAAGGGTTACCGCCAGTAATGGCGGGAATGCGAGCGGCTTTCACCGGCTGATCCAAAAGATGGATGAGGAAGAGCTGGAGGCGAAGCGAGGCAGGATGCTTGCTGAGGAGACGCCTGAACCGGAGTACGACACTGACACTGACACTGACACCGATGAGGAGATGGAGGAGGACGAAGGAAATGGGCCCAAGTCGGCCGAACAAAAGAGATTTGAAGCGGTGATGGAAGCGGAGGATGAAGAGCTTCACGAAGCGGACGAGGAGCGTGAAGCGATCCGGACTGGCGGAGCTGGGCCTGGGGTGGAGCATGCGACGGTGGAGGAGGAAGAGAGAGATGATTTGAGGAATGTGGATGGGGAGCAAGACTTCTTGAGGACCATGACCGAGCTTTTCATCGCTGGCACTGATGTGAGCGGTCGAATGCTTGTATCACGCCTACCCCAGGATGGGATTGACCTCGTTTCTCCCCCTAACCTCTCCTCTCTTTTTCAGCCAGAGATGGACTACTCAGTAGACTTTGATGAGCGATGGGACGGCGCGGTGGCATCTACGCTCGAGGGCGAAGGGATGGGCGCGATAGATGACGAGGAGGAGCGGTGGTTTGAGGAAGAGGAAGCAGACTGATCCCATTCATTTACTGAACGTCCGCGTCCATCCTTGTGAGGTTGCTTGCTAGCGATGCCATATCTATCACTTTACCCACCACGGAGCGCACGACTACCTCGAGCACGGACGAATGACACGTAGCTGCTGGCGAGGCCCTTGCGATACATTGCTATCTAACTAGTTTACACGGCGCCCAAAGGAACGGCACCAAAGACATCGAGATCACTCTACATGAGAACCGGCCGAGGTACCATCCTGCTCTCCATCCCCTCCCTCCATGACCCCCTGCGCGACTGGATGTGTCCCATCACCGCACTAACGTCCCGTTACCCGAATCCCCACGGGCGCTAGCACCCCCCGAACCCCAAGGGTGATCGGCGGGCCACTTGAAGTCTCCTCTCCCTTTGAGCCAGATGGGGTCCCACGGCTCGACGGTCCCATCGCCGAACGCACGTCTGGCGGAGCGGCCGTCGTTCTCTTTCCCGTTTCCTCCGAGCACGACGCCAGCAGGGGAGGCAAAGCGGCCGTTGCCCGCGCCCGGCCTGGGCGAGCCGAAGGACGCTCCGACAGCAGCGGATGCGGGCAGTAACGGCGACTGCCCGTGCGAAAAGTCGATCGGCTGTACGACGCTTCGCGGGACCGTGGCAGGGAGGAACAGTTCTCCGCTCTCACCCGCCAGCCCAAGGCCGTAGCCCATCCCGTTCTCAGCAACGCCGTCTGCGACGCCCATTGCCGCAAGCCGTTCAGCTTCCCACTCCGCCGCAGACGCGGCAGCTCGGGCGGCGAAGAAAGTTCGCTTTCGAGGAGCTGGTCCTTTCCCCTTCCCGTTGGCCTTTCCGTTGCCGAAACGCATCCCTCGCCCAGAGCCAGTACCAGAACCTGATTCAGCTGCAGAGCCGGAATCGGCACGGGACATGCTGGGGTAGTCGTCGGTGAATACCGACTTAGCCAGTGCAAGCCGGTCGGAAGCGGGCCATAGCGGTGGGCGGGGTGAGAATTTATCTCTTCGTCGACGCGAGGAGCGTTGCCGGTGATCGTCTTCTTCGTCCGACATGGCCACGTCCGACTCCTCGGATGAAAAGGGCGAAGAAGCCAACACTCTGCTGGGGCCGTATCGGTCGATGTGGGCGTCGCGAAGGCGTTCTATCGAGGCAAATACAAGAAACGTTCAGCCCACCTTCGACGGACTTGACGTGCATATGTTTTGAGCCTTGCAAGAGACGATTGAAAGCCAGACACTCACGATTGATCGAATCATCCAGATCCGAGTCCTCGTCGTCTGACAACTCCATCTCCCCCGGGTTGAGGCTGTCCCGAGGTGTCTCTTGCATCTGTATGCTCGGTGCCAGCGGCAGGTGTCGGAGGTTGTCAATGATCTTCGCTCTGTATGTGCATGTCAGGGGATGGGCGTAAGGCATCGTCAAAAATCATCGGCCGCGATCCCAACATCCCCATCGAGGGAGGAGCGAGCACGCCAGCGGATACTCACTTGATGTCCTCGAGGTACTGCCTCGTGTTAAGGTTATCCATATTATTGTTCGGCACGTCGAGACGATACTCCGGACCAAAGTATTGCAAGTACTCATTGAACGGCAGGTCAGCCTCGACGTGCTGACCGGTGAGTATGCTAGTCTCGTATGTCCACGTGCGCGCGACGTTGCGGACCGTGTAGCCCCCACCGCCAAGGCAGAGGGTGGGTATGTTGAACGACTTGACGAACCGGACACACTCAGCGTGGCCTGGGGCGTTTATATGTGAGAAGATGATTGAGGGGACGTGTGTGTAAAGGGTCGGACACGCAAGCAGAGCCGCGACCTCACCTCTCATGCTCAGGTTGAAATTTCCCAGCTTATCGCCCGCAAGGGAGTCCGCCCCGCATTGAAGCACCACCGCGGCTGGCCGATACCACTCCATGATGTGCCGGACGATCTGTGAAGCGGGTTCAAGTTCGAAGGTCGAGTTGCGAGTGATTGGGGGAAGGATCAATGAGCGACGACGAAAGCCTGCACGGCGACCTAGGCCAGACTTACCGGTTGGAAGATAGATTTGTATGACTCATCATCCATCCCATCCCTCATCGGCACATTGACGGCGTAGTTCTTTCCCCTCTTCATGCCTATATCCCTCACGTCACCCGTTCCGGGGAAGAAGAACTCCCCTGCCTTGTGGAAGGAACAGGTCATGACGCGGTCGGTGGTGTAGAAGGCCTCTTCCACGCCGTCGCCGTGGTGGACGTCGATGTCGATGTAGAGCACTCGGTGGTGTTGTCTGCGACGGCAGACAAGGAAACAAGCGAGTGTAAGCAAGGAAACGGAGATGTTACTTAGATCAGAGATGGCTGCTCACCTAAGCAACTCGAGAATAGCCAACACGATGTCATTGATGTAGCAGAACCCGCTGGCCTCTCGCTTCTTCGCGTGGTGCAGTCCGCCGGACCAGTTAATAGCTATGTCTGCTTCGCCGCTGTTCAGGCGATTAGCGGCGCCTTTGCATACGAGGAAAAGATCAAACATAAGCATTGAGAAAAAGGACCGACTCGTCAAAAGACAAGAGGGATAGCACCCACCGATCGAACCCCCGGCTGAGATGGTGCAAAACTCGAAGAGGCCTTCAAACGCCGGACAATCTTCGCCGATCAAATCTGTAGGTCGGTAGGCAAGCAGAAAGAGGGTAAGGAGAGAATACAGGGACAAGCATTGGAGAGACGAGGAGGCGAAAGGGAAGGAAAGGGATAGAACGGAGTTGGGAGAGTTTATCAGTCCATCACTCTGCGAACCAACTTGTTTTCCTCCAATTCGGGACCTCCATCACCCAACGCCAGTAAAGTAGAGACCAAAGGAAACTCACACCTCTGTCCATACCCCGTAAGCTCCTCCACTGTTTCGGGGGTGACGCGCTGCAAAAAGTCGACGTACTCGTCCGTGTGAAAACGCGTCATTTGTTCTGGTGTTGCCCGTTTTGGGCGCTGGAGAGCGGGTGAGAGAATGGCAGAGGAGAGAAAGCCAGTGCAATGTAAGAGACGGGGAAGGCGGGGAGTGGTGGTACGTGGGGGGCCGTGCCGACGGGATCAGTGTGATCGAGGGAGGGAAGGATATGGAGACGGCGGGGAGGTCTCGGCACGACGGCATGCAGAGCCATCAACCTTAAAGGCGCTGTCCCACTCATGCTCAACCAGAGGCTGTCCAGCGTGACCCACGGGGTTGCAGTGGCAGATGAACAGACAGCCTAAGCTCACCAGAATGTCCATATGCTGTGTCAAGCCGTAGTTGACGATGAGGTTGTGCGCCATGCGCATCCTGTGCGGCTTCATCGGGCTAATAAAAGGGCGAGGAAGAGGATGTATGGCGCGGTCGACGAAGGAAGAGGAACGGAGGAGGTGTTCGGCGAGGTCGTGAGGGTTACGTGCAAAGCATGAATGGCGGAGGGACACGAGCGGCGGAGGGCAAGGAGTGGTGAGAACGAACTGTCGACCGCCAGCAACTCGGATGTCCCGACATGGAGATATGGATAGAGTAAAAACGGGACGGCGCGCAATACTCACTGCCCAAGGCCGTAGTTGAAGTTGCCCACGTCGGCTGATATGGCGAGCGTCGCCAAAGCAGGCGCGAGAAGCGGGCAAGGTGAGCTCAGCTGGGGCCGAAAACAAGCGCCGCGCAAACGATCTCGTTGAAATGGGAGAGGAAGAACAGCTCACGGTCATAGTAGTATGATATTCGCTTGTTGGGCTGGCGCAGTGCGACCGGCGGGCTTTGTTGCTGCTGCTGCTCCATCGCGGGGTATGTGCGACGGCGGACTGGCGTCGGCTCGCTGGTCGAAGGAGGGATGCGGCAGATGAGGTGGACGAGCGGGTGAGCGACAAGGTCGGATTGCCTGGGATGCAGTGAGAGTGGGAGGGGGAAGGAGGAGGTTGAGGTCGCCGCCGAGCTGACTGCCTTTCGCCCGCTGGCGTCTCTTTGTCCGTTCCCCCGCTCACGCTCTCATCTTGCCGTCCTTCGTTCCGACTGTCCGCGCCGCACGTGACCGGCGAAGCGCATATCAGCGTCGACTGCGGCGAGGTTTGAGGCGATGCGATCGGGAAGCCGGCGTGCGAGACACGACGACACAGATGGACCAGTCCCGAATTCTTCCCGACCCACTCCACCACCGCCTCCGCCTCCTCAGCGCTCGCACACAGACTCTGTGTCTCTTTCGGAGTCTGTACGGCTCCACAGCAACCTAGTTTTCCTTCTCAATTCGACAACGCCTGCAGCTCCTCGCCATGGTGCACGGCGCCATCGTAGCGTCGGTCGTAGTCATGAGCGTCGGCACGACCATCTTCCTCGTCGACCGCTACCTCCGTGCCCGTCAGGATTCGGGCGAAGAACCCATCACGGTGCTGGCTAGGGAAGTGCGGGAGCATGCCGAGCGCACGCGCAGGCTGGTCAAGCAGGACTGGGAGAGGGTGAGGAGGGCTTGGGAGAGGGGCCGCGGCGGTGAGGGAGAGGGTGGGGGAGAGGGAGGGGATGGAGGATGGGAGGAGAGGGAGATGAAGGAGAGGGACACGAGGGACACAGAGACCACGGAAGGGGAGCTCGGGCCATTTGGAAAGGCCATCTGCGTCAATGACACGTCGAAGGAGGGATTGAGAAGGAGGGGAAGAGGCGAAGATGCCCGCCATGCTGAGGTTAGTTACCTGATGAGCGAGCGACCGGAGAGCTTTTCCTCCCTCCTGGTCTTCATTGTCTTGCGTGTCGCTCATAGGACCGGACAAACTTTTTCTCTTTCTTTGAACGACTCTACAAGGTCGATCCTATTATCACCTTCGACATGGACTCGCCCCGTCGCTACGTCTTCGACGGACCCCAAAATTCTGCGATATCCACTACTGGCCTCCTCTTCGACTTTTCTGGCGATCAGTCCGCTCATTCTGCTCAAACGCGCATAGATACTCCTTCGCCGCCTTTGTCCGCCTCGTCCTCCACCCTTCACTCCTCCGAATCCCGTCGATCTTCCTTTTCGAGGATGGACGCTGGACACGCCGACCAGTCTGTCCGAGCTTCCCCACATCGGCGTCAGCACGAGGTAGATCCCTTCCTAGCCGCAGAGCGAGCGTCCACCGTTGCCTTCGACGGCATCCTCTCATTTCCCTCCAGCGAAGCGGGGACGGAAGCTGGCACAGATCGTGCTGCGGATACGGGCTTAGAACTGTTCAGCCCACCTTCCCAAGGCTACACTTCTTCGTCTGCCTCTTACGTCGGGGCAGGGTCTGATCGAGGGTGGGATGGTCTAGATGGGGAGGAGGGTAGCGATGGTGGTGGCGTCGCCGTTGATTTATCTCCTCATGCGGACGTCGATGGAGAAGGATTTTCCGAACCCGAACTTCTCCCAGACAATCTCTCTGGCAATTGCAACGCCTACGACGCCTACGATCCCTTCTCGGACGAGACGGCGTTCGTCAGCGAAGAGGAGCATCTCAGGCAAGAGGGAAGTGCCATCTCGGGGGATATGTTCGAAGAGGATGTTAACGACAACGAGAGCTGGGCGAAATTGAGCGATGTCGGCTCCGGATACGGCTCCGCTTTCGGGTCTGGTTCGATGGAGGGGTCCGGCGTGGACAGTGAGGGCGAGGGGGCAAGTGAAGCGGGGAGGTGGGCTAAGATTTGAGCTGAGCTGATCTTAGCTAGGCAAGGTAGGAGGATGTGGCGGCGAACGGGCCCTGAGGGTCTCTGCTCCGGTCTGGCGGGGCCGGCCGGGGGCGGCCGGGGAAGCCCGGTCGCCCCCGCATTTGATGCGATCTACGTCCCTGCCTTGTTCTTCTCGTCCCGCTTCGAGGCAGACGCTGCTATGCCGTTGGATGAGGTGCCGTTCTCTTCATCTTCGTACTAGTTCCCTCTCTTGTCGTTCACCTCCCTCCGACTTTCTCGAGAGACGACCCGGTTCGATTATCTCCACCTGGAGTTTTTCTTTCCTTTCTTTGGGTATGTTTGTCTTCCTCTGGGTTTGCCTGTACTCTTCCTCCTGTATCCCTTTCTGTCCACGCCGCTACACGCTGCGCGTGCGCGACTCTGTATCACTTTCTGTCCCTACCACCACCATTGCGTCCAATTTAGTCTGACAACTTAACCGCCTTGATCGATGTGTGGAGGACCGTGCGCAACCGCCGCAGTCGTTCTCCTCGCAGGAAGCATTTCTCGAAGTCTGGGTCCTTCAGGTTCCTTCTCGTCCATATCACATCGTCCATAGTCTCCACTGGCACACGACCGCGCGTGGCTGACTCTTTCGTAGCAGACGAACCCCTCCGCCTTTCATCAGAAGGTGTCTCTGGACCCGGTCGCAGTGAATCATGGCGTCCACGTCCACCTCGACCCCGCCCTCCTCCTCCGCTTCTCCCATCCACGCCTCCCTGAGCCCACAGCGCGCCGTGCTCAACGCCTCCCTTCTGACCGCCTGTTCCGCGCCTGACCTACCTACCGTCATCTCCTTGTTAGATCAAGGGGCAGATGCGTGGTGGGAGGAAGAGGAGACCGGGTGGAGCGGTCTGCACTTCGCCGCTGAGGCTGGGGATGTGGACGTCGTGAAGGTCTTGTTGAGGCGCGGGGCCATTTGGAATGCTGGTGAGTTGGACGGAGGGCAGTTTTTCTTTTTGGCTGTGCTAACAGACTGTCCCCCCATCTCCGGTACTTTTTGCCTTGCTCCCTTTTATCCACTTCTCCGGACCCCGTCCCCTACCCAAGTCGACAGACTTGGCATAACGGCTGGAGAAGTTGCTTGGTCGATGAACCATGCAGAGTGCTACCGAGCTATTTTTGACGGTGAGCGGGAGGCGGTGTCGGACCGTGGAATTCCATCAACTCTTTGCTTCCTTTCTGCTCTGCACACTCCTCGAACCCAAACCTCTCTTTTCTTCTCGTTCTGTCGCAGAGGGCGTACGAACCGAACTTCTCCTCAACCTCATCGGACGGAAGGGCCAGCAAGCTTCCGGCCCTGACATCCTCTCCCTCAGGCCTGACGACAACGTCGTCGCTACAGACAACGAGGCCTTTCTGAAGAGTCGGTTGGAGTTCACGGTGGATGAGAAGGGAAAAGAGAGAGCCTTGGATGTAGACGGTAACTGCGTCATGGCCGCTTGGGAAAGGTCAGTGTTTGGGCCTTGTTCGTTCCCGCACATGAAACCCGTCCGTTAACGCAGCCAATGAATTCTTACTGGTCTTTAACGACGGCCTTATCCGTCTAATCGTCACTCCAACTAGCGACATCATGCGTGAAACGGCCAAGGCGCTTTGCGAGTCGCACGGGGACGCGTCAGACGGTCTTTCCATCCTCAATATCGGCTTCGGCCTAGGGATCGTGGGTACTTTCACATTGTCCGCTTGTCTCTAGTTTTGATTCACTGTGGCTCTGGAGAGCCGAGGAAAGAGGCGACGAGGCAGCCAGAAATTGAAGTCGTGCTCTGGTGTGCGTCGTCTTCTCACAGGTCGATGAAGAGTTTCAACGTTACTCGCCAAAACAACATACGATCATCGAGGCCCGTGCGTTCATTTTCTCAACTTTGTTGGTCTCCTGTTTCTCACCACTGCATCGGGACGGCCTCCCCTTCCCCCGCGCGGGTCTCTCTTCTCCCAACTTCCTTCACCCCGTAAACCAAACAGACCCAGACGCAATCGCCCATGCCAAGTCTAAGGGCTGGTATACGCGACGGGGCGTACGCATCCTCGAGGGCCGATGGCAGGACTTCATCAATGATCCTGAACTCGGTACTTTTGACGTTATGTGGGTATTGTGTGGTAGTATACGCTGTCGCGTCGCCTTGCCCTTTTTCGGATAGCGTTACGTTTGAATTCCGGTAGTGGATCTTCGGCTGACGTCTTTCCACCCGCTCAACGTTCTCTCCTTCCCCTGCACCTTGGCTCCACAGCTATTTCGATACCTACTCCGAAGACTATGCCGAGCTGAGGACACTTTTCGACGAGCTCCCCAACTTGCTCAACGGGCCAAGTTCTCGTTTTTCCTTCTTTCACGGCCTGGGGGCCACAAATCAGGTGAGCGACAATGGATGGTGGCGGCGGCCGTCCTTTTTCTTGGCTTGTCGAACGCACCGCGCTCGTCCGTACTGAAGTCTCGGCACACCCTCCGCCGCTCAAGTTTTTCTACGACATCTACACTCGTATCACCGAGCTGGATCTCCGCGACATCGGACTCTCCTGCACCTGGCATGAGGTGGAAGTGGGTGAGATGAGCGAGGAGGTGTGGAAGGGCGTGTTGAGGAAGTATTGGACGCTCGAGAAGTATCGGTTCCCCATTGCTAGCTTGGGTTTTTAAATGGAAGAGAACGGGTGGAAAGGGACGAACGGAGAGGCGGTAGAACGAGGGCGGTATCGCGCCCCACCTTATCGTATGAATCGCACCGTAGTTGTGAATTTTTTAACAACTGGGATGACCCCGTTTTTGAGGTCGCTTTCGAGACAGCAAGAATTCGACGTGGATTTGATGGTGGCCTCTCGTGCGCAGAGTTCCGTGGGCTCGGCAGGATTCGAGCTCGGGGAACGAGACAGGAAGACAAGTGGCGTGCAACGCCCCGTCTTCCCCATCGAGACGGAGCCTGCAAATTTCCTTACCATCCCACGCCAACTGGGGCAATCGCATAAATACGTAAGCGTCTACGTGTTGTTAATATCTCTAGCAATAGATCTATCTTATCTAAACGGCGCTGCGCTTCCACTGACCTCACGCCAACCCCGCTTGCCTCCTAACCTCCTCCTCAAAGCTCTCTTTCTCCCTTCTCTCCATCCCTTCGCCAACCTTCCATCTTCGCATGCCGACCACGCTCACCTCCCCCTCTGAATCCTCGGCTCCTCGCCCTTCTTTCAGGCCCTTCGCGATCGCCCATTCCTCCAACACGCTTCGTACGGATTTGGAAGATGGGTCATAGGAAGAGGAAGGTTGGGCGGTAGGGAGAAGCATGATAAACGGCTGCAAATAGAGGGCGGGGGAGGACGCATCCAGCTCCTCGCCCTTCGAGGTATCCTCTGGATGGATCGAAGCCGTCTCCATACCCGCCGCCTGTCGCGCGAGGCTACGTCCGAGCGCCGCGACGGACTTCTGAAAGTCGGGAGACGACGAGAGCGTCGGCAGCGATGGAGAGCGGAAACGGTTTAGGAGGAGGGAGGAGACACGGCCAGCTGACAGCAGCACGTTGTCGGGTAGTTTGCCGCTGGAAGAAGAGGTTGGCGTGGGGGGACCTCCGTGAGCAAATGCGCTAGGGATAAAGAGTGTCTTTTCCTCGTAGTTCCTCCTTGGCGCGTCCGATGCTGGCACAGGTTCCGGAAAGATGGCCGCGGCACGACGGAGAGAGATCTTTTCGCCAAGAGCGCCAATGGCGTCTCTGATCGCTGAGGCAACGGTCCGAGGCAACGACGGAGCGGAGGATTCGGGCGTGGCGGATGGTGAGGCGGGAAAGAGGGGGAACTCGAGAAGGGCCGACACAGGCAAGTCCATCATGGCAGGAGCCGACTGTCCACCGGCAGCCTCGGCAGGGGGAGTGGAGAGGCTAGGGAAAAGCGAAGCGGTGTGCGCGACGTCCTTGACAAGCTGCACAAACGTCTCGTTGCGCGCCACAAAGTCCGTCTCACAGTTGAGCTCCACGATGGCTGCCCTCGCCTCGCCCTGGGGACCGACCGCGTTTACTACGACTACGCCGACCAACCCTTCCCCGGCCTCCCTTGCCTCCACCTTCTTAGCCTTCTTCTCGCCGCTCTTCTTCCTATCCTCCTCCAACCACTTGACTGCCGCCTCTATGTCGTTCCCAGAGGTCGTGGACGAGAGGGCTGAGCGAGCTTTAATGAGCGAAGTGCCGGGTAGGAGCTTCCTGAGCTCCGCGATGGAGGCCACGGAGGGTTTCTTGGACGGGGCTTCGTCGGCATAGAAGCGAACGGAAAGAGGCCTCGAGCGCGTCGCTCTCGCCGTGCTTCGCGCCAGGGCCGAGGAAGAGGCGATCAGTTGCCGACGAAGCATCGCTGGTGACGGTCTCTGGTGATAATATAATGAGATACCTGCTGAATGCCGAGGCCCACTGTTCTTCTTGAGCCGCCGCAGTCGCCGTTCTTCCACGTGGCTCCACCCGGCTTGTCCGCCGCACGCTGGATTTCGCGCACGTCGGTCGACTCCGGTGCGATCAACGAGGCGAAGCACTCGACCCATACGATAGATAGGATCACACCACCATCACCACCAGCAGGGCATACAGAGTGAGTGGATCAATGATGGGGTGATATTAGGAGACCAGTTGACGTGCTGCCTTAAAGAGAAGAAGACTGACTGTCTTTTTCTCTTTCATACGCCGCTCGTAGTGGAGTTTAGACAGTGCGTGGCATGCGCTCTCCTTTCCGCAATCCTCTTCCTGACTCGTTCCCGCTGACTTTTGTCCTTTCTCTTGTCTACCAAATCCCTCCTATCTCGCTGTCGCCACAGAGACCTCCCCCCGAAGGGCGGGTACGAGCCCGTGCGATACAAGCGCAACCTCCCCGTGCGCGGCCCGGGGGGACTGGCGATCTTCGGAGGCGTGCTCGCCATCTGCGCTTACGGCTTCTATCGCGTCGGCCAGGGTAACTTGGAGATGAGGTGTGTTAGAGTGGGATAGGCTTCTTATGCGATGATGCGCCGTGCGATGGTGTGCCGGTCGTACTGATTCTTTGCCTTCTTCCTATTCCTTCTCTGCATCTGTCCAACCCCGTTTCCACGCTCCTACCTCCTATGCAGGGAGCTGAAGCGCGAGAACGCGTGGTCGCGCATCCATATCGTCCCCCTCCTTCAAGCTGAGGCTGACAGGGACACCTACCGCCGCGACCAGGCGGCACTCGCTAGGGAGAAGGAGATCATGAAGGACGTGGAGGGTTGGGAGGTGCGTGTCGTCCGCTTTGATTTGTTCGACCCGCGTCAGTGTTGGGAGGGTCGAAACAGCCGAGGTGGCCCGTTAGCGCATGACTCATTTCTTTTTGCCATCGTTTGTCGATCCTCTCATCTAGGCCGGAAAGAGCGTGTACCACACCAAGCGCTACAGTCCCCGGACCGTTGTGGTCTTGTAGACTACGCTCCCTTACCTCCCTTCCTCCCTCCCTCTGTCACCCACGCTTCTGCCATCTCGTCTCCACCAGTGCAGTGTCTCCGGGAATTGGAAGTCATTTCCTCTAGAGTCAGTCGTGTGCACGGGCTCGCTCGTCACAGGATTCAGGACGGGGAAAGGCGAGCAGACAAACACGGGCGCTCGTTCGACTCTTGCAGGCGCCTCCCGTCTAATACGAGTGAAGTGACGCTCTCCCTGCTGACAGAGCCATCAGGGCTGATCGGCCTCTACGGATGCCTGATCTTTCACTTTTTCGCCCATTGACCTTGACGAAGACTGCGAAAGGAGAACGCAGGTCGGTCGATCCTCCGCCATGACGCGTTTCAGGTGCACAACAAAATTGGCGGCAAAGAAAGAAAGCACACGGGCGCCCGATACCGACTCCAGGGCCATCTATCTGCCCCAGAGCTTCCTGTCTGCTCCTGTCATTATGCGGAGCTCCAGCCAGCTCCAGGATGGACCCAGCGTGCCGTGCTCACGCTCTGTCGATCAGCAAGCGAACCCATCCACCCGGCCATTATCTGACCCCCACTTCTGCATCCCCATTGTTCCGAACCCTTCCTTAAGGCGGTGCATCGAGATAAGGACAAACAAACCTGACCAAATGAACATGGTCATGGTCATGGTCAGCTCGACAGCCGTAGCTGCAGTGCCCCGTTATTTCGGTCGCTTAGCCACACAGCCGCGCCGACGCTCATCCAGCTAGCTAGCTGGGCCATCCCATCCGTCTTATCGTGTGTACGATACTGCTACTCTACGTGCCCTGCCCGGCCCTATCGCGATCCGGCCGGACCCAGCTAGCTATTGAACAACCGAGTATGCAAATGATCGTGCCTGGCTTGCAAGATCTCGCCCAGCGGCCACGTCGTCGCCCCTGTCTGCGCGGCGAGAAGCCTAGTTCGTGCCGCCGCGGCTACGGCCGCTGGCGCCGGCATGGATGGATGAGGATGAGGGGGAGTGGTGATGGTCATAGAGAGGGAGGATTCCTCGGATTCAGCCCAGGATTTGTCCCACGGTGGGAGCGTGTCCAACGACGACGACGACGACGACGGTGGAGGAGGATGATGTCCGCCCTCTTCTACCCCAGACACCTCCATCTCCATCTCCACCTCCGCTGCCTCCAGCGTCCCTCTCCTCCTTTCCTTCGCAAGCACGCTTTCGATCAGCGGGCGCACCTCGAACAATAGAATGCGCTGGGCGAGGTAAGGCCCGAAGAGGTTGGACCGCACGGCAGAGGAGAGGAGGGAGCGGGCGTGGAGGAAGAGGTGAAGGTGGAGAGTCCGGGCTGCGGTGAAAAGGAGATAAAAAAATAATAAGAGACCAAAAAGGGAGGCACCTTAAGCCTTGATGCGCTCGGAGGAGATCACCAAACGAAACACGAGTCCGTGGGCTCACCCTTGCTCAACCCTAGAGCGGCGCAGAATACGCCAAAGGAGATCGGCAGGTGGCCCCTCATATCTCCTCTCCGGACGCTCCGTTTAAACTCGTCGACCAGCAGCGCTGCCATCGCCGCCCTTGCTCCTTTCACGGAAGGATGTTCGGAGAAAGCCTTTGCGTAGAGGGTCATGAGCGCGACGCCCTGCGCTCTGCTCGCTCTCCGCGCTACGTGGCTGAGGGTGAGGGCGTGGTAGGCATCATCAACCTCGGTGAGGTGTTGGAGACCTCGGCGAACGAGGCGGTCATGGTCGGGGAGGGGAGAGGATGTGGCAGAGGAGGCGACGTCGTACGCTGCGGAGACGAAGGGCAGGGAAGAGCGGGCGTAGGCGGAGAGGGAGGAGGTGAGGAAGAAGAGCGTCGCTGCCGGCGTCGTGGGCTTGGTCTTGGTCTTGGTCTCTGGTTGCGGAAGTTCGGCAGGAGGGGCGGTTGAGGACGACAGCTGCGCCTCCTGAGGATCGTCGCTGGCCGAGCGAGGTGGTGGAGGAAGGGGAAGAGAGAGGAAGCCATGGGACACGTACGACTCGAGGCCGGCCGAGGCGACGAAGCCGCCTGTGGGCGTGAAAGAGAGAATGCAAACCAGCAGGCGAGGTGGATACGGTGATGGTCAGCGCTATTGGCACGGACGAGGACCGGTGGATGTGGATGTGTATGGGCCTTGGATGGGATTCTGCACCTCCCGGATGCTCACCGGTGGGTAAATTGGAGTCTGCGAGGAGGAGAAGCAGGTAAGACTCCATCATGCCTTCCTCGTCTTCTCTCTTCTCCTCCTTCTCGTCCATTCTACCTGTCCCCCGTGCCCGCTCTCGCCCGTCACTGTCCTCCATCCTCGTCGTGTACATGGCCGCCCGCCGTCTCCTGGACCTCGCTTGCCTTGGCGTCTTAAGCAGTGCCTCACGTGCGACCAGAAGACGGACGGCGAGGTCATCATGACAAATGACCGGCGCTCGACGTGTCCGGATTACGTACGACCTGGACCACCCGGGCACAACGTTCTCCCGTCGCCGTATCTTGGGGCATCTTGGCCGCGGCGGATACGAAGGTCCGCGGAGACAAGGTACAGTAGTGGTGCGGGGGAATGGCGATAGAAAACGTGCGGGGGAAGGAAGGCCCAGAAGAAGCCGCCCGTATGAGCCTCGCACAAACCATCCTCGCACAAACTACAAACTACCCTCGCATGAACCGCCGTCGTACAAACCACCCTCGCACAAACTAACCCCACCATCCGAGCCGCCCGCTCTCTTTCTTCCATCTCCACCCCGTTCTCCTTCCCCTTCCTCTCCCTCCTTGGTCCGACGCAACCTCGGGCCACCGCATACCATGTCGCTGCCAACGCTGCTCAACTCTCCCTCGTCCGACGTCTTCACCTTCCTCTTCTCCAACCCTTTTCTCGACCCTTCCCACCCCCTTCGCAACCCTCGCTCCTCCTTCGCCTGCCAGCCCACTCACACGCCCGACGTAGACGATAGAGGCCTCGTCCTGGTCCGTGATGAAGCCGACCCCACTGAAGGGCAGCGAGCACTCCCTCATCCCGTACTGCCCCACCGGCCGCTCTTCGTCGAAGGCTCTACGGGGGCGAGCATCACCTTCTCTCGTCTCCGTCTCGACTCACTCAGAATCGCTCGCGGACTATGCGCTCTCCTAGGCGACCCGCTCCATCTACCACCCCCTCCGACCACCGCATCGGCCTCCCAGGACTCGTCAGCCCTGATCGACCCGCGCTCCACGATCCTTCTTCACCTTCCCAATTGCCTTCCCTACGCCCCCCTCCTATTCGGCGCTCTCGCCGCCCGCTTTGCTGTTTCCATGGCCAACCCCTCTCTATCCCCCCGGGAGCTCGCCTGGATCGTCGACCAGACTCGTCCCTGTCTGATCCTCACTACCAAGGGAGAGGGCGAGGCGGCCATGAGAGCGGCGTTGGAGATGGTGGAGAGGGCGGAGGACGGGAGCAAGGAGGAACACGGGTGGGGGAGGAAGGAGAGGAGGAGGTACGTCGACGAAATGGTCCGCATGGGCGACAGGATCCTCGTCGTGGATCTCGACGAGGAGTATTACGGCCCGGCGGCCGAGTCGAACAAAGGAGAAACGGGCAGGAAGCGAGGCTCCTGGGCGACCGCCCCTCCGTCTAGGTCTTGGACCACCCTCTTCGCCAATCCAGCCTCCTCGTCGCAGAAGAAAGAAGCGCAATCCTCGACGACGTCTCCGCCGGTGGCAGCGAATGACGACCGAAGAATAGCGGACGCCATTTTCTCCGTTAAGCCGATGGATAGGGAAGAACAGGATAAAAGGGTGGCCGTTGTACTCTGGAGCTCCGGCACGACGGGGAAGAGCAAGGGCGTCTTGCTCTCCCATCGTGAGTCCGCCGTTTCTCTTTTCCACCTTGCCTTCGCCCACCGTCTCCCATTTTTTCCCCTTCCTCTTAGGCGCGTGCGTCGCTGCTGTCGCCGGAGTCTATCACGGGAACCCCACTTACGGTGACGACGAGGTGAGCGAGCGACCTCCCTCCAGACTAGATGTTACCTTGCCAGTCGCCGTTTGGGAACGGTCCGGTCAAAGCCCGTTGCTTCCTTCTCCGGTGACTCGCTTACCCTTCAATTGCAGCGCTGGGTTGGCTTTGCGCCGTTCTACCACGTTTGTGAGCGCATGCTCCTCCTGTTCAGGCATAGAGGAAAGACGATGACGTACGTCCGCTCACTCCGTATGTGCTCTCGGCCTGGTCTTCACTCGCTTCTCTCTTCCGTTTAGATGCGTTGACGAACGTCCTGCTTATCGCGCCCACCATCGGCGCCACCGTGATCATCATGCGCAAGGTGAGCCGATGTGCGCAGGGGTTGCCGGATTGGCCGCCATGTCATGTTGGGCTCCCTCTGACGACTCTATTTACCGACAAAATTCGTTTCGTCGTGGCAGTTCAATTTCGCGACCTACCTCCGCTATCTCTCCACCTACCGCATCACTCACGGTCACATCGCTCCTCCCGTCGCCGTTCTACTCTCCAAGTCGCCCCTCGTGGACACTTCCAAGCTCGACCTGCGCAGCCTGACGGGATTCACCGCCGGCGGGGCCCCGTTGAGCGTGGAGGCGATCGAGCTCGTCTGGCAGAGGTTTGGACGAGTCGTGAGTATGGGCTATGGCTCAACGGAGACGGGCGGCTTGACCACCACTCCAGGGGCCACGCTCAAGGAGCTGAAGGAGAAGGGCATGCTGGGGAGCACAGGCGTGCCGTTCAAGGGCGTCGAGATGCGCATCGCTTTGCCCGATGGAAAGTTTGCCTTTCCCTCCGGGGGCGAGGACGAGGAGGGCACGGAGGGAGGCGAGATCCAAGTGCGCGTGGCGTCGCAAATGATTGGCTACTTCCGCAACCCGGAGGCAGACGCTGCCACCTTTGTGCCCGGAGAAGACGGCCGCGGAGACTGGATCAGAACGGGCGACAAGGGGAGGTTTGATGAGCATGGCAATTTGTGGATCACGGGCAGGTTGAAGGAGATGATCAAGGTTAAGGGGTCAGTGGGTCCTCTTCTTATCGCTCGCTGCCGGAGAGTTGCATCGAGAGGTGCTCACTTCCTTCTCTCCTCTCTTATCGTATGCCGTCGTCCGGATCTCCGGCCCACAGCTTCCAGGTCTCTCCTCCAGAACTGGACGGTCTACTCGGCTCCTCCCCTCTCCTTCTAGACGCGGCGGTGACAGGTTACAACGTGCCCGAAGAAGGCACCGAAGCCGTCGTCGCCTATGTCGTGCCCCGCGACCCGTCTGCTCTCAGCAACACGCTGAAGGCGGAGAAGCTGGTCTCTCAGCTGGCAGAATGGATCTCGAGCAGGGCCGTGCATTACAAGTGGCCTAGGGCGTACGTGCTCTGCGAATCCGTACCAAAGAGCAACAGGTAAGCTGTCGCGGGTCTTCTACGTTGGTCTGTGTTCTGATTGGGTTTTGTACGCTTCCCGTCTCACGTCTTTGCCTTACGCCCCATCCTTCGCCCCGACGTTAGCGGCAAGATTATTCGCAAAGAGCTGCACCATACCCGCGGCACGCGCTACGAGGCGCCCAAGTTGCGCGCGAGGCCGAAGCTCTGACCGTGACTAGGTTCGACGAGGCGGTTCGTTCGGCCCAATGCTGTAATGGATCCGGGTTTCCAAGATGTGCGCAATGTCATGTTGTTGTTCTATGGACATAGTGTGTGCGTGGATGAGAATGAATGAGACGCTCCTTGTTTTACGGTGCACTTGTCTTCAGTGGGAGAAGTGTATGACGCGCGGAGCCCGGCTCGTAGGCGTCTTCTCGTCTTGAGACTTCGCGAGACGTCTGCGTCGACTCTGAACTTGGCCCGTGCGCAGGCCATTACTGCGGCGGATAAGATCACGCTGCCGCAGCACACTGATGACTGCTAGCCGACACTATCTTCTCGACGATCGCTCCCTGTACAGACAGCAGACCAACCCGACAGACTCTTGGACGCCCGAGGGTTCGATGCCGAGGGGAGCTGTTCCTATCTTCGTCACGAGCCTCCCTCTTCTCCGGCCGGCCCATCCTCCACTTTCCATCTCGTGTTGTGTCTTTCGCCACAGACCGATCAGCGTCGAGCAGCGAGATATCCATCTCCTTATCCCTTCTGGCTCGCCACACCTGACGGCGCCTGATCGCCGATTTTCCACCTCGATTGCAGCATATCGGCGACGACACCCGTACTTGAGCGGCCAGCGGAGATTTTACAGGGCGCCTACGACCATGGCTTCCACCTCCGGCACAACGGACGTGCGCTTTTGCGACGCCGCCTCCATCTCCTTCCGCCCTCCACCGAGCACCTCGACCGACTCGAGCTCCGATGCATCCCTCCTTGACCCGCAGCTGCACGTTGCGGACGCAAGAACCGCTGCCGCTCTCGCGGACGCCGCTCGGACCCTCAATCAAGGAGACGTGGTCGCCTTCCCCACAGAGACTGTGTACGGCCTTGCCGCGAACGCCCTCTCCTCCTCGGCGGTGGGACGAATCTACGCGGCGAAGAACCGGCCAGCGGACAATCCGCTGATCGTACACGTCAGCTCCATTGCCATGCTCCGCAGCTTGCTCCCCCCAGGTTGGGAGATGCCGCCCTCGTACTCGGCTCTCATCCGGGCCTTCTGGCCTGGACCTTTGACGCTCCTCTTTCCCGCCAACAGGGACCTCGTCCCGGACATTGTCACTGCAGGACATCCTACCGTGGCTGTGCGCATGCCAGCCCACCCCGTCGCGAGGGCGCTCATCGCGTCGTCAGGCCTTCCCCTCGCCGCTCCCAGCGCCAACACGAGCGGCCGACCGAGTCCCACGACTGCGATACACGTGCTCAAGGATATGGAGGGCAGGATCCCGATCATATTAGACGGCGGGAGTTGCGACGTGGGGGTAGAGAGCACCGTGGTCGATGGTTTGGAGAAGGGAGAGGCTCTCGCGGCGCAGCAGCGACGACCAGCCAACGGGTTCTCCACCCCCGCCTCGTCAGGCGTCAGGGGCGGGAGGAGCGCTCCTCTCACCGTCCTCCGGCCAGGCGGCGTGACGGTCGAAGACCTCTCCCGAACCCTCCTTACAGTCTCCTACGATCTACTCCCGCGCGTCTCGTCATCGCCGGACGGATCACCGTCGGCGTCTTGTGCTCAGAGGCCGGACGTCCGCGTACACGTCAGCGGGTCGGATCTCTCCTTGGAAGCCGCACCCACGACGCCGGGAATGAAGTACCGCCATTACAGCCCCGACGCAAAGGTGCTGCTATGCGTCCCCGCCGAGTATCGCGCACGGGATCGTAAACATCCGCCGGAGCCATGTCCGACGGTGGGCGAAGTGCTCTTTGCCCAATGCGCACCGCTGAGGGAGGCGTTCCCGGACAAGAGGCGGTTCAAGGTTGGCGTGATGAGCCACGATGACTCTCCGTTCATGGATGCTCTCGTCCGCTTGGGTCTGTCTCCTGGTGGCCGGGAGCGAGAGCATCGCAAGGGAGCGGGAGAGGGTTCGTGGAGATGGAGGAGGAATGGTAAGGGCAAGGGCAAGGAGAGGCAGGACGAAAATGCCGTCGGAGCGATGGAGAGCGAAGACAGTGTCCCTTTCGAGCTCGAGCTCGAGCTCGAGGGGCCATCCACACCCACCGCTGTCGCGCCTCACGCGAACGGCTTTCCTCAACCGTATACCATTATAACGCTTCACCGTTTCTCCCTCGGTCCCCTCTCCTCTCCCTCCGTCGCGGCCCGCCACCTCTTCCGTGGCCTACGCGAGCTGGACGAGGAAGTTGGGGTGGATCTGATCATCGTGGAAGGGTTGGAAGAGGTGAGGGAAGGGAGGGCGGTGATGAATCGGTTGGAGAAGGCCGCGGGGGAGGTGGTCGTCGTTACGACCGCCGACGGGGACGAGTGAAAGGTTGATTGGATGATGGGAGTGTTTGTACGTTAGAGTGGGCGCGCCTGTTTTGCTAGTGTTCTGTCGAAACGAGCTGTGGCGAGCTTTCGACGACTTCCCATTCACTTTGCCTTCCAACTTGAGTCGCCCTCCCCTTTGCCAAACCGCGTGAGGAAAAGATTAAACTACGTGAAATACCCCCTCCGCTCAATCCCCGTCCTCATCTTCGTCGCTCGTGGTATCCCCGTCGCTCGACGACTTTGCCGCCCCCTCTGGCTCTGACTACTCGTTCTCGTCACCTCCCTCGTCAGAAGATTCGCTGTCCGAAACGAATTCGGCCGATTTGTACTCTTTCGAAGGATTGTCAACTTGTCCGCCGCGTTCCGCTCGCACATCGCATACTGCCATCATTTCGTCGAGGAGTTCTGCCGGGTTTACGGACAAGGCGCGGAGAGGTTGTGTAGAGCACGAGAAACGTTCGTCAGTAGTTTTTCTTTTTTTCGGCGTTGAGAAGACGGAACACGGTCCCATCAACCCCTCTCTTACGCCGCGGCGCGTCACGCCGAACCTTCCCAGCGCTCGCGCGAACTTACCAGGCCAAGAGAGATCGGTGTTTCTCGACTTCTCGATCGCCATCTTCTTTAGCCTCTTAAAACCCGCCCGGAGTCTGAAGTAGGTGATCCCTTTGAGGCCGTCTTGCTGGCTGAGTTTCATAAAGTCGGCATCGCGCTCGGACTCGTATGCTCGAAGTCTAGTGGAGAGGGAATGGGTGTGAACCGCCATAGGGGGACGATCAGATCAAGATGGGTCAGACGACATTTGCGGGTCAAGAAGATTTCAGGCCAACGTAATCTCGGGGAGGAAAACGACGACATACTTCTCGACTAAAATCGGTCCTGTTGTTCCGATATTCCACTCCTTCTTCTTCTTTGTCCCCGCCGGCTCTCGGCGGTCATCGCTGTCGCTATTGTGCTCATCGTCGTCCGAGCCGTCGCCATCGCTATCTTGTAAGATAGTGGGATACTCTTCGAGATTTCCAAGCCTGATAGATGAATGAATGTTAGATCAACAGAAAGATGCGCAGAAAAGCGGGAACCAGGCCACTGTGTCAGCGAACGAACTCGATAACCCTGGACACCCCCTCCTCCGGTCTCAACTCGATTAGCCACCACGTCGTCCCGACAAAACTTACCACTTGACTCTACACTGAAGTGCCGTCCGCTGTCCACACATTTTGCCCGCCACCTGACCCCAGAGGAACCAATTGTTGGGAGCATCCATCTTGCGCACCTCCTTCATCGCCTTTCTTAGCTGTTCCTCCTCTGCTGCTGACCAGACGCCTGCCGCACGATAAAGAGGATGAAAAGTGTGTCGGAGGGAAAAAGAACGACAGATGAATCCTCCAGAGACGTACAAGCGAAAAAAGGAAGGACCGAAGCGAGCCGAAAACGGACCTGTATTCTTCCCCTTGTCCTTCAAAGCAAACCTCCATCGATCCCTGCAATCTGGGCCAGACCTCTCGATGAGTGCTCCAATCTTCTGCCACTTTGGACCGTGCTCGAGCAAAAGCCTTTCAAGCTCTTCGTCCTCCTCTTTCGAAAAGGGCCCTTTGCGAGCGTGGGCATGGTAGATGCGCATTACGTGGTGTCGGACCGTTTGGACTGGGCGGTCGCCTAGAGCAGATGCTTTGAAGAGAAATGGACGACGAAGCGGGAAGACGTAAGCCAAGGGACAGCACGTTGAACGCCGACGTCCGATCGATCCAGTTGCTCAACACGACCACTCACTGACGTCGAACCAAAACCCCTTGTGACCTTCCTTGGCCTTGGATGCGCCCGCGTAAATGAGATCGCGCAGCTGCTCCTCGGAGAGATTAAGTCTGCGCTTGAGAGCGTCGAAATGGGCGTGGATTTTCTCGTCCTCACGCGTTGTGAATTTGCCGATCTTGTATTTTATGCCTGTGAGTACGGGAAAGTGAACGTTATAATGAAGGAGAGTAGAGAGAGAAGAAATTGGGTTGGTTAGACGGGTACGCTGGGTTGCACGTCTGTCAGATAGGTTATCGCGGGATATGTCGCGCCAGCCGAAGGAACACAAGGATGGCAAGTAGGCCGGCGGGACGGGCTCGCCAAAAAACGTACCCAGAGCATCCAAATCCTTCTTGCCCAACCAAGTCCTGGTGAGCACCTCATTCTTGTCCATCCTCTTCAGCTCGTCCAGCTTTTCGGCCTGTGACTTTCTCTTCCCCACTGCGTCATTCCGCGATCTCATCGGTTTCCCTACGTTGCGAAGGGCCCTGGCGGCTTCGGCGACAGTGATTCCGCCGGCAGCGTCCGCGTCGTTTGCGTTGGGATGCCGCGACGAGGAGGACCGATGATCGCCGGTCATGGTACTGGAAATAGCACGAGACGGCGGAGGAGCGTTAGAGGCACGCGAGCGAAGCGCCGTGGCGAAGGAGCTTTCCCGATCCTTCCCTCCGTCCGCGTTCACGTTCAGAGCGTTCGAAGTCTTCTTTGCTCCCTTCGAAGTCGACCTTGGGCCCATGCGCGAGCTATGGGCTTCGGTTGCGCCTACGCTTGCAATGGCGCCAAAGTCCATGCCGGGAGGGAAGAGGCTCGGGTCGAAATCAGCATTCCCTGGGGTGGTTTGATGAGACGTAGATGCGGCTGAGGCTGTTTGGAAAGGATTGGGGAAGCGACGTGCAAAGGAAGCGGTCGCCGAAGCGCTGCCAGAATGTAGTGGAGCCGACTTTGCATGGGCTTGGGTGGAAATGCTTTGACCGGCATGTTCATCCTGATGCCCAGGGCAGTGCTTTTTCTTCTTCTCCGTCCGCCGCTCCTCTTCGTTGGCGCGCTTCCTCTTCTTATCCTTCTCGTGTCTCTTCTTTCCATCCGAGCCCAATCCGTCCACACGCCCATCACCTTGCACGAGCTGAGCAGCAGCGACGGGCTCGGTCGCCGATTGGGCAAGTTTGCGAGCCCGCTTCTCCTCTTTGCGTCGTGCTCGCTGAGCGCTATCGTCGAGTGTCCCTCCACCTGACGCCGACAGATCCGCCGCTCCAGTGGCTTCCAATGCGTCCACCTTCTTCCTCTTCTCCTTGCCTTTTTCCTTGCCTTGCTTGTCCTTGTCCTTGCTCTTGCTTTTGTGCTTCTTCGTGGCCTCGCTCGGTGCCCCATTTCCGCCGGACGCGGACTGATCAGCGTCCGGGGCCCCTGCGTCATTGTACGAGCGCATCTTCTTCTCTTTCTCCTTCCTCTTTTCCTTCTCCTTCTTCTTCTTCTTCTTCTTCTCCTCCATCTTCTCCTTCTCCTTCTCCTCCATCTTCTCCTTCTCCATGCTCGGCGCCTTGTCCTTGTCGTGCATTTTGAGGTCCTACCGAGAGGCCCGCGGTCAGGCGACGCTGGGCGGGTTTTGGGACGGCCAACCAAAGACTGCGGCCAGCCGACGAGGCGACCGTTCTCGGGCGCGGTTCGCCGAAGTTCCCACGGGCTGGTTACCGCGTGCTTGCGCTCGTGATCGCCTGCGGCCGGTGATCTCGAGCCAGAGCTGACCAGCCCAGGCAGGCGACTGACCTCGTCGTCACCTTCTCCGTCTCCTTCTCCTCGTCCTTCCCACCGCTCTTGCTTTGCGATCGCGCACTTACCACCTCCATTGCTCGCTTTCTTGGCACCCTCGCCCTTCTCTGTGCGCTTCCTGCTTCCTTGGCTCACCTTGTGCACAACAGACGACGGCCGGTGACCAGCAGGAATGGCGCCCGCTATCCCCATGGACGCTCACCACAGCACGGCCACCAACGCCGGATACCGCTCCTCCTCCGCCTCGTCGCCCGTCCTCGACTCAGATGGCGCCGGCCCGTCCTCCTCTCGTGCGAGCTCGCCCTCGCTCTCCTCATCCCCTCCGGACACCGTGGCGCCGCCTCCGCGCTCTTCTCGCGCGCTCTCGCGCTCCTGCTCCTCGCCCCTTCGAGACACCGATCGCCCGTCTTCTTCGTCCCTTGGCCCGCCGGGGGGCGGCACCCCCGCGCCAGCCTCGCCCAGTAGCACGTCGGTCTCCGATGACATGGACGAGTTCGTAGATCTCGCCGGCTCGGGTTTCAACCTGGATGACCGGCGAATGACCTTGACGAAGGACCGTCCCCGGCCCTCATCGCTCGTGCCTCAGTCCCCGACGTCGACCACTGAAAGCTGGCTCCACCCGCAAAACTCTTTGCCGGGAAGCGTCCATCCTCCTAGTCCGGCAGCGAACCTTCCACATGAGATCCTGCTTCACGTCTTCAAATTCGTCGCCGTCCACCCTCCCGATCTCGCGAGCTGTCTGCAGGTGTGCAAGTCCTGGTGCCTCTGTGGTGTTGAGCTGCTGTGGTATAGGCCCACCTTTTACCGCCTCTCCGCGCTTGTCAAGCTCATTCGAGTGATCCAGAGCGGGCGGGACGACTCCATGGACGAGAGCGGTGCCGTCGTCAGCCAGAACGGCAACTGGAGCGATATGGGAAGCGGAGACGCCGGAGCGCCCGGCCCCACTTCCCGTCCCATCTTTGAATACGCCACCTTTATCCGGCGACTCAACTTCACCGCGCTCGGCGAGGGCTTGGAGGACAATCTTTTCGGTCGCCTCACGCCGTGCGAGCGCCTCGAGCGACTCACTTTAGCTGGCTGTTCCGCCGTGGAGGACGCTACGCTCACCAAGGTGCTCTCTCACACTCCTCGGATCGTGGCTATCGATCTCTCCGGCGTCACGAATTGCACAGACACCACGCTGGACATGCTCGGGAGAACGTGTGCTCGTCTGCAAGGGATCAGTTTGGCCGAATGTAAGGAGATCACCGATGCCGGTATGGCGCGTCTGGCACGGAGTTGCAAGCTGTTGCGAAGGGTCAAGCTTTGTGGGTGCGTCAACATCGGCGATGAAACGGTGACGACGATGGCAGAGTCGTGTCCAATGCTCCTTGAAGTCGACCTCAGCGGATGTGCAAGCATCACCAACGAAGGCGCGATCAAGCTGTGGCAGCACAGCTACCACATGCGCGAGCTCCGATTCGCTCGATGCTCTCGTCTTACCGACGCGGCTTTTCCCGAACCGTGGCCGCGTTCGAATGTCCTCAATGGCGGAGGCGGCTTTGGCGATGCCATCACAGGTTCCCCCGCCCACCGCAATGCCCGTTCCTCGCGCTCAAAGCAGGACCGCCCGCCCTCGGTCGTCCCCGGCACTCTCGGAGCGCCGAGGATGTTCGACCACCTGCGCATCCTAGACATCACCAACTGCGCTTCCATCACCGACAAGGCAATTGAAGGCATCGTCACTAACGTACCTCGGCTACGCAATCTCAGCTTGTCCAAGTGTATCCACCTCACCGATGACGGCGTGTTTAGCATTTGCAAGCTCGGAAAGCATTTGCATTTCTTGCAGTTGGGCCATTGTGGCAAGTGAGTCGATCGATTTCGGAATCGTGCTGCGCTTGGTTTCAAGTATTCTATGGAGATGCCCGTCTATTGTCTGACATTGCCCCCATACAATCCCATTTTTCCTTCCCTCGCCCATCTAGTATCACCGATCGTGCGGTTACAGCGCTCGCCCGTTCCTGCACTCGACTCCGGTACCTAGACCTCGCCTGCTGCATGCTCCTCACCGACCTCAGCGTGTTCGAGCTTGCCGTGCACCTGCCCAAATTGCGTAGGATTGGTCTAGTCAGGGTGAGTGAGCGTCCCTTGAGATGCGCACTGACGAGGGTGTGCGATCGTTTTAGAGTGACTGACGTGCTACTCTTGTCTTTCCTACAAGGTGGCCAACCTAACCGACGAAGCCATCTACGCACTGGTCGATCGTCACACCGCTCTCGAACGCATTCACCTTTCCTACTGCGAGAAGATCTCCGTCCAAGCCATTTTCTGGCTTCTGACTCGCCTTCATCGCTTGACCCACCTCAGCTTGACGGGAGTGCCGTCCTTTAGGAGACCGGATTTGCAGCAGATGTGCAGACAGCCTCCCAAGGTGAACTTGCCTTGATTTTATCGTCGATTCCATATTTCCGAATCTCGCTTGTTTCTCCGCTTCCTTTGATAATAAGGTGAAGACTGACCCGGCGCTTGACTCGCACTACTCTTCGCCGGCCGCAATCCATCCAACTCGATCCCATTGCAGGATTTCACCGAACACCAGCGGGAAGCCTTCTGCGTCTACTCGGGTAGAGGCATCCACGACCTTCGACGCTACCTTCTCAGCCAGGCCGACCCGCAGATGCAGCGCCAGATCGCGCTCACCGACCACCGTCGTCGTCACGAGCGACATGGACGCCACGGTCATCACGGGCACGGGCATGGACAGTCCCAGCCGCGCCATCACGATGGCGGCGCCGGGGGAGAACGCGCAAGCGGGGCTGCGGCCCAGGGCGTTGGGAATGGTCACTTCGCGGATCTGTTTGGTCCGAGCCAGGTCCATGCCGGTCCTTGGGCCGCGGATTTCTCTGGAACGGCGACGTGGGGCGGCGCTGGCGGAGATCCTTTGGACGGTCCCCCAGGCGCTTCGGCTGCGAGCGTGCAGAGACAACGGGCGAGGCTCGCGAGGGCTTCGGCGGACGACGTCAGGCAGAGTGCGCAAGCGGCTGGTCGGAGCGCGGGTGGAGGGATGTGGGATGCTGCCCCTACGGGTTCACAGCCTCTCGGATCGCCAATGCAGGGTGTTGCTTCGCTCGTCGGCGGTCTCACGGGCGCCGTTGGCGGGCGGCAGACTCCGCGAGCCACGTACTTCTTCCCGTCCGATACTGTCGGCGGATGGCGCGCGGTCAGCTCGCCGGCAGATGCGCCCGGTTTACCCGGTATACCGACCGCGCGAGGTGACGTACAGCCTTCGGCGAATGGGAATGGGTACACGTTTGGTTTCGCCAACGGCGGAGCTGCCGGGGAAGCAATCCGGACGCCTACTGCCGGGCCACCTGCTTCTCCCTTCCTCCCGCAAGCGCCATTCCCATCCGCCGCGCGAAGAGAAGGCGGAGGCCTGGCGAACGCGCCGGATGAGGCTCAGACTCGGCAGGCGTACCAACAGGAGCAGATGATGACGATGCGGATGAACGCCCTTCTCCAACAGCAGAGCGAGAGGCTTGCTGCTGCCGAGGCGCTCACGAGGCAGAGAAGGGAGGAGGATGGCAGAAGGGAGAGAAGGGCGGAGAGTCAGCAGCCGTGATACGGGGGGAAACCGTTCCCGGCTGCTATAGGCCCCTTCCTCGCGGTTGCCGCGTCTGTCTTTCGTGCCTCCACTCCGGCGCTGCTCGCTTGTCCATGTGCTAGGGGTTTTCTCCCGGTTTCTTTTGCTCAGTTGGGCACCGTCGTCGTCGTCCTGCAGTTCGTTCTTCCTCTTCCCGTTCTATTCGGCGACCTCTTCACACCGCTGCCCGTTTGGATTACGACTCTGTCTGTTTTCGTTTCTTCTCGTCTCGGCCACTCTCGTCGCCGTGCATTCCCATTTTCTTGTAGAACATTTTTCCTCTTTTCCGAAGTCTCTTTCCGCTCGTACTCTCGTCTCGTGTTTATCATCCACACACGCTTTCCCCTGTCTCCCCCATGTCTTCATCCATCCATCATCCATTCCGTCTTCGTAACCTTTTTTTTCCCTCTCAGCAGCTCTCAAGGTTCGAGCGCCCGCCTCCCATCCATCCACTGATCTCAATCAAGTCTGTACTCTATCTGTTCAAGCAATCCTCGGTCTGTTTTCCGTGCTCCTGCGAGCTTGCGAGCGCGGCGACAAAGTTGTCCTCCGTTCCTGACAGCTAGTTTCAGTAGTCGGCTCGCCTAGAGGGGACACATCGTTCGCATGGATGAATGCCCGGGCAACCCACGTTCATTTTCAGGAGCGGGGATGACATGTCGAAAGACTATTTAAAAGACCGTCATTGCACGCCCCACCCCCGCCCCCTAGAAGTCCTACTCAATCCGACGGGTGTGAATCCATCTCTGTCTGAGCAGTACTGCACATCCCCACTAGTATCATACATACAACGCACTGGAGACCCCTCAAGTCCCCGTGGATGCGTCCTGTGGTGCGGCGGGGCCATCTGGAGGTGCGGCGGATGCGGGTACGGAGGCAATAATCTCTTCGAGTGACACCCGTGGCATTGGAGGTATAGAGTCGAGAGATATACCCAGCTCCTTTGATATCCGCTCGTATGCGGCCTTCCAAGCTGCGGGGAAGGCGGAAGAAGTGAACAGTGTCAAACAGCTAAGTCCAACCCGCGTGTCTGCGCCTTTTGCCGAACCGACAACTACCACTGCGCACCTTCTTCCTCTGTTCTCGATTCCTCTTCCAATAGTTCTCCGTCCTCTTCGTCATTATCGCCGTAGTACTCCAGCGGCATGTTCCGGAAGCGCGTGTACCGTTCGGTCTTGTATGAATCGAGCTCGGCTTGCTCGGCCGCTGTGTTCGATGAACGAGGATCAGCCGGATTGAGCTTTCACGCAGTCCGAGTGCGCGGTGTCAATAGCGACAGAGAAGAGCCGACGCTCACCCGATCTCGAGAACAGCTCCTTCACGCCAGGTAACTCTTTTGCTCGTCCAAAGTACCTGCTCACGCGGTTCGCAATCGCGGACGTTATCAGAAGGACGGTCATTTTGAACATCTAGACGCGAGGGCCCGCAACTCACTTGTAGCCGCGCGTGCCCGGCACTTCTCTGCCGCCGTCGTCGAGCATCTTAGGCACGCCGCGCTTGTAGTTGGCGCCGCCAAGAGCGACGATCTGGTTCTCCCAATGACCCTTCTCGCGGATGAGTTTGTTGATCTCATCGTTCAAATCCCTGATCTCGTAGTCGTTCAATCCAGCTGAAAAACATGCGAGGCACCAGCGGTCAACTTATCGCCAGAGCCCAAGGAAGCGAGCACATCGTCCCCCGCCAGTCAAGCAGGCGCATTATCAGGCAATTTTTACGCACCATCTTGGATTTTAGACACCTTCCTGCTGATTTCCCTCAACACCTCCCCACGCCACCGCTCGCAGTCGCGAAGGTTCTTGACGCTACTCGCAAGTCGAGGCCTCCTGTCCGTCTTGCGCGTCGCCAGACCCAGCTCGGCGGCTTGCGCCTCGCGAAAGCGGTACAGCATAGACCTACGTGGAGCATGTGAGAACGCGAGACGCCAGGTCAGGAGAGCGATGAATAGAATAAAGCTTGGCACGGAGATGCTCACTGTGCCTTCTCCTCATTACGCGCCTGAGGTGGTGCGTCATCAAAGAAGCGAGAGACAAAAGGTGGCAGCGGAGGTCAGCCCTAGAGACATCTCCTCCATGCACCCATACTACCATAGCGAAGAACCCTGCTCACCATATTGAAAGACTATATGTGTTTGGATGAGGATGGGATGAATGACCTCGACGACAACGGCTGTGGGTGGACAGGGAAGAAGACGCGGACCGTAATCGATGATCGTCCGCAGCTGCGGCAGTGATCAACTTACCTCGCCCCGGACCAGCTCATCTCTCCGTCTGCCCACATCGGTCCGCACATCGTCGGAAGTACTCCTCGCCTTCTTCTCCTTCACCATTCCAATCATGAGCGGCTTGGAGAGTGAGTCGAGTTTAGGGGAGCGCGCTTGGCTTCTATTGCGCCTCAACTGTGCAGCTCGAAATGCGGGCCAAGTGCTGACCGTGCTCCTATCTTTCGTCAACTCGCCTCTCGCAGAAAGCCTTTTCCAGCTCAAGGTGAGCGTGCTAGCTTGTACAGGCCACCTATCTTCCTTTCATTTCTCCTCTGCTGGTCTGGGATAGGTCGAACGACTAACATCACGATCGATCTCTACGATTCCAGTTCACGGCCAAGTCTCTCCAGCGACAAGCCAAGAAAGCGCAGAAGGATGAGACGTCTGAGAAAGCCAAGTTGAAAAAGGTGCGTCAAACGGTGGAGCGATAACGCTCATTACCAGCGTAATACGTCTAATACTGGGGTGTCCTGCTTTGGCTCAAATGCTCTTCACTCGCATTTTGCTGCTATCGTACTCTGTCTGCTCCGCTTTCCGTGCTCGCCCTTTCGAAGGCTTTGCAACAAAACAACGTCGAAGGCGCCCGCATCTACGCCGCCAACGCCATTCGGAAGAAGAACGAGAACCTGAATCTTTTGAGACTCGGTTCCCGCATCGATGCCGTGGCTAGTCGGGTGGAGACGGCGGTTACGATGCGGCAGGTGGGTAGTAGGCCGACCGCTCGTGACGGGGGTCACCTTAGGCCGCGAAGGCTATCGTACAGTTTGGATGGATTGTTTACCGTACGTCTTTGCGATTTATGCTCATTTTCAGGTGACCGGAAACATGGCGAACGTGGTGCGAGGGATGGACAGGGCGATGGAGAGCATGAACTTGGAGAAGGTGATTGTCAACTCACAGTCTTCCTTCCTTTCGTTAGTCAAGCTGATGACGAACCCTCTGTCTCGTTCCCCGATTTACTCATTCTCTATCCGCGATGCACAGATCTCAATGGTGATGGACAAGTTCGAGACCCAGTTCGAGGACCTGGACGTGCAGACCGAGTATATGGAGGGCACGGTGGGCAACACGGTGGCGACGTCGACGCCTCAGGACCAAGTGGACCTGCTACTGCAGCAGGTGGCCGAAGAGAATGGGCTTGAGGTGCAACACTCGTTGGGCGAGGCGGGGCTGGAGGGCAAGGTGAAGGACCTGGAACAGAGTCAAAAGGGCAAGGTCAGAGCCGAGGACGATGCGCTCGCTGAGAGACTGAGGGCTTTGCGGCCTGCGACATGATCCTTTTATTCGTGCATCCGCTTTCGCTATTTCGCGCCCAGGGGTCCAGGTGCAACTCGCTCACCTCTTTTCTTCGTCCGTCTGCCCGGGCCAGCCTTGACGCCTGCCATCTCTCTTCTCGTGTAGACTTTTTTGCTCGTGTATCTGTACAATGGATATTTCCCTGCCACGTCCGGCGTCGATTGAGTCCCATGTCTGCGCATTTGCAAGTCGCTCTTCGCTGTCGCATCGATAAAAGTATCCCTAAGCTTGATACAAAGCACAAAGTGACGGAAGACGTAGACATACAACAATCTAGGCGTGTGGAGAGGAGAGGAATACACACAGAGGGGCCGAAAAACGCCACCACAGAACAAGAGGACATCACACGATCTTGCGCAATCTGCTCCACAACCATAGCACGGCTAATCCGGCGACGGCGAGCCCTCCAGACGAGATGGCGAAAGTGGGTGCAAAGCAAGCCCTGCCGGCGGTACACACCACCGTCTCAGCTCCAGACGCCTGCTGTCTCTTAGCGACGCGGTCGTGGATTGCGCCGAAGAGCATGGAAAAGGCAAAGCTACCGACGGCATTGGCGTAGCTGAGCGTGCCCCAGTTCCTGCCAAAGTGCTCCTTGCGGTACAGGCTTGCTGTGAGGGCTGGGACTAGGCAGAATACGAAGCCGTATCCGATGCCTACCGGCACGCTGAGTAGGGGGAGACGGGAGGTGGTGGAGAGGTAGGCGGCGGACCAAGCAAAAGTGAGGGTGAGGAGGGCGACGGCGGAGAAGAGGAAGAAGAGGCGGGAGACCCGTATGTTGGAGATGCGAAAGCGCAGGCGGGAAAGTGAGGTGGACGCAGAGCCGAAGGATGGGGGTCGAAGGGGACGAGAGGGGGAGAGGACATCGGAGAGAGCTCCGGCTAGGAGGCGAGAGAGTGTATTGGCCACGGCTGAAAATAGAAGTAGGAAAGGAAATATTCACTACATTGTCAGCCTGGAGGAACCGCGGTAACACGAAAACGGCGGAAAAAAGCTCACCAATAGACTGTACTTGTCTACTCCTAATGTTCATGGCCTTTCCGCCCAGCGGGTTCCCCTGCGCGGTGGCCATCAACTTGGCTGCAGTATGGACGACGCCAGATGTGGTGCTTGGAGAGGACGTCGCCTTGCCCTGGTCGCCCAACAAGCTCACGACTATGCTGCCCACGGAGCTCATCACCATCTCGCTAGCGCCTACGGCGACGAAGAGCAGGAAGAGCAAAACGAGAGTAGATGGAGCGCACAGGAACGCGCGGAGAGGCTCGTCGTCCGAGGAGGGCCCAGGGGTGCTGTGCGACGAAGGGTGGGAAGACGGTAGCAACGGTGTTTGCTCGTCCGACGGGAGGCTACGAGCATGCCCCTCGTCCTCCTTCACCTCATCTACGTCCTCTGAAGGAAGCACTCTCAGCCCCCACGCACCGACCAGATTGACACTGAACAAAAAGAGGCCGAGGAAGCTGAGGAAAGCGGTAGTATCGAGGTCGCCCGAGCGTTGGTCTACGAAGAAGAAGTCGGCTATGCCAGAGAGGAAGAGAGAGGAGAGAGAGAAAAGGGTGAGGGGTATAGCAATGGCGAGACCTGGTGAGGAGGGGAAAGAAAGGGTGGAAGTTGTGAGGGCAGAAAAATAGCTACCGAGAGAGAGAGGACGACGACGACGACGAAAACGACGATGGTTTAAACAAGTACTTGGTTAGCTGCAGCCTGAATCTGGCCCAGAATAAAGCAAGGACAATAGAGCGCTCACCTGGCACAGGTGCCAATCCCAACAAAGACAAAGTAGATTGCCATCCAGACAAATCCTGTCTCTTGCCTCAACGGGGGAGACGTCGTAGGCTCGTCTCCTACGCCAAGGACTGGGCGCGGCGAGCTGAATTGGCCATGGACGGCCGCGTCGATGCTATAACCACGCGACATGAGCGAGTAGCCGGCTAGAAAAAGAACGGCGGCAACAAGCGATAGGCTACATCGCATGACCGGCACAAGAACGATGGGAGCGCGAGCATCAACGACGTCGGCCGAACATGGCTGCGTCCGGTCAGGGCCTCATAGGCAGATCACTCACACTCTCCCGCCCCACCGGTCGGCAATCCCGCCGCAAAAGCCCGCAACTGCGTACTGCCCGAGCACGGCACCTGACCAGACAGCATTGGTCTCTGTGAGCGAAAACCCCAAGTCGGAAGTAAGTGAGGGGCCGAATAGGGGGAAGGTGAAGATGGAGCCAGCGGTGATCCTGTTTGGCGGTGGGGGCGGCAAGTCGGGAACAGGGAGCGAGCACGGTGAGAAAACTGCAATATGTCCTGAGCAAGCGTCTTCTTGCTCCTTGTAATATAGGCAAAGCGGCCCGCTTGCATGGGTTGCGCTGCTCATGATCAACACTCACGAGTTCGCGGCGATGCAGACATAGGACACGACCGCTCTCGCCTTCGGCAGCGTCCTCGAATGTCGCTGCCGTCTCTCTGGCTGGTGGTCCGCAGGCACTGCGACGGCGACGCCGGGATCGACGTCGGCCATGTTGTGCCCTAACTAGTTATAAGTGGCGTCGAAAGACTCTTAACTGTCGTTTGTCGTCTGAGACTGTGGATGGTAGTAGTCCCTAAATAAAAGCGCCACGGTGTGATCGGCGGCGGCCATCAAACGCATCCGTCGCCTAATTGACGACATCGCCGAGTCCCCTTCTGCTTCTCGTCTTCCATCGTCAGCCACCTCAAAGCGCACTTAGCGTTCACCCTCGCCAAAGCTCGGCGCGCCACAGCCTCACCTCGGGAGGCCAGCGTTCAGAGGTGTCAGCATCATGGGTGAGTATCGCTCTAGGCAGCGAACGCGCAGTTGGCTGGCGAGCTGACCGCCGTTCTTCACGGGTTGTAGATCCACCGTTGCAGCGAGCACTCCATGACAAGATCTACGAGAAGAGGAAGGTGCGTGAAAGGACCGGTTGCCTCTCGACAGTCTCCTTACTAATCCCTCTGCCTTCTCCTTGTCCCTCCAGGCGGCTGCGCTCGAGCTCGAGAAGTGCGTCCCCTGAGCCCTTTGGCCGGCCGAACCAATGGACATCATCACTAACCTTTTGTCGCTCCATCGGCCTGCTCCCTCTCCTTCCAGGGTGGCCCGAGAGTGCCTGGCGAACGGAAACCGCGAACGTATTTCCCAAATCGTCTACCAGCTCTGCGGCTTCCTTTCTAGCTCTCCCCCCCAAAACGTCAACGCTCGAAGCGGAGGCCTCATCGGCCTGGCCGGCATCGGCATCGCTCTCGGCGTCGAGATCGCTCCCTATCTCGAGACTATCGTGCCCCCAGTGCTGGCTTGCTTTACCGATCCCGACAGCAAGATACGGTATTTCGCCTGCGAGAGCTTTTACAACATCGCCAAGGTCTGCAAGGGAGAAATATTGATTTATTTTAATGAGATATTTGATGCCCTGAGCAAGGTGAGCCCTTCAGACCAATCCATTCTGAACGACACAGTCGACCTATCTAATCTTGTTCATCTTGTTACTATTTAGCTCGCGGCCGACTCGGAACTGTCTGTCAAAAACGGCGCCGAATTGCTGGATCGTCTGTTAAAAGACATCGTGTCCGAAGCAGCACCTTACTACGTCTCACAGTACCAGGATGTACCTCTCATCCGGGCCAAGCAAGAGCAGGACGCCGCCGCATCACGAGAGGCGGCGGCTAAGGGACTGCCTGGATCCCTCTCGGCGGAAGGCCTCGGCATCGTCACCAATGGCTCCACGACATACCCAGAGCCGACCACCGCAGTTCGAAGCAACAAGCGCAACAAGACGTTCAGTCTGGAGCATTTCGTGCCCCTCCTTTCCGAACGGATGTACGTCATCTCGCCCTTCACGCGCAACTTCCTCGTCTCGTGGGTCACAGTGATCGGCTCCGTGCCCGACCTCGAACTCGTGAGCTACCTGCCGGCCTTTCTCGACGCCCTGCTCAAGTACCTCAGTGACCCCAACACGGACGTGCGCATGGCCACTGCCAACGTGTTGGGTGACTTTTTGAGGGAGATCAGGGAGGCGGCCGAGGTGGAGGAGAAATTGAAGGCGGAGGCAAATGAGCGCAAGGCGCAGAGGGACGAGCAGAGGAAGGAAAAGAGGGAAAAGGAGAGAGAGCTGGCGAGATTGCGGGAGATCGCAGAGGCGAGGGCGGTGGGCGAGAGTCTTCAGGCGACACCGAGTGGTGCTGCGAGCGAGGACGATCGCCCGTCGAGCCCTGAAACGACGAAGACGAAGCTACAAGAGAGGGCTGATAAAGAGGAAGAGGAGGAAGGAGAGGAAGAGGAAGAAGAAGAGGCTGGTCTGTGGGTTCCTGGACAGGGAGTGCACATCGACCATGCGGCCATCATGGAAATCTTGATCCAGCACATCGCCTTTCCAGGTGAGGCTTCTCTTCATTTCGTATCGCGTCAGTAGGGTATCGCGTCAGTAGGGCTCTGCCGTCTCGCTCATGCAGTCTTGATTCTAATTCTTGGTTTGGAAGACGAGGAGATTCAATCGACAACGCTACAATGGATCGCCCAATTCCTGCTCTTCGTCAAAGACGTCGTCGTGCCCTTCACGCCTAGGCTCATCCCCGCCATCCTGCCCTCGCTCGCTCACCACATACCTCAGATTCAGAGCGCCGCAAACCAGACCAACGTGAATCTGTACCGAGTGATCCAGAGCTTGCCTTCGCCGCCACAGCCACAGCCGGCTGCCGTTGTGGAGAAGGTGCCTCCGTCTCGGAGCGCAGCCGCCAGTCCTTCGCCGCGAGAAGGTGCGCTTGGTCTGGCAATATCGAGGGCGATGCGGGCGGAAAGGGAGAAACAGAAGGACGCGGAAGGACCAGAGAAGGCCTCCCCCATCACTGATCAGGCCGACCTCCCGAACGTGGACAAGCCAGTGGCGCTCCATAAGCCCGTACCGCGGAGAGGCACCGAGTCTGCGGCGCAGACGCCCACTTCTCGTACCTTCTCTTTGCCTCCCGCTCCGAGCGGTTATGAGACGCCGCCAGAGAAATCGGAGGCCAGTCCGGTCGAAGATACGGCTCCAGAGGAGCAGGATCCTTTCGATTATCAGGCGACCGTCAACGCGCTCACGCTTCAGTTTTTGGACGAACACGAGGAGACTAGGGTGGCCGCGTTGGAGTGGTTGATCATGCTTCATCAGAAGGCCCCGAGGAAGGTGAGTCGGTCACGGGTCGCTATGCTGGGAGAGAGTGAAGGTCGACTAACGAAGCCCACCTGATGTTCGCCGGTCCTTAGATCCTCGCAATGGACGACGGGACCTTCCCAGCGCTCCTCAAAACGCTCTCAGACCCTTCGGAAGAAGTGATAAAATGCGACCTGCAGCTGCTAGCGCAGATCTCCTCCTCCTCTGAAGATTCATACTTTCACTCTTTCCTCGCCAATCTGCTCTCTCTCTTCTCTACCGATCGACGCCTGCTAGAGACGAGGGGGAGTCTGATCATACGACAACTCTGCCTCAGCCTCAACACCGAACGCATCTTCCGAACGTTCGCTGAAATCTTGGAGAAGGACGAGGATCTCGAGTTTGCGAGAATTATGGTGCAGAACCTGAACATCATCTTGATCACCAGTCCCGAGCTCGCCGAGTTCAGGAAGAGACTAAGGAATTTGGATTCGAAGGTGCGTTTATAGACGGGCTGGGATTCATCTGCGCGTCGAGCCACATCGCACTCGTACCTACCCCGTCTCTGCTTCTGTTATTTTTTTAAAGGACGGGCAAGCGCTGTTCTCCGCGCTGTATCGTTCTTGGTGCCACAACGCCGTAGCGACATTCTCGCTCTGCCTCCTCGCTCAAGCGTATGAGCACGCTTCGAACCTTCTTCAGATCTTGTGAGTCTTGCTTGCCTTTCACTTTTTCTTTTCTCCTCACCTTGGGTCTCGTTGAGCGTGCTCTGAATTGGCCTCGCTTTCTGTTGATAGTGCGGACCTGGAGATTACCGTCAGCCTGCTCATTCAGATCGACAAGCTCGTGCAGCTGCTCGAGTCACCTATCTTCACCGGTGAGCCTTCATTAACTCCAGCTTAACCATAAGCGTCGCCGATTCTAACAAGCTGCTCGCTTCCAACAACGCAGCTCTACGTCTACAGCTGCTCGAGCCGGAGAAGAACCCGTACTTGTTCAAATGCCTCTATGGTCTGCTTATGCTGCTTCCGCAAAGCAGCGCGTTTGCGACGTTGCGCAACCGGCTGAACGCAGTCAGCTCGATGGGTTTCTTGCACATGGTCCCTCGGTCGTGAGTGCTTCCGCCGCATGTGGCTTAACTTAGGCGCGCTTTTTTCAAACCACGTTAGCGATCCTCGTTTTCCCAGAACGTACGCCTCCGCGACACGGTCCAAGATAGGCGGGCGAGAGGACATCAAATGGCAAGAGCTGCTCACACATTTCCGCTCGGTGCAAGGCCGCCACGAGCGAGCACGGCGACAGGCGCTGCACTCTCTCGGCGTCGTTTCCTCGGATCCCTTCAGTGGAGGCGTGGAGGTCATCCCTTCCTCGGCGGGGCCGGGCGCTGGCGTCGGAAGTAGCAGGGCGGCGAGTACCGGCGTCTCGCCGCCGAGTGGTGGTGTGACGCCCGGCCGACTCAACGCGTCCATGACGTCGGCGAGGAAGAAAGGTTCAGCTCTGACGACGGGCCGGACGGCGGACGGGGCCACGATGCAGAGTGTGAACGTGTCCTCGTCGGCGACGTCGACAGGCGGCAGGACGGGACTGATTTCGCCCAGTCCGCTCAACCCGCGACCTATGAGAGCGGCTGGGCCCACAGGAGGCTTTTTCCATCCTAGCGCAGGCGCGATGGGCGGCGGCGCAGGCAGCACCGGCGGGTCGGTACCTTCGAGTCGACCAATGAGCCCTACGGCGAGATCAGGCGTCGGTGCCAGCGGGAAGCGTGTCGCCAGCGCCAGGCAGACACCGACTGGACGCTAATTTGAACGTGGGCGGGTCAGGTACTTTCAGCAGTTGGGTAGCTGGGTTTTGTGTAGTTCTCCGGGTGTTCCACGTCAATTTTTTATGTTGCCGTGCTTTGTCAATTGGCGCCGGACACTTCGTCTGGCAGTATTGAGTATAATATACCGCATTGTGAACATGGAGGCGTGAAGGTAAACGAAACAGAATACGGCGATATGCTGCAGGGTCGTGAAGATGTTCGTCAGCCTGCGCATTCTCTCTCATCCAACGTTATGTTCCACGTTCCGCCGGGATGCAGCTCATTTCTGGCCTTGTAAAACCGCATGGCATGCATCTCCCCGTTCCACAAGCGTTCGAAAAGACCTGCGCGCATGGGAAGAACCTGCCGAAAGGCGGTTTTTCGGAGAGCGAGGGCAAACGTCGGAATGTGGAATGAAAGGGAGATACCGCTCGGGCGCTGTCGAAGGACGACGCATTCCTCGATTCATCTAATCAAAGCCGCCCGGAGAGTTCCAAATTTGTTATGCTCAGCACTCACAACGTCGGTATGCTGACTTCTCGGAGAAGAAAGGGGGACTCGACCTGCGGAAAAGGAAAAGGTCGATCAAGGACGACGAACTGGCTCGCGAAGCATTATCACGAGAACACAAGCTGAGGGGTGCGTTTGGTTGCAGCAATGTCAAGGATACAGATCGTACACGGTGGGACGTCCAGGGCGGGGGAAAGCGACAGACGATCAAGCAAGCGGGCTGATGAGCTTGATCAGGCTTGGTCGGGGGTTGCTCTGAGTGAAGCCAACGTCTGAAGGCCGAGCCGCCCAACGTGAAAAACCGGCGCCGAGCTGGGATGAATGCGAGGTGCCGACGAAAATGCGTGGCCGTCGACGAGCAAGCACTCACAGAGGATGAAGGGAATCCAGCCCCAGTGGACGACCGTCTTGGTGACGTCAACCGCCTTGACGATGCGCTCCTGTCAACGGCGAACGAGACGACGTGCACCGGCGATGAGCTGACTGGTTCGTGCTTCCACCTCCTTTCGATACCCTTTACTACGCTCCCAACGTTCGTACTTGCCTTAGTGTCCTCGGAAAAGGTGAACATGGCTGGGGTTCTCGTCGTGAGCGTTCAGAGGCGGTGGATGAGCGTAGGGACGGCGATCGGAGGAGGGAAAAAAGGACGCATCGGCGCCTACGTCCGCTCATATCCGCGAGAAGCCCTTTCTTCTCGAGGACGTCAGTCACGCCTCGTCGTCGCCTCAACGTTCTCCTTCCCGACTTCACCGTATCCGCCCAGCATGGCTCTCATCGCAGATCCCTCCTCCTCTGCTTTCCACCTCAAGTTCCCCCCTTCCGCGGGCGGCGGCCTTCTGCACTCTCGCTCGCTCTCTCAGGTGCGCGTCCACCCTGTCGCGCTCTTCACTATCCTCGACCACTACCTCCGACGCAATGACGAGCAGCCACGGGTCATCGGCACCCTCCTCGGCGTGCGGACAGAGAACGAAATCGAGGTGCGCAACGCATTCAGCGTACCTCACAACGAGACCCAGGATCAGGTGCAAGTGGACATGGAGTACCACCGCGCAATGGTCGATTTGCATCAGAAGGTTAACCCGAACGAGGTCATCGTTGGCTGGTGAGTGAGCAGTCATTTGGGAGGACGGTGCTCCCATGTGACAAACACGGACTACTGCATATGCATATTTGCATGACATCCTCACACGGCTTGTACACCACTCGGCCCCTGCACCGCCTTCCCCTCCTTCCGCTCACAGGTATGCCACTGGTCTTGAACTGAACACCTACTCCGCCCTCATCCAAGATTTCTACTCGCGCGAGACAGCACCGCACCAGGCCGTCCACCTGACCATGGACACCAACGTCAAGGACAAGAACCTCGGCGTCAAGTCTTACGTTAGGTGAGCATGCGAGCGACGAGCGTCCGCGGCGGTTTAATCCTTGCCCGAGCTCTGCGCTTGTTGGTTGAAAGAAACGATGCTGATTTGTGATGCGTCTCACATTGGCTCTCCAATAGCTCCCCCATCGGTGTAGCGCCTAAGCCGGAAAACTGCGTTTTCCTGCCCGTCCGTTGCGAACTCCTCTACCACAGTGCGGAGCGAAGCGGACGTGAGTATTCGTTGCTCTTTTCGACTGTGCTTCATGAAGAGCTCAGTCACTGATGAACCAACGGCTTTCTGTCTTCGTTGCTTTCGTGTCGCTGCTCTCGTCGGAATTAACTGCTCGCAGTCGAGCTCCTTTCCCGCACTGCCACTGCCAACGCCTCCACCGCCTCCCCCGCCACCGATATGGATTCTCTGGCGACCTCGCTCGAGACTGTGCTGGGAATGCTTGAGCGCGTGCTCTCCTACGTCCGAGCGGTTATCGCGGGCGAGAAAGAGGGGGACCCTGTCGTTGGGAAATATATCCTGGACACGATCAGCGTCGTACCCATCGGCGAGGACGGGAAGGGCTTGGAAGCGGTTTTCAACAGTCATTTGCAGGTGAGGGATGCGTTTCAATTGTGGCGACGTTCCTCCAAGTCTGAGCTGCTCTCACGCTTGATCGTGCTGATGCCTTTTGGCGGGCCTTTGGCTACGCACTTGCTTTTCAGGACGTCCTCATGGTCTCCTACCTCGCCAACGTCATTCGCTCACAAGTCGAGATTTCGTCTCGACTCACTCTCCTCACTTGATGTCGAGGCGCCGCGCTTGCTCGCGTGACAGTACCAAAAGGGCACTTCTTTTGTCCGTGTCTCGTCCGCTCTATCTATCACGACTGAAGTCGTTCCAGACTTCATTCCCCCTCCGCCGCCACGGCTCGCGCGCACGTTGGTCACCCCACCCCCTTCGTTTGTGTATCATGGCACCACGCACTCGCACTCTGGTTGTCTGGAGGAAGACATTCATGGCATAACCGTTATCGCTTGCATTCGCGCTCGTAAACTTGGGTTTAAGCAGTCGTATGAGTCGTATGAACTGGCCCTGAGACAGTCCCGGTTGGGTCTTCGTTCGATCTCGGGAGCTGAATGGACGATTGGTGTTTGCTCAGCAAGAAGGACTCCTTACTCAGCCCGATCGCCGATCCGAACTCCGCATCCTCGCAGGCACATCTCATTTATTAGGATGCGCACAGGACCCTCTCCCATTCCGTCGACAAATTCATCGAGAAGCTGTTTACCATGTCTTTCCCAGACAAGTGCAAAGCCATCGTGCTCGAGTCGCGCGACGAGTCGCTCGACGGTCTCAAGCTCAAAGAGGTGCCATTGCCCAAGGAGCTCGAGCCGGATCAGATCGTCGTGCGCATCCACGCCGTTAGCCTCAATGCTAGAGATCTTCGTGAGTTTTTTTGCTCTCCCCTTGTGCCATTGCATGCCAGCTCGACGGCTAACCTCGGTGGTTGCAGAGGTGGCCACAAACACGTACCCAGCCCCTCCGGGTGCGATCCGCCCGGCGAGTCAAGAGATCATCCCGTGCTCAGATGGGGCCGGTGAAGTGGTAGCAACGGGGGCTAGAGTCCAAAGGGTCAAGAAAGGCGACCGTGTCGCAACACAACTCGCCCAGGGTTGGCTTGAGGGAGAAGGCACAACTTGGCTCATGCAGAGCACCGGACTCGGCGCTGCGGGTGACGGTACGCTGACCGAATATATCGTCCTCAGCCAGGTGGGCATCTGCTTGGTCGGATGATCATCGATTCACATGTCGCCAAGGTAGCTGAGTACGCCCTTGGACCATGCTGCCCATCGAACAGGAAGGAGTTGTGAAGATCCCGGACTTCCTCTCCTATGAGGATGCGGCAACTCTCCCCTGTGCCCCTCTAACCGCTTTCCACTGCCTGTTTGGCCCTGAGCGCTCGCTCAAGCAGGGTCAGAACGTCCTCATCGAAGGTGCTTATCAGATTTTTATCGATATTGTTATCGCTCGTGTTCTGCTCGCCTCCGTCTCGTCAGTCTCTCAACCTAACCCGCTCTCTTGATACACCAGGTACCGGTGGCGTCTCCATCGCGGCCCTTAAATTCTCGCTCTTTGCAGGCGCCCGACCCATCGTGATTTCGTCCAGCGATGACAAGTGAGTCTTACAGTCTCAATCGTCAGAGGTGATGACGGCGAGGCCGTCACTTTCTTACTCTCTCACACGTATTGTGTTTGTCCTTCGATCTCATGCGCCCCCCTGATGGTAGACTTAACCGTGTTCATCAGCTCGGAGTGACTGACACAATCAACTACAAGAAGGTACCAGAGTGGTCGGAGCCTGTGGTGAAGATCACTGATGGTGTTGGGATCCACCATGGTGTGCGTTCTACTCTGGTCTTTAGAGCCTCCCCTGCTCCAGACATGACGTCTCGAGCCGCTGCTCACGTCTTTGTCTATTTCTTGTCTGCTTGCTCTGCATGGTCGAAACTCTGCAGATTGAGATTGGTGGCCGCGACACCATGCCCAAGGCACTCAGTACCCTTACTGACCATGGAAACCTCTGGGTTGTGGGCTACCTTGATGACTACAAGAAAGAGCACCGGACGCCCGCTGAAAGCCCAGATCTGGCAAAAATGTGCCTCTTGAGGCAGTGTCACGTAAAAGGAGTGCGTGGTTCAATGCGGTCGATGGCGGCCCTCTTCCTGTGTCTCCCTAGATGTAGGGCGAGACGTTCACAACGATCGGTGTGCATTTCCTACCCCCAACAGGTGTACACCGGCTCCCGCGCCCTCTTCGAATCCATGCTTGGGGCCTATTCCGAATCCGCTCGTCGTGCGAAAGCGGCGGGCAAGGACCCGACGAAGGAGCATGCGCTCAAGCCATCCATTGATCGCGTCTTCCCCTTAGACAAATCCAAGGAGGCATTCAAGCTCATGGGGACCGGGCAGTTCTTTGGTAAGATTGTCATCAAGGTGCAGTGAACGCGAGGTAAAGACGTCGTTTGTAGTTATAACTACGTGTTACAGTGTAATCCCACGCAAAAACGCGCTGCTGCCTGGCGTTTTGCTTGTTCCGTGCTCCCCTCTGTCGGCTCGTCCTTGGCTGCACGGCCGGTCGGAGGGGGACCAAGTGATGCGTTGAAAACTATGAGCCCGAGCACGAGGAAAATATGGCGGGAGGTTTTAATAATAAGCCTACGCTCACCCGTCACAGCTTCGACCACCTCAACCACCGTACTCTCCTTCAACCCTTGCGAACCGGCGCGTCCCCACATCGGCCGGTCATCCTCCGTCGCCACAGCTAAGCCTTTCCGCCCGCTGAGGCCTGCCTCCTTGACGTCGGTGTGGCCATTCACACTCCAATGCGTCCGTTTTCCGTCCAGACCGTCATAAGCTCCTCGCCCATCTCCCTCAAGTGCCCGATCCCTCAGAGTCCCGCAGAGACTGAAACTGCCATCGACGGTGAGCGCCTCTTTGGCGGCCACGCCTATGAGAGCGATGGACATTAGGAGGACGGCGGCAAGGAGGGGAAGGAGGATTGTGACGAGAAGGTCGGACATGGTTGGATGGTGGGAGCGATGGACGAACCGAGAGCCTGCGGGCGAAGGGGGGAGCCGTTGACGGGGTCGACGGGTTGTCTCTGTTTGGAATCGTCGTTGTACGACTTGCTCGTTTCCGTGTTTTCGCTCGGTCTAGTCAGCTTGTCGTGGGGTCGTTAAGAAACAAGGCAAGGGAGACCGAGTGGTAGGGGTCGTGTGGCGGTGGTGGTAGCAGTCCAGAGCAAGGAACAAGGAACACAGTGCGAAGCCACTACCTGTCGACCGAGAAGGCGGCCATCGAGCAGCTATGGGATCCCCTTCAGAATTGAAATGTTGAGGAAATTCGTTATCGCTCGGACAATCGACGTGGCCCAAGCGGCCACCGGGACATGAGGTGCCTGGTGTCTACGGCGGCTTGGGCGATAAGGCGATGTCGCGTTGGTGAAACGCCTGAGGATTCATCTTAACGCTCGTCTCGCGTACCAAATCTCCCTCCTACTGCCTTCTTGGAGCAGAGCGCGGACGACGGAAACGTACTCGCACGCCGGTGGTGAGTAATTGGACGTCAGGCGGTACGTAATCGCGACGGCAGAGATAAGATCGGGCAGCGATCGACGGCGCCGAATCTTCCCGAGTCTCATCCCTCGACGCCAGTTCATAGGTACGTGCGACTTAGAAATAGATTTTGCATTTCTCAACGACAATGATTCTCTTCAGGCAAGCATACCGTACCGCAAACATTTCGTATTTGTACACTTCTGAAGCCAGCAGCCACTCACTGCTTGTCGATCCGCTTGAGCGCGGGCGGATTGCCCGGACGGTCAGGAGGATGGACGGCGCAAATCAGTGAGAGAGCGAGAATCGCAGAGCATGATGCCATGACGCAAGAGGGGGCGACTCGGGTCAGGTACGAGAACGGAGTGGGCTCGATTGTGTAAATACCCCCTTCCCTTCCCCTCCACCGCCACTTCTCGTCTAACGACGGCTACCGCAGTCAGACTTTTCCCACGCTGCCATCCCTCCCTTTAGGTCGATACCGGCCTGTAAATACGGACTTTAAACAGAATAATCAATCAATCAATCATTCTGTCCAGTTCGGGTGCCGCTTCGCATTAATCGGTGTGACACTCCCATTGAAGGCTTCAGCTCGCAGTTTGGCAGCATCGCTGGTAGACATGGCTTCGGTATGGAGGGCCGCCCGACGAGCGGAGCTGCCACCCCTCACGACCGCCGGAGGAGTCTGGCAAACAGTTGTGCGACTACGGGGCCCGAGGAGGGGGAGCTTCGCCGCGGCAAATGAGGGCAAGGGCAGGCTGCCCAGATCGTTCTCGTCTTCTCCGATTTCGTCGCTGTTCAAGGCCTTCTCCCCACCCTCCGACGGGAGTGCCTTCGGCCGGTACACTGTCCTTTGTCCTCCATCATCCTCTTCAGTCACCCCCTTCCCTGACGCACCCCTTCGAACCGTGCCACATCGCATACGCCGACCGCTTTATGCGCTTCCTGAATCGGGAGGCACGGAGGCGGGAGATGGGTACGAGGGAGAGGAGGGTATTGGAGACGAAGAAAAGGGAAGGATAGATGGAGGTGACATGGCGATGCGCGTGCGGGCAGCGGCGAGGTTGGCAAAGGAGGTGTTAAGGACGGCAGGTGCGCTGGCGAAGGTGCGTCGAGCTTATACCTGCCTCGCTGCCGGTGACGGGAAATGAGATGAGACTGGGAATTGCAGCGGAACCGACGTACCACTCTCTAATCCTTCAACTCAACGACCCATCAAGGTCGGCACGACGACAGACGAGATCGACGCCCGCCTGCACAAACTCATCGTCTCCAAAGGCGCCTACCCGTCTCCGCTCGGCTACTCCCGCTTCCCGAAATCAGTGTGCACGAGCGTGAATAATGTGCGTTCGTGAGGCAGTTCAACCCCGCCATTGCGACCACTTTCCTTGATGGTCTGTGATGTGCGGTTCCTGCTGGAAAGTGAGGGTGCAGCCCCTTTCGTCTCGCTCATCCGTTTTTGTTTCTGCTTGCGCTTCTGGGTCGCCTGGGAATAGGTTATCGCCCATGGCATTCCAGACGAGTGAGTCTGGCCATCCATGAACGTCGTGCGCATCGGAGCGTCGGTTTCCCTTGGCTTTCTCACCTTAGTGACGATTCTGCGGTCCCCAATTCATGATCTTCGAAAATCTTCACCACTTCCCCACTGTCGCGCCCATAAGCCGCCCTCTCGAGTCCGGTGACATCGTCAACGTGGACGTGACTGTTTATCTCGACGGCGTGCATGGTGATACTTCTGATAGCTTCCTCGTCGGCGACGTGGTGCGTCCCGATCCCTCTTCCATTCTTGCTTCCTTCCACCAGCTAATTTGTGACTGAACTCTCATTCCTTCCCCCGGAATATCGTATGCGCGCATCGCAGGATGAGCGAGGAAGACACCTAGTTTCGACGACCCGTGAGGCACTCTGGGCTGGCATCCGAGCTTGTGGGCCCGGACGACCCTTCAAGGATATCGGACGAGCAATTAGGTGAGCGAGGTCAGACAGAGCCGGGTCAATTTTATCTGGTCCGTGGAGTCGAAGCGAGCTGATCCGTCACCCGTCTCTTACGCACTTTCACATACGTTTTCAATCCCAGCTCGTATGCCTACGCAAATGGCGAATACCTCGTTAACCCTCAGTTCACAGGGCATGGCATCGGAGAGAAGTTCCATACTCCGCCCTGGATCCTGCATCACGCCAATGACGAACCCGGTGAGCTTGCCTATTGCGATCAAAGCTTAACGTCGGCGCGTGCTTGACTTTGCTGGCGCTGTCGTCTCTTACTTCTCCCTTTCTCAGGTGTTATGAGACCAGGTCATCTCTTCACCATCGAGGTTAGCCCCATAGCCCATGGTCTCCCCATCTGCTGTCTTACCGGCGTTGACACCTTTGCCATCCCCCCATTCGCCCCGACCCCTCCTCCTTTTCATGCCCCCGCCCCCCTTTTCCAGCCTTCACTCGTCCAACCGCCGCCTCCGTCATCCCGCCACACGTCCCCACTTGCGGCTGCCTCGGGCTTCATGTGGCCGGACGAGTGGACGGTGTCGACGCGCACGGGAGCGAGGAGCGCTCAGGCCGAACACATGGTCCTCGTCACGACGGACGGGGTGGAGGTGCTCACTGCTTGACGCCGTCCGTGTCATACATAGACAGCAGGGGGAAGCATGTGATAGAAATCCTAGCGCAATCCTCTGAAGGTCAAAATGAGAGCAGACTTTCGTCCCCACCTCCACCACCACCACCACCAATTCAGGAGACCCGTCTGTCCGTCCTCGTCGCGCGGCGACTCGAAGGAAAAAACACACTGAGCCAAGATTGTCACGTGTGCATGGAGCGGTGGTGTTTTGCAAGCTAGTATACAAGCCGACGGCCAAGCGCTTGCCTCGCTCATTCAACGCCTATTTTGAGTGTTGGCGTGCCTCGCAGACAGCGTTCCGAGGCAAGCCACGGAGAGCGAGTTTCGCCCGCGGCCGGGCGAACGGACAGGAAGCGGTGCGAAGGACGCCAAGCGAAGCCGTTTCCGTTTTACTTGTTCGCCGTTGGCTGCGGCTGTGCCCCCTGCTGCTGCTGCTGCTGCTGCTGCCCGCCTGCGCCGCCGAACGGAACACCTTTAGAGAACTGCGAGGGTCACAAAGAAATTGCCGCGAGGACCGTCAATCCGTCTCCTCTCTCCTTTCCCTAGGTCTTTCATTCGCTGGCTCAAAACCACCTCTCGAAAAAACTCCGAAGAAGACAGGCGGTAGGCCGACTCACAAAGTCGAAAGCGGCCGACTTCATCTCCTGCATCTGTTTCTGCCTCTCCTCCTCAAGCACGCGCTTCATCTCCGGCTCCTGCTTCTTCCAATACTCTTGGTCCTCGAGGTAAGCCTGCTGGAACTGCTTACGCATCTGCTCGATCGGGAGCTCTGGTGGCTGGGCTGAGGCGCTCGGACGCTGTGATATGTTGTAGACAGGGACGGTGACGAGAATCGACTCTGGTGAGCGTCCGTTTCGACGGGAGGGCGATAGCTCGACCATACTAGCACGACAGCTGAGCGTAGGGTCTTCTTCGGAGAGAGTCTGCACTCACCCCGGTGTTCAAGCCAAACAAGCCTCCCAGCCCTCCCAAGCTAGGCTTCTCCTTCTTCCTCTTTTGTTCCTCCTCCCACTGCTCGACGATGCGCCTCTTGATGATCGCCTCGCGCCGGGCGTACTCGGTAGGGACGTGGGTGCCTTCGAAGGACTTGAGCAGAGGCCGCACGTCTTTCACGTCGTATTGGCCGATGACGATCGCTGTGTCACGTTGCGAAATGAAAATGAAACACCGGGGAGCAGAAATTAAATGAGGACAGTAAGCAGGACGAACGACGGTGTTGGGACGTTTTTGCTCCCCAGCATGCTCACACTCCAAGAACGGGATGAGCGCCACCAGCTCCGTGTCATTCTTCTCCCCCTTCCAAGGCTTGACATAGACCGCGTTCTCAGGCTGCAGCGAGTAATGCTCCGGTTTGGTGTCGAGAATGATGACCTTTGCAAGGTCCCTGTTGAGATAGGAGAGGTCTTTGACTATTTTTCCGTCCTTGAAGCGTGTCGCCTCGCGGAATAGCTTGTAAGGCATGTAGAGGCCGTAGGGATCCAGCTTCTCCGCAATCGGGGCGGCGCTCTGCGTGAAGGGGATGAGGGGGTGGCATCATGTTACGAGGCCGGAAAGGATGGGCGTGAGACGATGACTCAGTGGTGCGAGCTAAGAGGCCTTTGGAGACGTCTGCACACTCACGTATGCGGGTTGAGAAGTGAAGAGGACAATCTCGTAGAACTGGGACAGGTAAGCGAGGAAGTAGTCCACACCGGGTCGCTTCGCCGTTCGCCAACCAGTTTCTCGCTGAAGTGTCGGCGTAAAAAGCGATGCAAAAGTCGAGAAAAGCCGAAAGACGGAGTTAGTGAGGGCGACGGTAACGCCAGGCGCGTCGTCGAAAGGGTCACCAGCGACTCACGGTCCACTCAGAATGAATGAGGAGATCCTCAAGGTCGACGAGAAGGGTGAAAGGACGCTGGTGAGGAGGTGGCAAGAGGTCTGGAAGGAGCGTATCCCAGGCCGGCTTGTTGAAAGTCTGGACGGAGCAAAGGAAGAGGAGAGCGACGATCAGCTTCGCCCAAGGCTACGATGCGGTAGGGGTGCAGAATGGAGAGACATCGAGTGCTCACATCCAGGAGATCGGAAAAGCGCAGCTTGACACGGCCGAATCGAGAGCCAGAGTTGGGATCCTAGAGGAGGGGCCAGAGGAAGTGCCTAGAGATCAGGGTCTGCCAAGGGCATGAGATGGTCGGGGTAGAACGCTGTCCAGAGTGGCGACGCGGTCTGCGACAAAGCATACAGCCAGGACAGGAGGAGAAGCGCCAAAGAGCGTACGAATCGGAATCGACTCACGTTTTCATGCTCCATCTTCTCCCTATCCGTCTCCCACTCCCTGCCCAAATGCCAAGCGCCGCCTGCTAAGCCGCCGACGGCGAGGGCGGCGACGACGCGGAGCATCATCTGCCTCCTCTTCTCGATGCTGCTCATGGAGCGCTTCCCAGCGGTGCTCCTCGCCCCGGTCGTCTCCCCGGGGAAGTGCTGGTCGTCTCCACCTCCGGCGGATCCAGCGCGCGCTTCGTCAGGCGTGGGATGGAGCTCTTCGGCGGCAAGCAGATCCTGCGCGAGCGTCGTCTCTGGCACCTTCTTGGCCTTGGTCGCGGAGGCAGCGGATTGCCCTTGAGCGTCATGGCTCCCTTCGGGCGTTCGTTCTTCCTTCTTATCGTCCTTGTCCTTCTTTCCGGTGGCATACGTTCGCGAGGCCGCTGAGCGGGTCAGAAAGGTGGGAGACAAGTGGGCGGGAGCGGAGAGGGGGTAGCTCCGCGGAAGAGCGGAGCGGAAGGCTGCCGCGGAGCGGAGAGTGGGCAAGGCCATGGAGAGAAGAGAAGGAGGGAGGGATGGCGGGGGAAGAGGAGTGGTAGTCGGTGTTGGACGGACGGATGGAGGTGAAAACGAGAAGGATGGAAGTGATCGGTCGCGGCAAAGAAGAATTCACGGAAGACGCCGAGAGCGGGAAAATAATGGACGTCATCTGTTCTATCATCCTCCTCGACATCGACATCCCATCTCAGTGTGGCATTCGAAAAGCCGTCAGCGACGCCTGCGTGCGTGGCCAGAACCGCCATCGCACGGCTCGCAATCGCACCCGACCAAAGGTGCAAGACGAGAGAGAGAGACGGACGTAACCGAGGCGTACCGCCCAATTTTGGATTCCCGTACACAACAGGGGAATGATGACTAGTAGGACAGGACGAAGCTACGGTACACACGCCGACACGTCCCCCGAACATTCGCTCACCCGCTACCGACCGACGCTCAGGCGGCCACCCGGCCCTCCTGGGCGCTCTCCGCCGTCGCATGCACGTCCTGCACGCTCGTCACACCGACACCGCCGTTGGCCGCCTCCAAAGCAGCAGGAGTCGCTGCAGCAGCAGAAGTGGTGGCCGGCGCCTGACTGTTCCTAACGACGTTAAGGATGCTGCGCAAACTCGACTCCCACGAGCTCAGTCGCTCCTCAAGGGTGCGCCACTGCTCTGGGCCAAAGGTGCGGAAGGACGAGCGGTAGACTCGGAACGTTTGCGTCACTTGGGACAGCTTTCCGGTTACCAGACCTGCACGGATCACTACGGGAGGGACAAGAAAGAGCAGGAGGTGGAGGATTGAGCGATTCAGACTTGCCGACGTGTGGTGAATCGTGACCAAGGTGCAAAACACGCCGCGCAGCACGCCTGACGGGACAGCAAGAGACGCACCGTCGATGACCCAAATTTCAACATCTTTGACGTCCACCTGGAGTGCATTTGCTATGTCGGTGTACGGCACCTCCTTGGAGACGCTCTTAGTGCACAAGGTGGCCAAGTCAAGCCGCCGGATCTTTCGGATCAGCTCCTCAGGGGAGAGGGCTGTAAGTGGAGATTGGAAGGTGAATAGGATGAAGCGAGTCAGAAGAACGTGTTCGAACCAAAAAAAAAACGACAGCAAACCAAACCACCGACGGAGCCGTTTTTGCGGCTGCAAGTCTGAGCGTCGAACCGACGGCGGCACTCACAATACTTCTCCAGAACCCCAGCATTGCCCGCTTCCCAAGCCTTGTACTGCTGCAAGTCGCCCGTCAAGAAGATCTTGAGCAGCGCGAATAGGTCCTCATCCTTGAGCGCCTGCACGGCGGGGATCTGGAGGAGCGGCTCGAAATCGAACCTGTTCGGATCGCGCAGGGCTGTGGCGACGGCAGAAAGGGCAGCGGCGCGGGCGGGTTGAGCGGTGAGGATGGAGGCGGGGAGGGAGCGGAGGTGGCGGAGGCGGAAGTCGTGGGATTCCCGACTTGAGACGAGCGAGCAAAACGTATCATGGAAAAGATGATGGCCAAATCGAGCTACAAGTCAGCATATCGCCTCGAGTTCCAACGCGCCACCCATATACTGCCTAGAATAACGCGAGATGACGCACGGCAAACCAGCCTTCTCGAGCGTCTCAGCGGTAGCCTTGAGAACCTCGCTCTTCTGCTCTTCAGAGATCTGCCACTCAGCGAGCCACTTGTCGAGGCTGGTGAGCGCCAAGTGCAGAACGTCCATCTCCTCGTTCCGCCCTGCCAAAGAGACGAGGGCATTGAATACGGTGAAGCGGAGGGGAGAGGAGGAGGGGAGGGTGTTGAAGATGTTGGACAAGCTGTGATATGAGGAGAGGTAACGGATGACCTTGCTTCTCTCAGCTTCGGAGAACGGCAGATATGTGATGAAAACGAGTGCTCTCACATTCGGTACTTGAGCATGCTCTTGTCGGCCATCTCATCGCCAGAAACGGCCTCGACGAGCTGGTTGATAAGCGCTGTTCGCTTCTCGGACTCGACGGCAAAGTTGGCGAGGACGAGGGCGGTGAGCAAGTTATAGAAACCTTCGATCTCTGTGCGCCGGAAACATCAAGAGATAGGGAAAAAGTCGGACTGAGCGCTATGACGGCATTGGCAGGAAGATTTCCACTGTGGCTGCAATACCCTTCCGCTTTGGTCCGCCTAGCATGCACTAGCGACGGAGCGCCTCATCTGCTCACCTCTGTCACTGCTGCCCTCAGCAACATGCCCCGCCTCCCCCACCAGCTTCTCCACCACAGCGGCCTTCTTCTCCGAGTCCTCCTCTCCCGCTTCAACGGCAGCTTGCTGGAAGGGGGCAATGTAATCGTTGCGCTCCGCCTCAGGCTTGGAGCGCGAGAGGAAGGCGGCGAGCTCGACGACCTGAAAGGACGAGAGGAGTGGAGTGGGGACGGACGAGAGGAGAAAGAACGACAAGCCCGGCATAAGCACGCGTTGCGTGACACTTGCGCCCGAGAGCAACCGACAACTCGGACGGCACGGAAACTCCAACCCCATGCCCGCTTGCGTGGGCCCGCTAGGCTCACTTGACCTGACCTGACTTGATTTGACTTCACTCACCTGCTCCTCGAACGTGCCCTCTACTAGGACGGTGACCAGATCGGTGCTCATGTTGGGCGACGTGGAAATCACCAACGCCGGAGCGGATAATCCTTTTCGAGCGCCGGGTGTGGCTGGAGGGTGGCCTTGGAGTGACGAGAAAGGGTAGGGAAGAGGAGGAGAAGTGGTATATGCTCTAGCTTGCCCAGCTGATCTGATTTGCCTTCTTGCGTTGTCGAGACTTGGGGCGACTCGGGAAGTCTTCACGGCAGCGGTTAGGGTTATCTAGTTCCCGCTTATGGCCTCTCAAAGCCGTTCACATAGCCACGTGATATCATTTGCCTCGTGCGGACGGCATTAAGCGGCTCGGACTTTCCGAACGCAAAATTTTGTGCTCGGCGAAAAAAAGAAAAAAGAAAAATGCGAGGATGCCGCAGTCGGGGGACTAAGTTATAAAAAGAGGGGCTGGACGGGCATCCCCGTTTTCTTTTCCCCATCGACACATACTCGCAGAATCTCTTTATAGGTTCTCACCGTATTTGTCTTGCAAAGTTCAACTTTGCCACAATCTCTAACGGTGGACGATGAGCATTCCGGGTTCATGCGCGCTCTCGAGACAGTGACGTTGGGCTCTTTCAGAGCCCTGGATGATCTGTGACCCCCGCTGTGGCCGCTAGCGTCTCTTCGGAGTGCTATGCGCGTTTCCGGGCGGGGGGGAGCGCGCCCCGAGTTCTGACCTGTCCTTTTCCCCTTCCCTTCCCTTCCCTTTCTTTTTTTCTTTTTCTTTTTTCCCGACCTTTTTGGCTCGCTCGTCTCTGTTTTGCTCGCATAGTTCGTTTGGCATGCGCTACTCGTGTATTCGCGTCGTCCCGAATTCTACTCGACTTCTCCGAATCCATAACTATGAGACCTTCTGTTTTTGAAGACAATGGCCTTGGTCTCCAGTGTGAATGAGGGCGAAGCAGGACGTCCTGCAATCCCATTCGACGAGCAAGTCCCATAGTTGTGCTGGAAGCGTTGTTCGCTGTCCACCTGTCGTCGCTACGCCTACACTACATACATGACTTGAGTACGGGCAGGTTGCGTAGTGGAGC
>JAMDHS010000106.1:0-65472 GCA_029717555.1 Peribolospora baueri
AACCAAAAAAAAAAAAAAAAAAAAAAAAAAAAAAAAAAAAAAAAAAGCACGAGGGTTCATTTGACCGTCGCAAAATAGAAAGTGCAGTCACTCGTCGACAAGGTAGGACCGTGCTTCAGGGAACTAGTCAACTCACCGCCTTTATCTTCTTCTCTACCTCTTCCTCCTCCTTCTCCAGCCTCCTGGTCTCCATCTCCAACCCGCCCACCTCCCCATCTCCACCGCCACCGAAATCCAGCCCGCGGTGATGCTCTAGAACGATCCCCTTCGCGGCAGCATCGGTGATTCCAAAGACGTTGCGACCAGAAAGACAGAAGAGCTCGAACGTATCGAAGGCGTGGTCGATGGCGTTTTCGAGGAGGGTGAGAATCTGATGAACGCCCTGTGGTGGCATACCAAAAGAGGTAGTGTGAAACCGGTTCATGGAGAAATAAGCTGGAAAATAGACGAACAACGAGTCAGAGTCAATTCAGCCGAGTCGACTTACTGCCTCGGCCTCCAGCTCCTTGCCCGGTCCTAGCTGATCTTTGGCGAAAGACTCGAAAGAGTCTCCGATAGTGTAGAGGTGCTCGTTGGCGGAGTATACAACAGCATCTACGTATGCTCGAGGATTAAATCCAAAGTGCTACGAAGGCAAGACAAAACGTCAGTGTGATAGAGTCAGCTCAACTTGGGTATTGGACAGCGACCCCCAAGCACGCGACAGCAAATGAACGGGCGGGCGGTTGAGGGCCACCCACCTCAATGAGCAGCTCGAGATGTTTATCCACAGTGTTCGTCGGAGCTGTCCTGTCGGGTTCCTTCCCTTTCTTCTCCTTCTCCTTGTCTTTGTCCTTCTCCTTTTCCTTCGCTTTCACCTTCTCCCTCTCTTTCTTGTCCTGCTCTCTTTCGCACTTGGAGCTCGGTTTATCTGCCCTTGCTTCTTGTGCAGAGGTAGGGGCCGGGTGTGCTGATGAGCGACGGTTGGGACGGGTTGGCGGCATGGTACCGGGACGTTTCGCAGGAGGAAGGCGTCGTAGAAAAAGACCAAGTCGGCGATGAAGCCCTTCTACTCGATGTTCCGACCCTTTCCCGGCCAACCGCTCCACGCCCTCCGCGTCCACGTCCACAAACGCGTCCAACCCTAACTCGGCCTGCCGTGCACGTGCCACCTCTTTGTCAATGCCGCAGTCGGTTTCTGGGAGTCAGTGCGAGCGGTGAGCGGTTGAACACTTCAGGGAAGATCCGAAGAAGCAGCAGCTGGACAACTCAGACAACAACTCGACGCTTCCTTCCTGCTATCTGCCACCCCTCCCCCCCTTTGATCTCCGCTTCCCCCTCTTTCTTTGCCCTAGCTGTCACTATGGCTCAACCTGAACGCCCATCCCAACTGCGCGGCCAGCCAGACGACGCGGCCGCCAGATGGCTCGTCCAGAAGTACGGCGGCACGAGCGTCGGAAAGTTCCTGGACACCATCACGGGAGAGATTGCTCCGTGAGTTTTCTCTTCTGTCCCAAGTTGTCCTCGCTTCTGCATTTGGTAGCTGCTATCTTGCAATGTGCTGCTACGAGTCGACGAGTTCTTCGGCGGGCTTACTGCCTTCAGCCTCGCAGACGTCATTCTGCTAACGACTGAGCACGCTTCTGCCCCCGCCCCCTTTTCCTTGCTTCTAGCAACTACCTCTCTCAACACCGTCTCGTTATTGTCTGCTCCGCTCGCTCCGGGAAGACGAAGGCCCTCGGCACCACCAACCTCCTTCTTCGCGCCGCCTCTGAAGCACTTCGCCCCCCTTCTACTCCTGGCTCCGCTGCCGGTGGTCGCTCCTCGTCCCTCTCTGGATCCTTCAGCCCATTTGGAAACGGCGGCGGGCGACGGGTTGGATCTACCGCCCATGGCTGGGCAAGCGGCGCTGCTACTCCTCAAAGGAGAAGGAGCTTGAGTAGGAGCAATAGTTATCTCGGTGGAAGCGGTCGGAACGGCGTCCGAGACCAGAACGGTAGCACTTCTAGTGCAGCAGCCGTCGCGGTGGCCAAGCTGGAGCAGACCTTTAGCAGGCTACAAATGAGTCCTACTCGAACCCCTGTCCCCGACTCGCCTGTATTGGACTCGAGCGCAAACGCCTCTCCCGCGTCAGACTCGCCCGCTCCCAACGGCGCTTCCGCTTCCCCTGCCACTTCCTCCATCACTGCAACTCCTACCGCATATCCCACACAAGATTCTGAAGAGGTGCCGATAGGCTTCGACGCAACGATCGACAAGATTTTAGAAGATCACCTCGAGGCGGCTCGCAGCGCAGTCAAGGGCGGGGGGGAGATTTTGGAAACGTTGGAGGAGGAACTTTATGAGGATTGTGAAAGGTTGAGAGATTTCTTGACTGCTACGCAGGTGAGTGGAGCGACTCATTGTATCGTCAGTGGGTTGGAAGCATCAGTAGAAAGGGAAGGCTCGCTTCACTGACCGAATCAGTGGACACGCCTTTCGGGAGCGTCGTGCTGAGCCGTTCTTGTTGACTATGTGGCCATCTGCGTATATCTGTACCTCAACCTCAGATCATCGACGAAATTTCTCCTCGCTCGAAGGACCTCATCATCGGCGTAGGAGAAAAGTTGAGCTGTAGGGTCGTTACCGCCGCTTTGAGGGATCGGGTAAGTTGCATCGTCGTTGTGGGATATGTCTCAACTTATTTTCCTTTCAGACCGTCCATACTGATCTATCCATACTTCTTCTTCTGTTTCCTCCGTTCATCTTCGTTTCCCTTTATGCGCGTGGCAGGGCATCGACGCAGAACTGGTAACGCTGGAGGACATCGTCCAGCGCGCCCTTGCAGACGATGATGCGGACGCTAGCACAGGGGCTGGCAGTGGCCGAGACGACCCAGATATTCCGACGTTGGACCAAGCGTTCTATGCCAAGCTTGCTCACGCTCTTGGAGATAGGCTCAGAGAGACCAAAGGCGTACCTGTCGTCACCGGTGAGCGGGTCACTTGTCTTCTTCACTTCCTCCGATATAAGACTCGTCCGGATCGCGTTGCTCAACCGTTGCCATCCTTGCATGTGCGCATATGATCCTGAAAGGATATTTCGGTGTTGTCCCCGGCTCGCTGCTCGCCCAGATTGGACGGGGTTACACGGATCTTTGTGCAGCTTTGTGTGCGGTGGGCCTAGACGCGGAAGAGCTGCAAGTATGGAAGGAGGTGGACGGTATCTTTACGGCGGACCCTCGCAAGGTGCCCACGGCGCGGTTGATCCCCATGATCACGCCGGACGAAGCCGCCGAGCTCACCTACTACGGAAGCGAGGTCATACATCCGTTCACGATGGAGCAGGTCATCAACGCACACATCCCTATTAGGATAAAAAATGTGGAGAACCCATCGGGCGGCGGTACGGTCATCTTCCCTGACGAAGGTGAGGCAGCGGTTGGTGGTGACGGAGGGGCGGTACCAAGCATTCCAGTGCCGTGGGGTGTATTCCAACTGTCGTCAGGCGCGGGCGGTGCCGGGTCGACGAACGTCGGAGCGCTACGCACTTCAGATAGACGCTATCCGACGGCGGTGACGATCAAGGACAATATTCTCATCCTCTCCGTGCTCTCCAACCGAAAGACCATCTCCCACGGCTTTTTCGCGCGCATATTCGGATGTCTCGACCGACACGGCGTCGTCGTTGATTTGATCTCCACCAGCGAGGTGTACGTCAGCATGGCCATTGATGCTGGCATCGGAAGGCGCACGCTGGATAGGGTCGTGACGGAACTGAAAAAGATTGGTACGGTGAGTCTGTATGTCCATCGGCAGTGAAGGAGCCATCTCGGGGCGATTTGCTCACTCAGCCCACACTGTGTCCTCGCTGTCTATCGCCGCCAGGTCTCACTATCCCGCAACATGGCCATTCTCTCCCTGGTCGGCAAGGACATGAAGAATATGGTCGGCATAGCCGGCAAGATGTTCAGCACCTTGGCCGACGGCAACGTGAACATCGAGATGATCAGCCAGGGAGCTTCGGAGATCAACATCTCGTGCGTGATCCATGAAGCTTCGAGCGCCAAGGCGCTCAACCTCATTCATTATAGCTTGTTGAAGGAGGAGGAGAGGCCAGGTGGGGCGCATTTCGGTCGTGAGTTTGAGACGCCTTTTTTCTTCCAGTTCACGTCCGCTTCGCCGACTCATGTTCTTGTTTCCGTTGTTATCGCGTCGTGGAACCTACTTGCCTCTCAGGATCATTTTTCTGATCGGCTCGCCCCGCGCCGGGTCGGAAGCACCGCGCGCGCTCCGTTCTACTTGGGACATGTCTCCTTTTGCCGCCCTAGAACACGAGGAGTTGCAACCGCACTTGCTCACTATCCTTCGCCCTTTCACGGTAGATGTCGTCTTTCCGACTGCGTTCTCTCTCGGACTCTCTCGTCCTCCCGTTTCATGTATCTTGCGTAGATGTGTCGTGAACCTGGATGATTCGTTTCGCCCGGCGCACTCTTGCGCCGATCATTCACGCTCCTTGCCGCAAAGAAAGAGGAAGACGGACGACAGAGACGGACAGACGAACGCTTTGGAACACGTGTTATATTCTCCACTCCCGAGTCCGGCACTCGTCCCTGTTGCCCGTCCTCAAACGTCGTCGAATAACCCCCGGGAGCACGGACGGATTGGAGAAGAAATCGCTGCAGCGGGTGTGAGAACGAAGGACGATTGCACCTCGCAATGTTGGACACGATCGACCCTGCTCCGGCATTACAAGCACCAGCTCGACGCGGACGCGGACGGGACGACACTCTGCTCTATCCCTCGAGGACTGGATGGTGGTCTGGAGCGCATTGAGCTTACGTCCAAGAGGGCCCCTTCCGGAGAGAGAGACCATGACCCCCCCCCCCTTGATGGTCGATCCAGCCTGAGGGGAGGCAAGAAGTGCGCAAACGAGGCAGGCGATAGCGGGGCAAGTCGGGGAGACGGGAGTCTGCTGCTCTAGCTTGTCAGGCTTGAATGGTCTGGATACGCCAGAGGTCATCTCCATCTGGGAGATAGTCACGCAGAGGATCAGGATCCAACTCTACCTGGGACAGGCGGGCCATTGACCGGAGCTGGGGCGGATCCGTCATGGATCTGTTGATTCGCCGCCTGCACCACCTGCTCGCCCAGCATCGAAGGACCTGCGCCGGCCAATTCCGTCCGGGCAGACCGACGAATTTTGAATCCTTCTTGTCATCCTGACGCGCATGTTCGTCCTCCATCTATCCGACGTCTTGGCAATGGAACTTGCACATGCAATAACCCTTGTGTGGTTCGTCGAAGGCAACCCAGCAGATCGGGAGGGTGACCTGGCCTTAGGTGGAGAGCTGCCGATGTGCCTGCGAACGTCGATCCTGACGGTGTTGCACGGGCGTATACGGGTGGAGGCGAAGTGAGGCAGTCTACCGATCCAACCGTGTTTCCCTCCGGGCTGCTCACCTCGCTCCGTGCCTGTTCTATTGGCGGCGACAAAGACCATCGACCTCTGTCGCTCATCCCTTTCAACCGACTCCGTCCTTCGCCACCCCTCCGTCCTGCCGGCCGTCCCCATCGTCCGCGCCCATTCCGCTTCCGTGACTTGGCCGCTCTCATGGAGCAATCGCAGACGTTCCGCACGCTCCCCCTCGTCCTCCCACAGCGGACGACACCGCTGAGCCCAATAATTGAGCGTCGACCAGCTGTATAATGATCGGGCCTCTTTGTCGCCCGAGGGCCCGACGCCTGCGTCGTCGTCGTCGTCGTCTTCACTCGAAGCACCCTCCTTTTCGTCTGCCTGTCGGTCGGATCCATCGGAAGAGGAGTCGAAAGCTTGATGGGGAATGTCCTTGACACTAGCGTTCCACGCCATGGGCATGAGGAGCATATCGACCTTCCGATCGCGGCAAAACGTCGCCAGCTCGTAGAGGGAGAAGCGCGCCGTAAAGTTGTAAGCTGGACGACCGACGGATGAGCATGGACGGGAACAGGGAGGGGAACGAGACGACCGTACCGTCAGCACGACTCTCGTTCCGCGTTCCCTTTTTGCGCGGATCTTCTGGTGTGAAAAATTACGCACGGTTCAAGTCCATGCAGATGGCGACGCAGATCTGTCCTGGCCGTCATTGCAAAGGAAAGCAGGGTCTGAGATCGGGGAAGAAAGCGGGGTATCGCAAGGCGAGCATAACGAGCCTCCTCACCCGTCCCAAGATGGGAAGATCGACGACCTCAAAACCGCGGCCTTCACTCGCCCATCGCACGTCGTCTTGGAAGAGGAAACGCTTGCGAAAGACGTGGAGGAGCGTGCCAGAAGGCGATACCAGCAAGGCCGAGTTGTAGGCCCTCTCTTCAGCGGCTGCACCGCGAGAGGGCGTGAAAGAGGAGGCCTCGGGAAAGCCGGCGATGACGTAGCATCGCAGGCGAGTAGCGAGTCTGGCAGAAAGAGAATACGTCGGGGAAGGGTCCCGAGCGGGCTCGTCGCTGCTCAGACTCGAAGAGACACCTTGGCGCGTTTGGGACGTCTGCAAAGGCGGAGAAGACACGGGCGGAGGTCGCTCCAGGAAGCGCGAGATCTCGGCCGAGTCCTGAAATACGTAACCTGGGCCGAAGAAAAGCGGGGCAGGGCCAGAAGGAAGGAGGCGATGTGCGCATTGTCAAGGCTGGGGCAAGTCGACCGACGACCCCCTTCTCGATCGTGAGCGGAGGTGTCGTCTCACCCGTCAAAGCTAGCTCCGGAAGGACCAAGACGTCGAGGGTGCCGGGCAGAAGACTGTATTGTATGTCCAACGAAAAGCGGACGCAATTAGCCAAAGCCAACGTTCGCTGAGCTTTCTTTCGCTCGCTCGGTCTTGTCTTTTCCATCTACTTTATCCCATCCGGGAACTGACCTTTGGCAGATCCGCTCTATCTTGTCCGCATTCTTCTCCACCATTCCCCATCGCGGGGCGATCTGGACCGTCGCTATCCTCACTCTCGCTGCCATGCTTGCCTGCTGCCGTCTGAGCGCCGTCCTGAACATTCGCTCATTCCACGGGTGAGAGAGGCCAAGCTAGGCAAGTGGCTGCCGTCGGCGTCCTTGTCTTTCTCTTGTCGGTCCTTCGCTTCGGTCCCGTGACTACGTGTGCCGCCGCGGTCGGTCGATCGCTAGCGGCCCGGAGATCATTGATCGGTGCGGAATAGAACACGGACGTGGTGGAGGGTGGAGGAGGGGAGGATGACGGGTGCAAAGGGCCGTGGTGCTCCGCATCCGGCAGGAAGTGCTATCGGAAGCGTCTTTCTGTCTCTACCTCTGGACTTACGCGCCACGGCCCATGCGGAGAACGAACGAACGACATCCATTCGACTCGCATTCTCATTCGCATTCGCCTTCGTCTTCGCAGGCACATATGCGCTTGCATACACCTCGCCGAGGACACACGGGCTGCAGCAGATGCGTCAGCTGGTCTTACGCCCGGGATCAGTTCGGCTGTCCGGACCGCCGACCGCCGGGTAACCTTGGCCAATAACTTCCGGTCGTACGTGGGCGGCAGCAGCGACATGGGTAGGCAAATAACGACGACTCGTTTGCGTTGGCGGCGGGGAAGAGAGAGAAAAAGAGACGGCGTGAGGACGACGAGACTGACTAGCTAGCTCACTAGTCGGCAACCTGACCGACCGACACACAGACAGCACCGCAGGCAGCTGGCTGATATAAAACGCAGCTTGGGTTCGGCTCGGCCAGTTGCGTCGCTCGAGCGTCCTTCGCCTGTCTTTCGTGGGTGCCCCGCCTCCTTCCTTCCCTACGCAGCACGAAACGGACGAATCGAAGATGCGCCTCCTCGACCAGACTTCCTCCCTCGCCTTGCTGGCGGCGACCGGCCTGTCCGCCTCTCATCTCGCCGCTGCCCTGCCCTCATCTCCTTCCGACGCCGAGCTAGAGTACCAGGCCGGTCCGGCGACCAACAGGGGCGTCTTTGATCAACTCGACATCGCCGCGCTCCAAGCGCGCTCCGACGACGACGAGTACGGACTGGCCCCCGTTCGCAGGCAGCTTGTCGCTGCGCGCAATGGCACGGGCAATGCAAACTACACCCAGGCCGACTTGGACGCGCTGTGGGCCAACGTGAGTGGATCGTCTACGCCGTTCGCTGCGGGCAGCGTAGGGCGCAGCAAACGGAGGTCTTTCATTTCATGGTCCTAACTCCTCCTTCCATTCTTCCTTTTTCCCACCTCCATGATCAGGTCGAGAAGACTCGCCCGGTAGAGTATTCTCCCATCAACACCACCCGTCCGGCGCCGTCCCACATCGACATCCCGGTCGACCCCTTCACCCTCCAGAGCGAGGCGGATTACTACTCGCCCACCGACAAGACCTCCGGTCTTCGCTTCCCGCCTGGTTTCATTTACGGCGTGGCGAGCGCCGCTCCTCAGGTTGAAGGCGCCACTAAGGGTGAGTGCTGGGGAGAAGGAAGGATGCGCGTTATGGCATTTCGTTGACGGCTGTTTACTCCTCATTCCCACTCAACTCGCCTTGTAGATGATGGCAAGGGGTGAGCGAGCGCAGCGACCCGCACTTGTCCATCCGGACCTCCTTTCAGCCGTTCATTCTTGTCCATCTTTCCTTCGTTCCAGACCGAACACATGGGACTGGTGCGCGCACCGCGTTCCCAACTGCAGTGAGTAGACATCCTTTATCATCCTCAACATGCCTTTCCATTCACACCGCCGACGCTCTTTCCTCCCAGTCGCCGAAAACTTCACGCTTGATATCGCCGATAACCAGGTGAGCAGCGGGGGGAGTCCCTTTCCATCGCGGCGAGGCTGTACACGACTTTCTGACAAGGATGCTTTGATCACCTCCAGTATTACCTCTACAAGCAAGACATTGTACTGTGTCGTGAAAGCCGCCTCCTTGTGCCGTTCGATGGTGACAGAATAGACGCATTGACGCCTCCCTACGCGTTCGCAGGCTCGGATTGCGGCGATGGGCATCAACGCGTACAGCTTCAGCATTGCCTGGACCCGAATTTACCCCTTCGGAAACGGTGAGATGAATCTTACTGTTTTCTTTTCTGACATTTCTGAACAAGGCGTATGCGGGTCCAAGCAAGGCTGTGGTGCGTCCGAGATTCCGAACGAGTGCTCGACGCTAATCCCTTCTGTCCGCGTCGTTGTGCAGGTCCTGTGAACGAGAAAGGCCTCGAGCATTACGATGCCGTTATCGACGAGGTCATCAAAGCCGGCCTTACGCCCATCGTCACCCTCTTCCATTGTACGTCGTATCCGATTCTCTCGGTTCCACCCTTTGCACGACCGCTAATATCATTTCCTTCTTATTACCCTAGGGGACACGCCGCTCAACATTGAGCTCACTTACGGCTCCTTCCGCAGTCCGGAAGTGGTCAACGACTTTGCGACGTATGCCAAGACCGTCTTTGAGAGGTACGGCAATAAGGTCAAGCGTGAGTGGTGACCAAGAAGGCGATGTGGACGTTAGGATCGCCTTGTGATTTCCATTCTAATTTGCCTCTCCTTCCCATGATGTCGCAGACTGGATAACGTTCAACGAGGTGAGCTCTTCCCGTCATCTCCATTTGGACCTGGCGTTCATATGGGCTCATGACGCCTTTCCCTTTACTCTTAAACCCCCCCCCCCCCTCGGCCATCAGCCCAACGTCTACTGCAGCGACTACTCCAAGACCGTGCCCCTTAACATCACCAACCCCACGGGCCTGAACGACACGCAGTCGAGGTTCCACTGCTCCTACTACCTGCTCAAGTCCCACGGCACTGCCGTCAAGATTTACCGTGACTTGGTTGCAAGCGGCAAGATTGCAAAGGGTGAAGTGCGTTGAACTTATTTCCTTGTCGGTCATCTCCTCTTAGGGTATGCGATGCCGAACTCGTTTTCTCCTGTCCACTTCTACTTCTGCGACGCAGGTTGGTTTCAAGAACGACGACAGCCTTCCTATTCCTGTGAGCTGGCCTCCATCTGGTCACCTGGCCCTCACCTTAATCCAGTATTGCCTTTTTAGTCACTCACCTCGTCCGTGCTCTTGGACCGTGCCTTGCGCGTAGTACCGCCCCGGCAACAAGGACGACCTCGAAGTGTGCGCCCGCCACGAGGCCTTTGCCATCGGTCTCTTTGCGGAACCCGTCTACGGGTCCGGGGACTGGCCGCAGATCGTCAAGGACACCATCCCGGCCAATGCTCTGCCTGCGTTCACCGAAGAGGACAAGCAGTTGATCAAGGGTGAGTTGACTTAGCAGACCTGCAAGACGACACTGTCAGTTGACGACGGCTTTCGTTCGATCCTTGTTTACTATACTCCTTTACGCAGGTTCGGCTGAGTGAGCGCTGATACTGCGGACAGCTCTTCATGGAGAGTCATCGTGTCGCACCAACTGACACACCAGTTCCTTTCTTTCTACTTTCGCATTTTAAACAGCTTCTTTGCCATCGACATGTGAGACGCCGTGCACCTCACTTCCACTCGCCCGTCTGCCGATAGGAAAGACTGACTGATCTCTGACGAAATCGTCGCAGGTACGACACGAGAATCGCCAAGGCCGTCGAGAACGTCACGATTGCCGAATGCGCCGCCGATCCTAATAACGTCGCCTGGTTAGTTTTCCCTTTTTTTTCTCGTTTGGTCTTTGTGTGTGAGCTCTGCTTATAAGTTGACGTTTCCGGCTGCGAAATTCAGGCCGGTTTGCCAGGATCAGTCGGACCCTAAGTACAGCACTACGCGTGCCGACGGCTGGACACTCGGCGAGCTGGCGGACCCCAAGGCCGCCTGGCTCTACAACTGTATGTTTCATGCTGGACTGAGGGAACCCTGGACAGGAACCAGCAGTCTTCTCACTTTCTCTCCCATTTGCCTTCCTGCTCGTCCTTTTTTGCTTAGCCGCTGGGTGAGTCGCCGTCGTGTGTCAGACCCTCTCAATGACACGACTGACATGCGCTGACACTCTTTGCTCCCCGGACCTCGGCGCAGTTGGAACCGCGGGTTCTTGAAGTATCTCCACAAGACGTACCCGAGTCCCAAGATTTACGTGAGTCACGCGAACCCCGTAGGGTTCCTGGTCCGTTTTATTGTCATAGCGGCGTTCGTACTAATCCTCCGCGCCCTTTTTTTGTTTTGGCAGGTCTCCGAGTTTGGTTTCGCCGAGCCCTACGAGAACAACAAGACCGAGCTCTTCCAGATCACTCAGGACAACGCTCGGTGAGATTCTTCCTTAACTCCCTTTTCTCGGCAACTGACACGTCAGGCTCACGCGCGGATAACATATATTTTACGCCCTTATCAGTGCCAGGTATTTCACTGACTCGCTCAGCGAGATCCTCCTCGCTTATCACGAGGACGAATTGCCGATGGCCGGGTGAGAAATTCTCTCTTCTTTCCCGTCAGCTGTGGACGTCTGCTCCTTCCTCGGTCGATCATTTCTGACGTCTTGGGTCGCCGTTTCGCTCCCTCCTGCAGCGTCATCGCTTGGTCGCTTGTCGACAACTTCGAATGGTACCTCGGTCTCAGCCTCCGCTTTGGACTGCAGTACGGTAAGCTATCCGACTTGCTGTCGTCATATCCCTCTCTCAAGTCCGCAGCAAACTGACCCTCGCGTGCCCGTTGGACACATGCATTACCTTATGATTTCCAGTCAACTACACGGACACCGAGTGAGCAGCAGCTTTTTTTTCTGTTCTGCGACGCTTTAGGGATTCGTCACCAAACCCCTTGCCTCACTCTTGCATTTCTACAGGAACCTGCCTCGCTACTACAAGCGCTCCTTCTTCGCCGTGCGAGATTTCGCCAAGAAGCATCTGTCCAGCTGAGACGGTGGATCATCGGATGCTTGCCGAGACGAAGCGAGCCAGACGATCGATGCTTATGAAATTACATTCGGTATCTGAAATCGAGATAACCTATGAAATGAAGTGAAAGGACGACGGAGAAGGTCGAAAGAAAAAAATAATAAAAAACGAAGGTAGAACTTCACGAGGACCAGTCACTTGCGCACAATCGCTCAGAGGACCGGTTGATCGTTTCCGCCGAGCACGTCGACGTTCTCCTTCTTCTCCCTTCGCTCCTCGTCCCCATCGGACTCTACGTCTACGGTCTTTCTCAACTGCGCAACTTTGTCGAGAACAGGGCCCTTTTCAGCGGGACCGAAGGTGCCGTAGTAGTCGTAGTCATCCACCTCCCCTAGCCCTCGGGGCGGGAAGACACGAGAAAGTAGGGTGTGGGAAGTGAAGGAGATGAGGAAGCCAAGAGGCCAGGCCTGTCGACGGGAAAAAAAATGGAGGACCAAGGACCAGTCAGGCATGCCGAGCTTATCTCCGCGCTGGTCGTCAACTTGAGTGCGACGCTCGAGCTTAACTCACGAGGTAGTAGAGGTGCATCCAGCCAGAAGCGAACTCCTGCTTGCGCACGGTGGCAACGAAGCCAGGCATGAGTGGCCAGACGCCAAAGACCCAGGAAATGGCGGCTCTCCCTGCATGCGAAAAATCAAGGCCTGTTCAACAGAGCAGCACATCCGGCACGATCAAAGGCCGGACGACAACGTACAGTTCACGCCATGCCAGAAGAAGTAGATAGATGAAGGCGTAGGGTCATAGAGGTGTGTGAGCCGGACCTTTTGTTTCCGCACGACTGTGAGGACAAGAATCATTCGCGTTTGGTCAACTTCCATGTCGGTGCGGGAGCAGGGTTGGAGCTCGAGGGTGCGTACCGTGGTAGTCTGAAATGATCAAGCCTGTCAGAGGTCCCAGGAATACAGCATACGAGCTCATGACGGACAAGTACACGGTGGCGCCGTTGAGGAGCTGCAGTGGTCAACAGGATTGCACATATCAGTCTTTGCGCTCGGGCGCATCTCAACACTTGGGCAGCGAGCAACAAATCAAGCCTCACCTGCCAAGGCTGGATGAGAACGGCGACAGCGGCGACTAGGTAGGCACCTCGTCGAATGTTTATGTACTTCGGGCTGTAGAAACGGAAAGAAGGGGCATAAGCCATTGACAAAGTGCCCGGGAGGGTGGTCGGGTTCTCTGGACGAATAATTGCCCTCACAGTAGTCCTGAAAGGTCAATTCCACCTCCAATGGCATTGCCAGCGACGTTGATACCTGCATTGACAGCAGGTATGTAGGGGAGGAGTGTCAGCCGACATTGCACGGACAGGCTCATCACTCTATCGAGAGCAGAGAATCAAGCCGCCACTCACCAAACTGGGACACGACAAAGCTCAAGCCGGCGAAGAAGACAGCAGCTCTAGCGCCGGGCCCACCGTGCTTTTGCACAGTAGACAAGAGATCATAGGGTTGCCAAAGCAGACCTTCGTCAGGGAAGAACTGTGCAGCGCAGGAGGTGGTCACCACGCCAATGAGGGAGGTGAGGATGGCGGAGAGAGGAATGGCGAACAGTTGGGACCAGACTTGGTCGAACGGCTTCACGGCGAAACGGCTGTAGTCGCTCTGGGAGAAAATGCCGGCACAAATGGAGCCGATCTGGGTAATGGGTGAGGAAGAAGGAGAACAGCATATGAAAAGTCAACAACGGGAAATCGAAATTTGCAAAATAATTATGAGGAGAGCTTACGTTGCTTGTGATGCCGTACACGAGCATCCAGCCAACTGAAGAAGCAGGAGCAAGCGTCTTAGGAAGCATGACTTGTCTGCTGAAGGGGAGAAATAATCGAGCCGGACTCACGGTGGGATCCGGTAGCCTGTTGAACGCCAGAGGCGCTGGTGATATTGGAAAGCAGAGCACCACCTCCACCGGCCTTGGCGAGTGCCCAGATAAAGATGGAGAAGGCGGTGATGGTGATAGAGATGGAGGCGACGAGGAAAGGCTTATGGTAGCGCTCGGGAGGCACCCAGATGAGCGGCACTGGATTGAGCGAGAAAGGAATACAAAATGAAGGATGAGGCGGCCATGTCCACAAAAGCCCAAAGGAACTAGGGGCTAGTTTGACACTTACATGAAATGATGGCAAAGATGACGAAACCGACAAAGTCGCTGACCTATGAGGTCGAGGGCAAAGAGCGCACCAATTTCAGCACCCGAAATTAAAAGCATGCCATTCGGAGGCTGAGCGAGCACGTACGTTCATGGTGCCACCAGCGAGCAGTTTGGTGAGATTGTAGAAGGAAGGCCAGATCGCCCCAATGACGATCTTGACGCTCTGTCCGCCGAACCAGACTAGTCGTAACCGAGACCGTCGGGTCAACTGTGGTGGTTCCCTTTCGCTCGACTATCCCGCACAAACGCTTGCACTCACGCTGGGTAGAATACCATGTGAAACTCAGGATGATGCGATTGAGCAAGGGGAAGAAGCTGCCCCTTATGCCCCAGACAAAGCGGTTGACGATCGGAAAGCCAACGTGCCACTGGCCGCCGGGAAGGCCGGTGCCGACGACGGCACATGCGACGATGATTTGGCCAATGATGACGGCCAGCATCGCTTGCCACACGTTGAGACCGAGAGAGATAAGCGAAGACCCAGTCGTCCCTATCGTGTCAAGCCACGGTCAAGGGGAAGCACGGTCGTCAGCGAGGTTTCAGGGAAAGGGAGCGAGAGCGGCGTTGCTCACATTGAGTTATGTTAACCTAAGAACGAAATAAACCAGAAAACTTTTCAGCGGTCTTGACCCTTTCTCAAGTACTCTGTCTCAAGCTAATCCTCACCCCGGTCGTGAGCCAAAAACCAACGAAACTCCAGGGTCCCCATGTCCTTCTAGAAGGAGGGAGGGGAATGATATCCCGGTTAATCCAGGGCGTCGTCTCCCACTCCACCCCGGGTTCGTGTGGGACCTCAAGCTTGCGGAGAGCCTGCTTGAGAGGCGCTGACTTGGCTGGCATGTTGATTTACGTATCTGGAGCGCAGCGCTTGAAGGAGAAATGGAAGGAAGATACGGGCGCTAGGGGCGGATATGAGAGGAGGGACACCGGCTCCCTGGGCGGTATATGACTGGCGACAGGCAGCGTTCTGGACGTTGTGACTTGACGGCCTTCTTCCTTTCCCTCTCTCTTGAGTTGTGCATGCTCTGGCCGGCAGTATATCCCTGGTAATACCGTCCCTGCTTTGCAAACGAGGTAACCGACGACGCCTGATGGCGATGCGGCGAAGACGCCCATGGAGATAACCGTGAGTGCAAGCCTGATCACTTGCCGCCGCGTCGTGAGTCGCTTATCAGACCGGCGATCTCTCCGCAGATTTCTGGTCCGACAGGCCGGAACAAAGATATACCCCACCTCGGCGGCCGGAGACAGAATGAGAAGAACACCGAATGTAAGCGACGGCGTTGGGAGATAAGCACGCCTGCATCTTGGTCAGACTCGCTTCCCTCGGCTTGTCTTCTCGAATCCGTCTGGCCTCGACCTCCACCAGGCTCGTGTGGCTTTGACGTCGTAGTCGAAAACCCTCGCCTTAACCGCCCATCAGACATACAAGAAGAGAAAGCCGACCCGCTGGCCGTGACGTTCACCCCCCGTACACACCTCACACTCTCTCGTCGAAAGCTCGCCTGTCATGCATTCTGTCATCTCCCCGACCTACCGCATCGGTGTCGATGTGGGGGGCACCAACACAGATGCCGTTGTCCTCGCACTTTCGCCCGAGGCAGCCACCTCCCCCGACCGAGGAGTCAAGGCCAGCTTCAAGACGCCAACCACGCCTGATGTGACCTCTGGCATAGAGGAGTGCGTCAGGACCGTCCTGACCAACAGCAAGGTTCGACCGGACCAAGTTTCTGCCCTCATGATCGGTACAACGGTGAGTCCAGCGTTTCATTAAGAGTCCACCATCTCATAGACTCCTTCATGAGCCACATCACCCCTTTCATCTGACTCTTTTGCCGGACGGCTTGCAGCACTTCATCAATGCAGGTGGGTCTCGCCAACGTGATTTTAAGCGCCATTCATCGCACTGACTAGAGTCTTGCCGCCTTTCTTCTGATACGGCTAGTCGTGCAAGCGGACCCCACTCGCTTGTCCCGAGTGGCAGTCCTACGTCTCGGAGCGCCCTACACCCTGGAATGCCCGAGCTTCATCGATTTCCCTCCTTCCCTCCGTGCCATAATGGAGGGATACACTGCCGTCATAAATGGAGGTCTGCAGATCGATGGGACCGAGATCGGCAAGGTGGACGAGGAGGAGTTGCGGCGAGAGTGTGTGAAGATCAAGGAGCTGGTCAGTAACCTGTCAGGATGTACACGGACTGACGACGCTCCTAGATGACGCCTTGGCCTTCCATTTTCACTGAATTCTTGCTGCGAATTTCTTGTTTTACCTAGGGCCTGCACACCGTCGTCATAGTTGGCATCTACTCTCCTTTGGACAAGGGAGGCTCATCGCAAGAGGAACATGTCCGCAAGGTTATCCTCAAAGAGATGGGAGGCAACGTTGATGTCGTCTGCTCTCGCGATGGTCAGTCGACGTACGGCCAAAGACAATTTGAGAGGCGTCCGATAAACGTCTTTCTGTTTACCTGCCTTCTTCAACTCTGACTTGCTTTTGTCTCGCCGGTGTTGCTATCACAGTTGGTCAGGTGGGCCTCCTCGAGCGCGAGAACGCCTCCATCCTCAACGCTTCGATCCTTCGCTTCGCACGCCGCACGGTCCGGTCGTTCCAAGTGGCCATGTCCCGCCTCGGCCTGGGTCAGTGTCCGCTCTACCTGACCCAGAACGACGGCACCCTCACCAGCGCCGCATCAGCGGCTAGGTTGCCCATCAGGACGTTTGCCAGCGGCGCAACCAACAGCATGCGAGGCGCGAGTTATTTGGCCGGCTTGGGGGCCGGACCGAGGTTGAGCAACGCCGCGGGTAGCATCATCGTTGCAGATGGCAAGTCCATCACTTTCTTCTTCCTGAAAATTTCGTGAAGCCCGTAGCTGATCTCCATGTGAATGCTGCATGAATTTTAGTCGGAGGTACGACCACCGACGTTGGCGTCCTCCTTCCCAGCGGATTCCCTCGTCAAGCTGCTGCATTCATCGAGGTTGGTGGCGTGCGAACAAAGTAAGTCTTCCCAAGTCGACCTCTCCTCTTCTCCACATCTTCGTGCACTTCCCTCTACCTTTATACTCAAAGTCGATTTCGCTTTTGCTCTTGCAGCTTTGCAATGCCGGACGTTCAAAGCATTGGCCTCGGCGGAGGTTCTCGCGTGCGTTTCCAGAAAGACGAGAATGGCAAGCTGGCCAAAGCCGTCGTAGGCCCTGAGTGAGTGGAGGCAAAAAGATCCTGATGGTTGTGGTTATCGGCCTTGCTGAATGTCTGGAGGTTCGGATCTCCTCGCTTTCTGGCGGTGTACAGCTCCGTCGGCTACAAGCTCCTGTCCGAGGGCCTCGTTTTCGGAGGCACAACTCCCACAGCGACTGACATTTTTGTAGCTTCGTCGGCTGCATCGACGGCGCCTTCGTCTGAAAAAATTGGCGACCCTAGCAAGGTTGAAGGTCGTTTCGCAGCCGACGAGTTGCGCGAGGCGCAGAAGGCAATGAAAAAGCTGATGGAAGGCATAATCGACAGAATGAAGACCAGCCCTGAACCTGCTACTGTGCTCCTTGTGGGCGGTGGCAGTGTGATTGCTCCGGACGAGCTGGAGGGTGTTGGAGGTACGTACGGAAAAGCTCCGGCCTAAACAAGGACCGTACCTGTCGGTGGTTCTCGACTCGAATCCACACCTGCTCACGACTTCATTCTCCTCGTGGTGCGACAGAGCTTATCCGGCCTCCCTTCTTTGCCTGTGCGAACGCCGTCGGAGCGGCAGTCGGGTCCGTCAGCGGGGAAGGTATGCACATTCGCTCTTTTACTTTCACGACCGACCGGCTTACGCACGGTCGCCCTTGTCTATGTCTTCGCAAGTCGACACGATCAAGATCCTCCAAAATCGCTCATTGGACGAGGTGGTCGAATCGCTCAAGACCGAGGCCATCCTCAAGGCTCAGAAGGCGGGCGCAAAGAAAGAAACTATTAAGGTCGTCGAGGTGGAGAATTTGCCTGTGCAGGTGAGGTCGACGTAATTTTGAGGACATCATTGGAGAACCCATGTTAGGACGATGCTGACGATTGTGATCCATTTGGGAACTCCGATGTCAGTATGTGACAAACAAAGCCACCCGTCTCATTGTCCGCGCGGTCGGCGAGCTGGACAATGAAGTCTTTGCCGCGAGCACCGAGTCCGCGGAGGCTCAGAAGGCAGGGCCCATTGGAGACGGATCTGAGGACGATGAATCCACTCCGGAGACCAGCTTCTCCAGGCCTGTGCCTGTGGCTCCGGAGGTGGATATTGCTGCGTATCGACCCAACGTCACCAGTGAAGGCGTATGGGAGCTGAGCGAAATTGACCTAGGTAAATTAACGTCGCTGAGGTCGTATCTTCTTTGGTAGAGCTATTTATTCACTTATCCTTCGCCTTACGTGCCGCCCCCGCCGAACAGAATGGATTTCCGAAGGCTGTGGCATCCTAGGCACCGGCGGCGGTGGTTCTCCCTACCCTCCCTATCTGATGGCGAGGGAGATTCTCCGTCAAGGTGGGAGCATTCGCGTGCTCGATGCGAGCGCTCTTCCTGATGATGCTATCGTAAGTGAATGTTCTCTGGGCTCGTCATCCTTGCTCTTGAGTTGACTCGCCCGCATGAAGGTGTCACTGATCCTAATCCTTGTTTTGTAGGTGCTGCGCGGGCACTTCATGGGGTAAGCTTCATTGCCACCTTCTGCTCAGCCGATGCCGTAATGGTCAGTTGAAAATGTCTAACACCAATCCCGATCGAACAACCACAGCTCGCCCTCCGTGTCGAACGAGCGCCTCCAGTCAGGATATGAAGTCGAGACAGCCGCAAGGAACCTGTCGAAGTACCTTGGCATCGCTAAGGGTGCTGCTATTATTTCGTGAGCATTTTGCTCTGTGGCTCTTGATCTTGTACAAAAGCACTCATTGATTTTGCTTCCCTCTCACAGTGATGAGATTGGTGGAGGCAACGGAATCCAGCCTATGATCCTTGCTTCACAGAAGCACCTGGACGTGCCCGTCTTTGATGGTGAGATGCTCGTAGGAGAGCGATGGTCCTTATATCATTCTTCCGAAGTTCCCAATTCAAGCTAACTTGCACGACTGGTTTCGTGTTGCGAAGGCGATCTCATGGGTCGGGCTTACCCCAACATGCACCAGAGTTTGCCCGCCGCCTATGACGTGAAAGACAGGTGAGCGACGACGTTTTCCCCTCGCCATCCGAAGACAGAAACTCAAGCCGTGCTCCCTGCGGGCGTCGTCTGGACCATCCGCCTTTTTTGTATAGCCTCACGCCCTGCGCGATTGCAGATGGCGTGAACAACTCGGTGGCGAGTCGAATGGTCGCCAATACGGATCTCATATTGTCCGAAACTGCACTGACAATGTCTCGCTTGACCATCGTTGATCAGGTTCTGCCGTCTACTTCGACCAAGTGGCACGTCGAAGCAATGTGAGCTTTTCAGCATCCTCCTCCGCCCGTCTGGGATGTGCCGTTTGCTAAACGCTTCTCGTGGACATTCCCGTTCTGATGTCCAGTCTCAGAGGCGTGTGCACAACGCTGGGAAGCAAGGCTGGCGTCTCAATGGCACCTCTCACGGCCAAGGTTTGCCGCGACTTCGGTGTCACTAGGACGGTGTCCCAAGCGTGGAGGATGGGCAGGGCCGTGGCCGAGTGCAGGAAGCGCAAGTGAGTTTAACTTTCTTCCGTGTATTCCACCGAGCGTGTGGCAACTGACCAAGCCGGACCACATATGGTTGTGCGGCTTCCCTACGACAGTGACGTCAAGGGTATCCCAGCGGCCATTCTCGAGCTGCAGAACGGAGCATGCATCTTCATTGGCAAGGTCAGTCGAGCCGAGGCACCACAGACTTCAGTCCTTCGTTTCCGTCCATTTCGGAGGTCGCGGGCTGAACGATGCATTAATGCGCTTCCCCTAGATCGTAGACGTGCAGAGAGAAGTCCGCGCCGGCTTCACGTGGGGGTCCGTCCGAAGTAAGTAAAAGTCAAGTCTACTCTCGGGCGATTCACGTTCTTCCCCGCCCCACTCTTCGTCAGTTTTGCCCGGCCCGACTCCGCCTCGTAGTGGGATACTGCTGACTCTTCCTTCACCGTCACTCGACGTGGCGCGACAGTCGCTTCCTTGGCGGAAGACGAGCAAGAGATTGCGCCAACGGCGACGGTCGCGAAGAACGGACATGATGAGGCGACGGAGAATGCGGAGATGACGATTTCATTCCAGAACGAAAACCTGGTCGCGACGCTCGAGATGGCGGACGGGCGAAAGAAGGTAGGTGAAACTTGGGTGTTGCCGAAAGGCCAAGCCGGGCCCAAGATCGATGCGGGGCTGCGATGAGGTCGTCGGAGCAGGCTTTTCCGCCCCGCCGCGCAACGACATGCTCTGACTGAATTGGTTGTTGTCTTTTGCGTTGAACGCTCTTTTCGCTACACACAGGCGGTGGCAGTGGTGCCGGACCTCATCACGGTGCTGGACAGCCAGAGCGGGACGGCTTTGGGTACGCACGAGTACCGTTACGGCCTCAGAATCACCGTGATGGCCCTGGCCGGCGATCCCAAGTGGACCACCCCCGAGGGTCTCGCTTGCGGCGGGCCTGCTGCGTTTGGGTGAGTACCGAGGACGTGTGCGGGTGGCACTTGGTATACTTGGACATCCGTTCCGGCCGCCCACGCGCAAGAGGAGCGGCTGAAGGGAGGGTCTCGCTTCCCTTTTGTGCACTGTGCGTGAGTCTCTCCTCGCTGACGCTAGGACCGTTTCACTTCCAACAGGTTGACGGACGTGGAGTGGGTGCCAGTGGGAGAGTACAAGGAGCCTCGTTCAGTCATAGAGGAGTTCAAGCAGTGAGAGGGGGGACCGAGGAGAGTATAGACGACCAACCAACCATTCGTTTTCGCGCTACGTAGAACCGCCCTCCGGTAGTGGCGGCCTCCCTTTCTCGGATGGAATATCCCTACCATAAATAGAACTTGAATTTATTTTAAATTGTGTGAAAGTCGTAGGACACGCCGCTGTCGCCACGCTCTGGCCTTGAGGTCGCCGTCGTTGCTGACCCGGTGCGACCCTCTGGCCCATGTTTCCAAGCTTGACCGTCGTCCGTCCTTCCTTCTACATTCCGTCCCATTTCTTTCGCCTCTCCTGCTTCGTTCCTCTTTTCTCTCGCCAACTCCTCCAAACGCGCCCGCCTCGCTTCCTCTGTCGCCCTCCGCGCGGCCTGCTCCCCCTCCGCTTCCCATTGCCGCCGCTCCCACTCATCTGCGGGAATAATCCAAAGCAAGCGAAAGCGGGGAAGAGCGAGTCAGCGCTTCGCTCGACTCTCGAAGAACAAGCACGCGCTTGCACAACACGAAGACGGAAAAGAGAGGATTGCGAGGCAGAGAAAAGAGAGAGAGAGAAAAAAAAAAAGAAGAAGAAAAAGGAAGGAAGAGAAGAGGAAGAGGACGCGGAAGCGGACGACGCACCCCAAGTCTCCTTCTCATCGAGCCATCTTTCCTGGACATGACCGATCTCTCCCCACGTGGCGATGCTCGAGTCAGCGACGCTGAACAGTGCCGCAGAGTTGATCGTCGTCGGGTCCTTCACCGCCGCCGCGGCGCTCGCATCGGGTGGAGAGGAGGCTGAAGGCGGAGTGAGGGCTGGTGTGGAGAAGGCGTACCCGGTGGCCTTGTCAAGCGTTCGGAGGAGGCGCATCATAGACAATTTGTCCTGCATAGATGACGCAAGAGAAGTATTAGACCATGCACACCGCGAGCGTGATATCGGGTTCCACATCCATTCAAGGAACGAGTGAGACTCACCTCGACAGCCAAAGTCTCAAACCCGACGAGTCCAAAGTCCTCGACAATCTCACATATAGCTCGGTTTAGGTCCCGAAAACGCTTCGCGTGTGGGTCCTTTTCCAGCTCCATCTGCAAGTAGGAGAGGTCTTGCACTTCGGTGTAGTAATCTAGGTTGAATGCTGATAGCGAGCGGGTCCGAGGAAGAGGGAGGCCTGGTGAGAGACCCCTTCCAAGGTGCAGCACAGGCGCAACCAAAAATCTCACCCAGCTCTCCATACTGCGATAAAATATCGATCTTGCTTAAAACGTTAACGTGGGGAAGTTCTAGTTGGAGCATAGTGCGGAGGGAGAGGAGGAGGACAGAGGTGTACTTGGAAGCGTCTGTCACATAGTGCGCATCTGTCAGGTGGACGGCCACGAGCTGGGAATGTGCCAAGAGGGAGGAGATCAGCAATGACGCGGGTCAAATGTGAGATTCGCTTCATCCCATAGAAGGACGGACGAATAGGGCAGACGAGCGCTTCGTTCATGACGCCCACTCACGCGAAAGTCGAGCTTCTGCAACCTCTCAACGATCATCTTCAGTGCGGGATGGTTAGTACTAAGCTCGACCTGGCCGGCGACGTCAAAGAGTACGTAAGCGCCCTTGCCCAACTTTGCCAACCGCTCCTCCAACCAGTCCATGTTCTGGAGGAGGTACTCCATGCAGTATAGCATGGCGCCGTTGGGGCCCAGGCCGAACTCCTCCATGACATCTTGGAGAGTTATGAGATCGTGGATGTTGACTGCGCAGGGATAAAGGATGCGCTCGTTCGCTGGGTCCAGGTTGACTATCGAGACGGGCCGGTCGAGGGCAGTGAGGAACTTTGGTGGTGGCGGGTGCAAGCAGGGGAAGCGCGTGATGAATGGGCAGCGGAAAGATGAGCGGAGAAGCGGGTTCAAAGCGCTCAAGAAAAGAGGTCTTACCTGGTACATGCCATAGCTATTCAAAGATGCAATGTTCGAACAGCGCACGGTCAGCACGGCCCTGGCTACGCCTCTCCGAGAGAGCTCACCAATACGTGGTCTTGCCCGAGCCGGGCGGGCCGATCTACCGAGAAAGCAGAGGGAATGTTAGCATTGCCGCCCACAGCATACCACGACAATCAGACGCTCGTAAACACGCATCAGGCTCACCACCACCTGTCCAAACGGCATGAAGGGCGAACTGAGGGGCGTTGACGTCAATGAACAAGTCGACGAGTCTAATGTGACCGACTTAACGGACAGTGTAGTCAGGACGACCGACCGACGCGAGTGATCGGCGCAGGTCACGTGAGATTAGGAAATTGTGGGATCCCTCCCCCTAACACCGCTTATCTCCGCCTCCTCGTTCTCACCTCGGATCTTCATTCCTATCATAGCACAAAACAGCCCATCCCTAGAAAAAATGATGCCACGTGACGTCGTGTGATGCCACGCTTGTGGGATTCTAGTCCATTGGTCCGGTCATCTCCGCTTGTGTCCGCCTCCGTCCCTACAAGGACGCTAGAGCTCCGCCAAAGGTTGTTTGAGTAAAGGGACCCAAGTGCAAGCCGACTTCAACAATCGAGCGTCCTACCCAGGCTCGCAGACTCTTTTATATATGTACGTGAGGACCTCCAATCCGTTCTGAATATAGGCAAACTGGAGAAGGTCCCTAACCCTACCCATGCCCTCGCAGTCCACCGCAGTCGCCGCAGCTCGTTGTCAAATTCGGCCGATCGCTCCCATCTGAGTGTCGACGACTGCGGGCGAGAGCATGAACGCCGAGGCAACACGTTTCGCAGCGCAACGACGCCGGTCAGTCAAGTAGATGGAATCGTGGAAAAGGAAGACAGGAAGACAGGAAGACAGAGGCCATCGCCCGTTCTCGCCTTCGTCTGTCCACCCCCTTCCCTCACAACATGTCCAGCGCCCCTTCTTCCTCCCCTCACACTCACCCGCACTCACGTCGCGGCAGGCTCACCAGACTCGTCCGTGGCCTTCGATGGCTTTGGGTTCTCGTCGTGCTCTACGCCGAGTACGGCGCGTTTCGAATAGACGTCGACAAGTGCCAATGGCCGGTCGGTAACGGGGGAGAAGACACTTGGGTGGGTGGGGGCCGGATTGTTCATGGACGTCCATCGGCTCCATCGGCTTTAGACGCAGCGGCTCCCGGCTTCCCTCTCACGCTTTCAGATCCCACTCAAAAGTTCGAGCTTGATCGACTCACTCGTCTTTCCTTCTTCTCTCGCAGTCACCTTGGCTCGCAGCAGGACATCGCCCGTTCCACGTTCTCCTCGTTGCCGATCCTCAGGTGAATAGTTGAATAATATGTTGCGTTCATGCAGGTATACACTGCCAAGGACCTCTTCCTACCACCCCTCGTCTTCGAGCGCACGCGTCTGTCCCAAGCCCAATTTGACCTCTTCCATACTTTTCCCTCCTTCCGGTCTCTACGGTGCTTCCTCAGATCATTGACCCGCAGTTATCCTACCCCACCCGCCCCTACTTCCTCGGGAAGCTCACCCAACTCATCACAAACCAGTACCTTCGGAAGAGCTGGAAGCTCCTCCTTGCGAGACGACCTCCGGATGCTGTGTTGTTTCTTGGGGACCTGATGGACGCCGGCGTTGCTTTGGACGATGAGGCGTGGGTACATCTAGACCGCCCCAAGTTCTACTCGCGTCTCGTCAGAAATTTCATTTCTTCTCACACCAAAGCAACTGATCTTCTGCGCTGTCCGCCTGATTCACAGCTTCTCCGCTACCCTCGCCACCTTCCGCACCATCTTCCCCGCGCCCCTCTCCAATGCTCAATTACCCATTCATTACCTCCCAGGAAACCACGACCTACCCTGCCGCACACAATCCAACCGCACCCATATACGCTTCGCTCAGAACATCGGTCCGATCGAATACGTGACTGAATTGGGCAACCACACAATCGTAGCTGTAGACAGTCTCGGTATAGCTGAGGCGGGGAGGGAGTGGGAGGAAGAGCAAACGCTCTCGGGCATGAGATGGCGGGGCGTGGATGAATGGCTCGCGAGCGGGAAGAGGAGTAGGGCGCTGGAGTTCGTAGAAGGAGTCGAGAACAGTGAGCCAACTGCGACGTTCAGCGGATGAACTCTGCGTCGATCGTCCTTCCTTTCTCGGGCATCACTCGTCGAGTTCGTGTTTCCGGCGCCCGCCTCTACCTTCTCGCTCACTCGGTCGCGCCCCCCTCGTCGCCTTGCCCCCAATCCAAGTCAACCCATCGCTTCCCCGCCTACTCCTCTCCCACATCCCTTTCCAACGCCCTTCCCAATCCTCCTGCGGACCTCTGCGCGAACACAACCGTGGCATCTTGCAGGGCTTCGGCAAAGGGTATCAGAACTTGCTCGACAAAGACATGAGCGAGTGGGTCTTGACCAGGGTCGGCCCTGTCGCCGTTTTCAGGTGGGTCGTCGTCTTTCGGAATCGGAAGTCAGATTGGGTTTGGCCTGAGGAGAGTGACGATCTTCGTCAAGCAACGGAGGCCGAGGGGGGCCAGAATTCTCGAGAGCTCATCATCATGTTCCATTCTATCCTCTCCGGTCCAACCCCATCGTCCTCTCATATTGGACCTCACCCCTTTCCTCCCATAGCGGCGACGACCACGACACCTGCGTGCACATTCACCGATTACGCGACAGGTCGATCCCCGAAACCACGGTGCGACCGATGTCGATGGTGATGAACGTCCGTAGACCCGGCTACGCGCTCGTCTCGCTGCTCAACCCCGCCTCCACAGGGAATGGAGCTGGATCTTCTTCCTCTTGGTCGTATGATACGCTCCGCATGACGACTTGCTTCCTCCCCGACCAGATCCGCCTCTATCTCCACCTCTACCTTCCCCTCTTTGCCCTTTCCGTGGCGACGATTTTACTTGTCCATCTCCGGGCATACGTTTCAGAGTGGAGGGGAAGAGCCGCGCAGGACGGAGAGGGTGCGGTCGAAGGCGAGGATGAAAGTGTTGACGAAGAGGCACTGCTAGGTGGAAGAGGGACCAAGAAGGGTGTGTACGTGAGCGCTGGAGAGGGAGGAGACAAAGGCAAGCTCCGGGATGGATGGCTCGGCATGCGATCCCGCGGCGCGAACGGCAACGCGATGGACAGCGGTTCGCCGCCCGACCGTGCTCCCGAGTCTGGTTCGCATGACAACGCTGACGGGGGCGGTGGGGATCCGGACGGCAAGTCACACGGACACTCGGACCAAGGACGAAGACAGCAACAACAGCCGCTGCTCGGCTTTTCGTCCACCGACTTTGGAAGAAGGGCGAGAAGCAGAATTGCCTTGGGACACTTCGGAAAGGTCGTCGCCGTTTCGGTGGTCCGGGCTGCGTGGGTGCCTGTGATCGTCTACTTGGGGGTATGGTGGACGTTCGCGTAAGCATGGGATGACAGAGGATGGGTCGAGCGCTTATTAGTCGTCGCAATTCTCGATGAGGATGACGGTGCAGCAAAGTCCCTTTGGCGCTTACTTGTACTTTATAATGTAAGAATAGTAGCACTCGGCAGTCGTTTCGTTCTTGTCTGCTCGCTTTTTCCCCCGTCGGCTAGAGTGGACAGCGATTAAATGTGCGGTAAGGTATGCCGGGCGAAGGGCAGGTGAACGCGGCAAGGTACGCCAGTCGAGCGGCCCGCCCGTTCACAGGGAGAAAAGCTAGAATTAGATGAGAAAACAGGGGGGAAGAAAGGACCAGGACGGTTTTACCAGCGTCGCTGGCAGGGAAGCCGACAGGGAAAGACGGAAGAGGCCATGTCCGGTCAACCGTCCTATTCTGCGTCTCGGCTTCCTCATCAGCCCATCCTCGATCTTCGGCCCTCCGATTGGCCCCTGCGCTCATCCCACGCGACGACGCTAACCTCCTCCACGAACCCGACCAACACGACCCTCCGTCCGTCGCTGATATCCACGCCCGCATGCTCGAGCTTGCCATCATGCAAGAGCGCGGCGCCTTGGCGGAGGAAGAAGGTATGAGAGAGGCTTGAGTGGGAGAAGCGGGTGCCTCCGCCGGTGAAAGAAGCGGGGTCGTTGAGAAGGAGGGAGAAGGAGAGGAGGCTCCCGTCCATGTGAAGGGCCAGACCTCTTTGGGAGCCGACGCCTCGTCGCCGTCGCCGTCGCCGTCTGTCCTCTTCCGCTTCCGCCTCCCGAAAGCCAGCCTCGTGCTGGCCGTCGACGCTGTTTGAGACTCCTTGCTCTCCTCGATCCTCCTCGTCGACCGCATCGTAAGAGACGACAAACAAATCCCTGAACCCGAGCCCTCCCTTAGGAAAGCCGGTCGTCTCCTCAAGGGGTGCCAAGACCCTCTCTCTCACCCACCCGGAGATCTGATCCCGGTTCCCAGGCGGAAAGTGAGAGACGGGCACGTCGGTCGTCGAGAAGGCGCCGTGTCTAGAGGTGGTGAAGCCGTGCGAGGCGACGTGCGTCTCTAGGGTGGCAAGGATGGCGGCGCATTCAGAGGCGGAGAGGATCGGGTCGAGGACGGTGGGCAGGAGCGGCGCTCGTACGCGAATCGAGGATGGGCGGTCGCTCGGACCACCTCCGGACGACGCGGGCGTCTCCTTCCTCGTTTCTTCCTCGTGCGTGCGCGATGAGGTCGAGGCCGGAATGGCGTGCGTCGTAGCCTCCACGGCCTCGTCCATACCAATCCATATCGCCAGACCGGACTCGACCTCGCTCTCCACGTCCTTCGATCCGTTCAGCTCGTCCAGGTTTGCGAGACCGATCTGTCGAAGCATGATGTACATCCTTCGTGCGTCCGCTGAGGAGCGATGGACGCAAGTTTTGTTGGCCAGGTCAACAGCGCCTCTTCGGAGCTATGTAGTGGGAAAGGAGACAGACATGTGTCAAAGAGGAGAGGCAATGCTCCCAAGTCAAATGAGCGGGCCGGGGAATGTTCACCGACAGCCGTAGCCGACCCGAACCGAATCGGTCCACTCACCCGGACAAGGTACGCCTTCTTCCTTCGGAGCGCATCCTCTCGCTCTCGCGTCGGCGACTCGGACGCAAAGAGGTCCAACGCAAACCGACTTTCCTCATCGCCATTGACCTCGTCCGGTCTCGCTGATTCGCGAAGGTCCTTTTCCTCGGTACCAAGGTCCATGAACGGCATTGGCCGGCAGGACCACCGATCGAGGTTGGTCCGGCAGGAGACTGACCAGCTCTTACACGAGGAGCAGTGGATCCTTCCTAATTTACGCGACGCGCGTCGACCAGAGAAGGCCCAGATGAGATGGACACGCCGGCCTCAGTCTCGAAAGCAAGGCGACACTGCCGATGCCAACCGTTCCTCATTATAAACATGGCGCTTGGGTCCACGGAGGGATGTGTGGTGAGCTAGTTAAGAACTACAAAAAAAGGGCAGGGCAGGGCAGGGCAGGGCAGGGGCGTGTCCGCAGAAAAAGCAAATCTACATACTTCCTGTATAACGAGCTCACGGAAAACGAACGACAAGCAGAAGAGAGCATGCGATGAAAAAAAGGCGGCGAAGGGACGCGAATGATGATGACGACGGTGACGGTGAGGGCGACGATGATGATGATGATGATGATGAAGGTGACCGACTAGATGAGGGATAGGACGGGCGTATATGGAACGAAGACAAGGGATTCGGGAAGTTTGACGAGGGTGGATAACATAATGTCCGATGGAAAGCGGGAAGAAAAGGTGGAAGATCGATTTTCAGCGCATTGCCATCCCCTGCCGCAAAACGAAACCAAAAAGGACCGCGGAGGTCGCCAGCCTGCTCTCAGCCAGCTCAGGGCATGGTCAGCTGGCCGAGGGAGCGGTTGACGGTGTGGGTGATCTGGTTCTTGGCCTTGCTCATGCCCCTGCTCCAGATGCCTGAGCTGCAGGAGGACGAGTTGGAGGGAGAAGGCGAAACGGAACGCTCGATGCGAGCGCCTATAGTGGCACTGTTGGCTCGCTGCGGGGGCGTGAAGGTGTGCGCTGGCTCGCGGATGGCGGGAGCCGGTGCCGGTGCCGGTGCCGGGCGAGGGTAGCAGAATGCAGCGTCAAAGTCCGGTGGCGCGTCGAGGACGCCGGGATTGTTGGTCTTCGCAACAGGGCGAGGAGGCGGCCCGCTTGTTGTCGGCATCGGCATGGAGGAGAGAGAAGAGAAAGAGGAGACGGAGGACGTAGGATCGTGGCGGACGTGGGGCAGGTCCGCAAAGCGTTCCAGGCTTTGCAAGCTTCCCTGGGAGTCTTTACGGCAGAAGGTGGGCGATGGCGAGGGGGACGACTCGTGGCGCTCGCGGTCGCGGTCACGATCGCCCTTGCGAGAGGAGCCGCGAGTGAAGAAAGAGCGGATGGAGGAAGGCGAGTGGAGACCGCGGAAGATGTCGTGCTCTGGCGTACCCGGGCTGACGGGCAACTCGTCCATCGACGAAGGTGCTCCGCCGAGGAAGGCGGAAACCAGTTGACCCTTGCCCCTGGTGATAGAGCCGGCCGGAGAGCCGCTCTCAGAGCCTCTGGATGGCGACAAGGAGAGGGCTGTCGGTCCGGTTAGCGAGTAAGATCGCTGAAGAATGGGAACGGGCTGCTCTTGCTGCTGCTGCCCGACCACATCGGAGGCCGCCGTCGATGGCCTGTTCGCCGTCGGCTTGCGCAAGTCGTCCAATGGGCCTGCAGAACCTTGCCTCTGATGAGGTAGCGTTGAACGCTGGACTCTGGAATCAGATGGAGCCATAACGGCCGTCCGCTCGGGTGCGCGTGTCGAGTTGGAGAGGGCCTTGGACGCATACGGAGTCCCTGGGTGTGGGGCGCCAAAAGGCTGCAACAAGGGCCGAGGAGGGCCAGTCTTTCGAACCAGAGCCGGGGCCTTGACACCTTCGGTGAAGTGCGCCAAAGCCAAAGGGGCCACCGAAGCGTTCTCCTGAGGGGCAGAGGTCGTGGCTGAGAAGGACTTGTCGTCGTCATCCGACTGGCTCCCCGCTTCAGAACGCGCGTAAATTCCCCGATCTGAACGCGGGCTGCACGAACCATCGTCCTCGTCGGCGGACGACGAAACACCCTGACCCTGGTCACGGCGACGGCGGCGACGAGAAGCAGATCGGTCAAGCCGGTTCGCTTTCTTGGCCGCCATCTCCTTGAACCAGTGGAACGAGGACCTGAGCTCGTTAAGGCTAGGAGAGCCCTCGCTGCGCATAGCAGCTCCCCTCTCCTCTTCCGTGGTATTGGGCCCAAGGCCATAAAAGGCGTCGATGAACTCATGCCAGGTATTGGGGAAGTCATCGTTCGTCGCCATGCGTGGCGCAGGCGGTTGCTCCTCCGGGGGAGCTTCTGGAGCCACGGGAGCCCTAACCGGAGGCCTGTTGGCTCCTTGAGCAGGTGCCGGGACCGGTGTCGTGGTTGGAGTTGCGACCGGGGCCGCCAACGGGGCCGGTACTGGCGCCGCGACCGGTGCCGCAACCGGTGCTGGGGCAAGAGTATGTCCCCGGGTCGACTCGCTTTCCTTGGGCGCTTCTTCGACCGCTTTGGTGACTCGGTTCGCTACTTCAGCCGTACTTCGGGCAGCAGCAGCAGGAGGTGATCCGGTCGTCTTCGACGCATTCGCTTGAGAGGAAGGCTCGGGCGAGGGAGACGAGCCGTCCACGTCCTTCGCCTCGTCCGCTTTCTCGACGCTGCCTCGCTCCGCGCCCGCTCGATCGATCTGCTCGTCCATCTCGGACCGGCCATCGACGGCCTCGTTGGCAGGGGCAGGGGCCGTCGGGTGGTGAAGAGTAGCGGCGCTAGAATCAGCTCCCCCTCCCCCTCCGCCCCACACCAAAGGCGTCCCAATAATACCATGCCTCGCCTTCCTATCCTTCCGTCTCGGCCTCAGCCTCTCAGACCGATGAATGGCCAATTCCTCAACAAGACCTCCCTCGCCGCCGACGCCGCCGCCGCCATCGGCATTCGTCGTCGTCGTCGTACTACCCGCCGCCGCACCGGGCCGGAAGGTCATATCAACGGAGCGGGACACATAGGGCAGTACGCCATTTTTTCGGAACATCCGACCCCCCGTCGTCTTGGTCTTGGTCGCGGCCGCGTCTGAGACGGCGGCAGGAGCGGAGGCGACGGAGCAAGAGGAGACTGTGGAAGTGGTAGACGAAGACTCGTAGCCGCCGTCGCCTTCGCTCTCCACGAGGCTCGCTGCTGAAGAGGCGGATGCGGTGCGCAAGTGGCCGGCGGAGGAGGGTACGGAGGAGGCTGGGGACGACGGTCGCTGAAGGGCGGTCGGGTCGGGATTGGGAGAGGTGGAGCGAGACGCAAGGTTTTCTTCAATCGTCGAAGCGGACGCCTGTCGACGCGCATTGTGGAAGGTGGTAGACCATGGTCGAAACGAATCCTGCTGCTGCTGCTGCTGCTGCTGTTGTTGTTGTTGTTGTTGTTGTTGTTGTTGCTGCTGCTGCTGCAAGTTCGCCAACAGCATCAACTCTCGAGGACCGGAGTGAGGGGAAGGCGACGTCCGGCCGGTGGCCGGCGTAACCGACGTGGTGGACGCCGATGCAGAGCGACCGCGCTGGCCTGCAGGCAAAGCCGCGCCCATGGCGTCTGAGCCGGACCGGAAGCGCTTGTCTGCTGTACGCGCTGGGGCGCTGACAGTGCCAGACGCTGGTGTCGTCGTTGTCGCTGTCGCTGATGCCTCTGCGTCGGTCTGCTTCTGCTGCTGCTTCTGTTGCTTCTGTTGCTGCTGTTGAGGACTCGGAGAGAAGACGGAGGAAGCGGAAGACGCGGTGTCCATGGGCGTCGGCGAGAACAGGCTTGAGGCTGGTCCGGCGGACGTGGACCCGGACGACGGAGTGGTGGGGGAGAACATGGCAGAAGACGCGAGGCGGGTGTTTGACGACGACGGAGAGGGGTCCACCGGCGCGTCCTGCGAGGGTCGAGAGGAATGGAGGGAGAGGAAGTTGAGCGCCAAGCCGATGTCGTTCTCGTTGGAGTGTGCCTTGGAGGGGGAGCCGCTTCTCGGGTTGCCGCTCGTTGACCCAGCACTGTTCACCACTCTCATCGGAGCGGGAGAGGCGTTGAAGGGGGTCGACCGACGAGGAGAAGGCGGATCATGGAGGGCGGCGGCGAGGTGCATGGCGACAAAGGCAGCGGATGTGAGCGGTGGGTCGGCAAGCACCTCCTCCTTCAGGTCGTCATCATCCGAGTCCCGCCTATTCGTCGGCGGCGTCCGTGATGGCGGTGCGACGTTCCGGACGGCCTGGCCGCGGTCTGCTTCGCGCTCGCTAAAACTCTCTTTCGCTCGTCCCCCCTGCTCGTATCCCGATACGGAATTCCCTCTAGGTCGAGAGGAGGAAGAGGATGGGCTTTGTATTGGAGCGTGACCGTCCGCGAGCGCCGGCGAGGCGGCGGGACTACTTGCCCTGAGGTCAGCGATGGATATGCCACGAGAGAGCTCGTCAAAGACGGCGGACATCTCGTCGGCCATGCTCCTGATATGCTTGGTCGTGGACTTTTTCTTCTTCCTTCCCGTCGAACCCCCTGGGCTGGATCGGGCGGAGCTGGTGGCGCGGAGTGCGGGTTCGGAAGGGCGGGAGTGAAGAGAAAGAGAGTAGGGTGAGGAAGAAATGGATGATGGCACGGCCGTTGACGTCGTCGGCCGGAAGCGATCGGAGGCTGACATGGGCGGGGAGAGGGAGGCAGAGGAGTACACGGAGCGGAGGCTGGGTGCTGAAACGGGGGTGGGGATGGAAGAGGAAGAAGCTCCGAGGTCGGGATGATGGTAGAAGGCCTCTCCGCTGCGTCGAGATGTGCGACGGCCTTCGACGGGGGTGAGAGAACGGGCAGGGGAGAGCGGGCTTGCGATGGAAATGCTGAGCGACGGTGGTGGAGAGGAGTGGCCCTGGAAGCGAGAGACGACGGCGCGGGCGAGGGGAGAATGGGAGGACGGCGTGGACGGCGAACCGGTCTGTGCGCTTGGGTAGGAACCCGCTGATGAGGCTCGCGAGAAGGGCCATGCAGTACCGCTTGTCCGAGAGGGGGAGGCTGCCAGGCTGTCCGACGGCCCAGCGTTTGCGTTTGGTCGCATCGTCTTGGAGGACGAGCCGACGCAGGGAAGCGCAGGCGAGCCCGTGGCAGCGAACGGAAGAGGGGAGAGCCGAAGGGCGAGGGGGAGGAGCGAGTGGTGAGAGAGAGAGGTCGGCGACGATCTTCCAGTGAAGGGAGGCCAGGTCGGTGCGAGGCCGTGGGCGGGGGAGAGGGAGGATGGTGGAAGAGGGAAGGAACAGGCGAGAGGGAGGGCGAAGTCGAGGGCAGGGAAGAGGCGAGGCGTGTGACGGATGCCGGGAGGAGGAGATATAAAATCCGCTTTCGTAAGGACCTTGGTGGTCCACGCCAGGTCAGGTCAGGTCAGTCAGGTCAGGTCCGCGGTGGGCGAGATCGAGTCCGTCCAGTGCAAGTCCAATCAATCTCTCTCCGTCCCGTCCAGTCCATCTCTCTCTCTCTCTCTGTCTCTCTCTGGCTGTGCCTGTCTCGAGTGTCGGCAAAAATGCTGATGCCGAGCGCTGGCCGGGCACTGGCACTGGCACGCGCACGTGAGGGATCCGCGAGTGCAGCCAAACATGACCGCCGATTATTAGCGATTAGCTGGGGAAGTGGTGCCAGGCGATGATGGCAAGCGCTTTCAGACATCCCGCTGGACAAGACAAGACAAGACAAGACAAGCAGGCCGACGCCAATCCCTCGCCCCGGGCCGTCCCATCAATCCTTCCGAGGGCGCCTGCCGCCCGCCTCCTGCCAGCCAGAGCAGAGCAGAGCAGAGCAGAGCGTCAGCACCACCACCACCACCACCCCCTCTTCGTCGACCAGCCAGCCAGGGCGGCGACGAGCACGACAGGCAGAGAAGGAACATAACAGACGAGCCTTAAGACGCGTCCCAGAGACGACCAGCGTGCGCCTTTCCGACCTCGCCCGCCAGTCGACGCCCGCGCCGTGCTCCGACGTCGATCGCAGCGCGCCCCACACATACTGCCGCAAAACCGCCGCGTGTGGGAGGAAGGTTGTGCGACGACGGCGGCGGTCAGCGGCGCCGACGCTCATCATCAGGCACACAACGCCGCCTAGAGCGCAGCACAGAGCAGCGCAGCGCATGCGAGTACTTAGAGCCCAAGGAAGCGCCCATGACCAACAAAGTCGGGCCCATGAACGTGAAAGGTTGTGCTCCGTCGCTGTCCGCGACCCACTCACCGCCTGTGCTGTGCTGTGCGGTCGCCCGACACCGCGTGTCGAAGTTGCCGCCTTCTTCCACCCCGTCGCCGTCGGTCCACCACCGTCCATCCATGTGCGGCAAAGGCTCGATGCTAGATAGCGACGCGGAGTGCATACGCGTCGATGAATCTCCGTCACGACGACCGGTAGGACGAACAGAGTCATTCGAGACCTGCCTGCGCACCGCGGCCGTGGGCCCAGTGGACGTGGACAGGGTGGGAACAGCAAAGAGCATTTCGGGACCGGCTCTTGTGCGAGGTCCGGCCTCGGCTCAGCCGTTCCGGGCGCCGAGACCGGTCCGCACGGCGTCCTGCCGAACAGAACAGAACAGAACAGAATAGAATAGAATAGAATAGAACAGAATAGAACAGAATAGAACAGAATAGAACAGAATAGAACAGAATAGAACAGAGGCCGACACCGCGGCTGGAATTCGCGGCTGCCGGCGTCGACGACCTTCTCTACTTCTCGCCGGACGTGCCGCAAAGCGATGACACAATCAACGTCGACGACGTGCGACGCCCTCGTTTGTCCCGAAGTACCATCTTTATTCCTCCTTTTCTTTCCTTCTCCTTTCCCCGGCCGTCGCGACTGGCTCTCGCCGTCTCGCCCGTTTCGAATGTGCACCAGAAAGAAGTGCCCTATAGAAAAATCCAGAACTTACTCTCCAAGGTGTAGTTGTGGAGATGGAAAGTTCTCGTCTCCTGGAAATGACCATGACCAGGCTAGAGCGCATGAACTCTTCGAAGGACGAGCAGATCGACGGATCGAACGAACGCGCCGCGTCCGACGGAAGAGAGAGGAGAGAGGAAAAACGCGACCAGTAGGCGGGGCGTCCCGTGCGAAGGAAGTCGAAGCCACCGCTTTGACTGTCTGCTTACAGGGTATACAAAAGGGAGGCGGAAAATGGACAGAGGCAACAAGAAGCATCGGACGACATGGGTGCTCGTCGAGGAATCACCACCGAACTTTCGCGGGCGGATCGTTCCTCCCGGGAATCGGCCTAAAGTCTCTCACGACCAGATCGGGAATCGTCGCTCCCCGCGTCGCGTCCTCGCCATAATCCCCGGCGGACGGTGAACCTGGGCGGAGAGGTCCAAAAATTCATGGTAGTGCAGCACGACCTGGGAGAAGATGCTGATCCACAGCCCGGAGACGTCGGGTTCCTCGAGCGTTCCTTCCTGCAGGATCTTGCTAATCGGCACGTCGTCCGGATTGTACATGCGCACCTGAAGGTTGTTAGGAAGATAGCCAGACACGTTCCGTTGGTTGAGGACCAGCGGCTCGGACCTCATGGCCTGTACGTTGTTGGGCTGGGCGACCGTACCTGATGAGGAGGACGGCGCCTATACGGTAGGACAGGCATAAGAGATGCCACGGTCGCAGTCCTCGAGTCGACTTATATACTCGCGCGTTCGGCCCTCTTGATGCAGATAGATGGATGATGGATGGCTCACCCGAGCAACGTCTTCTTGTCTCTATAACCGAAGATGATGCGCGCAAGAGCTCATCAGCCACCCTTCCCTCGTGACTCTTCTAGGCGGAAAACGCAACTCCATACATGCATGCATTATGAGTGAAAGGCGGGGACGCGTGATCATCCCTCGCTATGAAGGGGGCGCCGGGATAGGAACGTTCCTGGGATCTCAACGGGGGTTTAGATCAGATGGTAGATCGCTTGCTTCGCATTCATGAGAACATGCAAGAGGTCCAGGGTTCAATTCCCTGAGCCTCCATTTTGGTCATTTTTTTCTCGTTCTTCTCATCGTCTTCCCAACAACAGGCAAGCAGAGGCGAGAGGCGGTTCGGTCGGCGCTGCAGACCGCATGACGACGCGCTTGCTTTTTCTTGCCCGCCGCACGACGTTTACGAGCAGGTACGTGTAACATGGCCCCACTCTCATCCAAACTAAACCGGCGGACCCGATCGTATGGATTGCCCAATAATTAGACGACGGCACGACAAAGCAGAAAGAAGGAGAAACCAATGGCGACTCCAGCGAAGAGGAGCAAGTTGCGGACCTACGTCCCGCTCCGCTCTCTGTCACGACGGGTGGGCCGTGCAAGGAAGCGAGCGGGATACGAAAAAGAAAACGAACGCGGGAAACACTTGGGAAATCCACACTCCCCGGCGAGATGATGACGTCTATCCTCCGTTCACATATTCCGCCCGATTTTCCCCATGCCACCGTAATCTCACCACCTTCCATACGGCCTCCCCGGCTCGCCCTTGGTCGACCGAGTGGTCGATCGTACGCCTTTCTTCAGCGGCGTCCTGCCGCCGCCCGCGCCATTGTCGCCAAATCTCGTGTCCGTCTCGCGCTCGGTGCCAAAGAGCGTCGGTGCCGCGGGGGGCGTGGGAGGCGGGGCTGTACTGGCTGTCGAGGTGGAGGAGAAGGAGGAGCTCGAAAAGGCTGGGAGGAGAGAGGACGCGGGGCCACTGTCGTTGTCGTTGTCGTTGTCGTTGTCGTTGGTGCTGGAAAGGCCAAAGCTGAAGCTGGTGGAAGGAAGCCGAGCGGAGGAGGAGCCGGTAGGCTGCGAGGCGGGGAGCAAGGCCGACACGCGCTTGGTCGGACTGTGGGTCCTGTTCAGGTTGCCGCTGCCACCGCTAATGACGACGGGTTTGGAAGGACCGAACCTGGGCGGGCCCCTCGCTCCCAGTCCCATGGCAGCGAGGGTGGCCATGCGAGAAGAGCTCTCCAGCTTCCTCGCGCTCGTAGGCCCAATCGAGCCTTCTCGCTGGCCTCCTCGACCCGGCGTAAGCAAGCCGTCCTTGTCCGTCTCCGACGCATGCTTCGCCACATCTCCCTCGTCGCCTCTGCGGTCAACACCGCGGCGGGGAGAGGGAGATACGTTGCGGCGGCGAACGGGGCTCTTCATCGGCGGAGAAGAAGGCGTGGCGGGCGCAAAACCGGTGGCGGCGGCCTTTGCGTCGCCTCCACCCGCACCTCCATTGAGGCCGTTGGAAGAAGGTGTCTTAGTAGGCGACGTCTTGGGGATCAACGGAAAGGGAAGGCCAACGAGCGGCACATTCTCGTTGCTCGACGGAAGCGGGCAGATGGGCTCTAGGGCTGCGGCCTTGGAAGAGCTTCTTGCTCGCGCCTCCGATCGAGGCGTGCGCTCGTCGACGGGGGGCGGAGTGCTGGGACGGTAGGCGGAGAGGCTGTTCGTGGGCGGAGCCTCGTCGTCGTCCGCGTTCTCGTCACCATATCCGTCCGCGGCGGCACGCCGCGCCTCTTCCTCATTGTCGACCATCGCATCGACCAGCGTCGGTTCGCGCGCGAGACTCGAGTCCCGGCTCCTTTCCTCCAACCTCGCACGCTTCCTGGCTTTCCTTCCTTTCCTCCCCACGCCTAGTGCGCCGGTAGGATCAGTGATTTCTCCCGTCTCCGCATCCTTTGCGCTCGGCGGCGACGTGCTCACAGCGGAAGATACCTCCGAGCCAGCGTCGGAAGACCGGCTGCGCTTTCCGAGATGGAAGGCGCGAAGTGGCGAAGGGTCCGAAGGATCGTCCTCCGAGCCTTGAAGCGCAGCCACTGCCGGATGACGGGCGGACGTCAAGGCTGAACCGGCATTCTTCGCGGTTCCTGCCGAGGCTTCCAGCGCGTGCACAGTCTTTCGGAGAGTGCCCACTTCGGAGCGCATCGCCTGCACCGCCCTGGTGAGCTCTTGTACTTTGTTGGTGATATCCCCATCCGCCGAAGACGCGGTCTCCTGCAAGCCTTTCCAAGTGGACACTTGCTTTTCCAACGCCCGCTGAGCTTCCTGCACCGCTTTGAGCTCGGCTCTCGTCTTGGTGTCGGCAGCGTTTACAATGGCCGATCGAGGCTCCTTCGCCTCTTTATCTTGCTTCCATCTCACCATCTCCGCCTCCAATTTCCGCTGCTCCTCGCGCACCGCCAGCAGCTCGGGCTTGATCGACGCCAGACCTTGCAAGATCTTGTCGAGCTCCTTGAGGCGGCTGACGAAGGACTGGTCAAGCTTGTCGATGCGGCCCCGCAGCGCCTCTTCGACGCCGTCAACGCGCTTCTCGAGCGTCGACCGCGTCTCTTCCATCTTCTCCAGCGCTTCCTGCGCAGGAACGGTGGACACAGAGCCGGAGCGACCACGCTCACTGGCTTGTGTTACTTCCGCCTTCGCCTTTTCGATCTCGGCTTGCAAGTCGCTCCTCAGAGATGCTAACTCGTCCTGCATCAATCGTTTCATGTCGGAGAAGCCTTCGCTGTCATGTTGATTAGAAGTGTGGATGGAGTCGGCGGCAGAGAGATGATCCTTGACTGATTGCGCTACTTGGGAATGGAGGGAATCGCGGAATGCCACGAAGAAAGATTCGAGTTGGGTGAGGTCCGCACGCAAGGAGGAAAGAGACCCTGGCATGTCGCGAAAGTCGGAGGAAGCGGGGGCGTCGGAAACCGCCTGCGCGCTGGTCGAAAATGCGGACGACAGCTGCTGCTCAAGCTGTGCATCAACATGGGCGTCCTGCGCTTTGGGCACGTTGGCCTCGTCCTCCTCCACCGCCTGAGGCTGTGTCGGCCTGGAGCCTGTCGCTGTGCGGTCCTTGGACGCTGCCTTCGCGGCGGCTTTGGGCGCGCGCTGCCCCTCTGGCGTCCTGAGCTTGAGCTCATCGTCGCTTTGATCGACATCTTCCGGTTCGCCCAGGTCGCCGCCACCCTCAGCCACCTCCTCTAAAACAATCTCAGCGGCCTGGCCTCTCCGGGTAGGTCGAGCCGTCGTGTGAGAAGATCTCGATGGGGGCGCAGAGTGCCTCGGAGAAGCTGGGGCGGCGTTGGGAGCGGGACGAGCGTTCGGAGCGCTCTTGCGCGGGGAGGCGGTTCGAGCGGCGGAGGATGCAGAAGAACCATAGTGGTCAACGAGAAGGGAGATGATCTTCTCTTTCTTCTGGTTGCCTCCCTTCAGCCCCGTTTCCTGCGGGCGCGAAGGGGCGGGGAACGGCGACGTGGAGAGGTCAGCAGCGAGCGCGAGGGGGGTCGTGGAAGGAAAGAAGACGGGCGTCGCACCTTGAGGAGCGTCTGCAGCCGAGCCCTCGGCATCTGGGCCAGCTCAATTTCCGTGAATGTTTCCCTGTTCATCTTTGCTGTCCCCGTAGTCGATAGCGTGGGATGCGGTGTGCTGGAGCGGTGGTGTTTGTGTGCTGGGGATGCTGCTGGAAGGAGGGTAACCAGTTCGTGCCCAGGAGGGAGAACGGCTCGCCCGAAGCAGGAACGGGTATCAGGAGGCGGTGTGGTTAGAAGCGACGTCAAGAGGATATGTCGAAAAGGAGACTTGAGGCGGTGGATAGGGGGAGGAGGGGGTTGTTTGTTGCTCGTGCGAAGAGGCCCTTTCTCTTTGCCTCAGGCGTCCAGACGCGTAACATGCTGCGGCAGACGCGTCCACTGTTTTTTTTTCGGACTCGCACGAGGGCCGCCCGCAGGCCCAGCAGGCGCTCGACCAGGACGCCGGCGTCCTTGGTGCGTTACTGTGCCTGAGCGGTGAAGCGGGCAACGGACGACGAGGCCTTCTTATTGCGTGGCAACGGACTGAGGATGGCCTCCGCTCTCTCCTCTCCCGAGCCAAGCTGGCGGGCGCCCTCGTAGATGAGGGACGCAGGCAGCTTGGGCGCGCAGATTGGCGGCGTATTCGCGTGCCTATGTGCGGTGCTGTTTGCGGTGCTGTTTGGAGCACACATGGGTTTCCTATCTGTGCAAAGTCACCCACCCTCCTTCTCAACCTGCGCAGGTCGGTGGACGACCGTACGGGAAGACGGCGACAGGGACGGCGACGACGACGACGACGACGACGACGACGGAATGTCGAGGCGTTCGAACTGCTTCTTCTATCACGCGACCGCCGGGCCGGCAAGCTCATCACCACTTCGCCGGTGTCCGGGGCGGATCAGGACCCGGCCCTAGGCTGGTCAACGAGAAGTGTCTGAGAAATGTCTCGCCTGAGTCCAATATGGCAACGAGCGCACAGAAGGCGATCTCAGGGGATCGACGACCGGCCAGGCGGAGCTCCATCCGGTGCGTTCCTGCGTCCTGCTCATTGACGCAACCGACCGGCAAAAGAAGACCTTTAAGAGGACGTCTCGTTGTACGATACGACATCACCTCTCTTTTTCTTCCCTCCATACTCCCATCGTCCTCCCACCCTTCCTCACGCCTCACGCCCCGCCATGTCCAAGCCCACGTCAATACCGCCCGTCCTCCCTCGCGAGTCGCCGCCAACCGCGGCCTCGGCCGACACCGAGGCTGGCAGGGCCGACCGCGTCGTCCTTTCGGGCGACAAGGCCAAGGCACAGGCTCCCTCCACCCAGCATGTCTCGCCTCTCTCCGACGCCGAACCGGCGCCGAGGCCGAGCAGCGTCAGCTCGCTCACTCTTGAGGCCAAGAGGGCCCGCGCGGTGGGAGTGGACACCGCGTACGAGCGCAAGGTCAACTACCTCAACACCATCATCCACATCGAGGTCGGCTTTGGAAGATTTCAGTGAGTAGGCGCGGCGCTGGAGGAACTGGGAGAGCGGCAGGGGAGGACAATGCCAAGCAGGTCTACGCACAGCTTCCATGCTTGCTCGGTCATGAAGGAGGGGCGGCCCGCCGTATAATGGGCAACGGCGCTGACAAGCCATCTCTTCCTTCTTCCTGCTCCCCTCGAAATTCCCAGGTGGTGGCTCTTTGTCCTCGCCGGCTTTGGGTGGTTCGTGCGTACCAACGGCGTTTGACTGTCCGAACCGGTTCGCCCGTCTCTTTCCCTCCATCTACTCGTATTCCATTCGAAAGCCCAAATGCTCACACGCACTCCCTCCCCCCCCTTCCGTCCCCCGTCGGCCGGACCTTTTGCCCAGGTCGACAATGTCTGGTTCCAAGCGCTCGCCACCGCACTCCCCCAGATTCAGCTCGAGATGAACCCGCCCCATATCGAGTATGCGACGCTCAGTCTGTACGGAGGCCTCTTGGCGGTGAGTCGAATGTAGATTGTATCAAATACCGACGGCTGGGCAATCCGCTTGTAATAGACTGGCAGCTTGTATGCGCACTTGTATGCGCACTTGTATGCGCACTTGTCTCCACTTCCGCTCCCGAAGTTGTCTGCATCGATCCCTGAGCTGACTCTTGCGGCCCCGCGCCCCTTCTTTTGTAAAGGGCGCCATCTTTTGGGGCGTCCTGGCAGACGTCATCGGCCGTCGCCTCGCATGGAACGCGACGCTTTTCATCTCCTCCGTCTTTGCCATCGCCGTCGGCGGCGCTCCCAACTGGCAGGTTGTTTTTATCCTCCTCGCCTTCCTCGGCTTTGGCGTCGGCGGAAACCTCCCAGGCGAGCAGCGAGCGCGACTTGATGCTGTCCAAGATCGAAATCCTTCTTCCTTTCCGCTAAACTATACTCGTCTTTCCCTTCTCATGCAGTCGATGGCGCCCTCTTCCTCGAGTTCATCCCTGGCCCTAAACAGTGGCTGCTCACTTTCCTGAGCGTGTTTTGGTGCTTTGGCACGGTCTTCGCCAGCGTGGTTGCCTGGGTGAGATTATCTTCCCCGCCGATTTGTCAGATATGAACGCCCTTTTCACATTCCATTTTCTGTTCGTTCGAACTGACCTGTCTCAAAGGGTTTCATCGGGAATTTCGTGAGTGCCGTTCCACGCTCATGCTCCGATCGTCGACTGATTTCAGCCCTCACATTCATGCTTCTCCTCCATATGCACAGTCCTGCGCCTCTGCTGACGACTGTCCACGTTCCTCCAACTCTGGATGGCGCTACACCTTCTACACCCTCGGAGCCATCACCTTCCTCATGTGGATCGCGCGCTTCCTCATCTATCGCATCCCAGAGTCGCCAAAATACCTCATCGGCAAGAACCGGGACGAGGAAGCGGTCGCAGTGATCGTGGACATTGCGACACGCAACGGCCGTACCGTCTCGCTCACCGTTGAACGTCTTCGGGCTGTTGCCGAGGGCGTGGACCCCGCCGAGCTCGACGAGGTGCTCGGTGCTCCTGGCTCAGAGGAGAAGAAGGAGGCTGATGCGAAAGCCGTGATGGCTGACCCGAAGGAGCGGGCAAACATGTGGGACTGGAGGTCCAACAAGGATATCCTGAAGCGCAATCTGGATATGCGCCATTTCAAGGCTTTGTTCGCGAGCCCAAAGATGGCCTGGAACACTTGTCTCATCAGCTTCCTGTGGGGTGAGTATCCTCCGATTTTCAGTCGGTTTCGTCGGATTTTCCTCTTTTTTGTTACGGATTGATCATTCTGACGCATACGTTCATGGAACGCGTGCCTGCATAACAGGCCTGATCGGCCTCGCCTACCCCTTGTACAACGCATTCCTTCCCATTTATCTTACCACGGCCGGAGCAAACCAGGGAGACACCTCTGTTCACACCGTCTACACCCAATACGTCGTCATCGCAGTTTGTGGTATACCCGGCAGTTTCCTCGCCGCCGCTATGGTGAGCTTGCGATGAGTGGACGGGGGCATTCAATCGACCTGCACCCGCTGAGCTGACATTACGTGGATTGTACGCAGGTCGAGCTTCCCCTCATCGGCCGGCGCGGAACGATGGCCATCTTCACTGCTCTCACCGGCGTCTTCCTGTTCCTCGTACGTGTTATCACCACGACTTTTTCAAGCGTACTACCTGGCAAATTGCTGAATCATTCAACCCCTTCATGCTCGCACCGACCCCTTATGTCATCGCTCGCCATCGCCTCCTAGTTTACCACGGCACGCACGCCCGCCGCCATCTTGGGTTACAACTGCGCGAGTTCGCTGACGCAGAATTCGTTCTATGCTGTGTGAGTGTCTGTCCTCCTCTCTATGCCGATGAGCGCTCGTCATTTGCTTGAGTCTTGACGAGTGTCGACTGATGATGCCTTGTTCATCACTGTGTCTGTGTAGTCTCTACGCCCTAACGTAAGTTTTGCGAAATCATTCCCTCCCATATGGTCTGTCGTTCATCCCAGTCCCATTTCTGGATGCCCATTCACGTCGGCAGGTACGAGGTCTTCCCCGCTCCTCACCGTGGCACTGGCGATGGCGTGGCCATGGCCGTCCAACGCGTCTTCGGTGTCTTTGCCCCCGTTGTCGGCGTCTTTGCTGGTACTAGCAGCGGCGTTAGTACGCCCATCTACGTTTGCGCAAGCCTGTTCATGGGTGCCGTGAGTTCTAACTGAGGCAGCGGAGGAGACGACGGACTTGTGAATGAGATGCGCTCACTCACTCTTTTCTTTCTCTGCGCCCTCTATTGGTCCAGGCCACTCTCATGCTCTTGTTGCCCTACGAGAGCCGCGGCAAGACGGCCATCTAAGCTTGAGCACGACCAAAGACCGGGGCACCCACTCTGATGGTGCCATCGCGGGCCTCTGCCTCCTTCACACAAGAGCCTCAGCCCGACGCGTTAGATCCGATCTTATGCCTACACTACCCGTTCGGAAAAAGACGATTTCTTGGATAGGACTAGACGGCGCAAGTTCTCATTCAAAGCACACCACATTGAGACAGGCAACGACAACGTTGCCGCCCGGCCCGCTCCTATTCACGTTCACTTCTTGCATGACGCCTGTTACGTTACGTTACTTTGATTTTGTGTCGGTTCCTGGAAAAGCAGAGTTAGCATTTGTCGTGAAAGAAACTAGACAAGTGGGGTGTAAGTGCGAAGACGACGCCAACATTGGCTGTAGCAGCCTGAGGACCGGTCAGATCGTTCGATGGAACGTCGAGCTTTACTGCGGATACCCTCAGCTGGCGCTTTACTGCCGGCCCAAGTGAGGTAGGATGAATGGTTGGACCACGGCCGTCCGCGATGACACGGCCATCCGCATCCGCCCCTCCGCCCCGTATCGGTGGAGGTGGTCGCATGCGAGGTACGCCGCCCAGCGCCCCGGTTCGGCTTTCAGGCAAGTGGTGTCGACGAAGCTCCACCCAACCCGATTTAGTACCCCCTAATTTCACCGCTCATCTTGCTTGTTCTCTGTTATCGTGCCTTCGTTAACCTTAGAAACAAGTCCATGTTTCTCTCTGACGGAAGCGAACAAGCACGTTTCCCTGGGCTGGACGCTTGTCGTGCTTCTCCACTGGTCGCTGACGCTCGCTGACTTCACATCCTCGCTTCAGGCACCATCCATGTCTCCAATTTTTTCCCCTCATCCTCAGCGCCTTCGCTGAGCTCACATTCTATCTAAAGGGCTGGTCCCACGAGTGCATGAACTCGTCTTCTCCCTTCGTCCAGCGCCTACGCTGGGCCCCCATTTTTTTTCTTTCTTCAAGGCTAGCCCTTGCCCTTCGTTCTTTCATTTTATTCTCAGCGCCTACGCTGAGATACCTTCTTCCCTAGGGCTGGACCCTGAACTTCCTTCCACGCTCTTTTCTTTTGTGCAATTGGCCGGTGGTCCTTCGTTATCGGCGACGCGCTCGAACAGCTATCGCCTCCTCAAGTCATATCGGTGAACGCCTCAAGACATCATCATGGACTCAGAATCGCGGAACGTGGCTAGCACGTCTGGCCACCCTTCGTCGCGGGGCGACCGGGACTCCGTGTCGGATTCTTTTACCATGGTCGACATCAACAACGAGCACTCGTCAAGCGAGCGAGCAGTCAAAATCTCCCGCCGGCATTTGCATGTTCGATTTGGGCCTGTCGAGACCAGCGCGCGCGATGCTACCGACGCTCATCATGCCTCCGACAGCGAGCTCCACGACAGCGTCGCCGGCGAAAAGCCTAATCGGTTTGTCGTGGTCAACACAGCGGCGTCCTCTTCGAGTCCGACACCGTCTCCGACCAAGCATGACTCGTGGGATTCGGAAGTGCTCGTTAACGAATCTCGTTCTACGTCCCCCGCCTCGTTCGTTTCGTTGGATTCTTCGACGACGCGTAGGTCTCCCTCCCCGAGTTTGTCTAACTTTGAGCCGCCGATCACCGCCATCCCAGCACGGCCGGTGAAGATCGAGAGGAAGGGCACGGGATGGGGCGTCCCACGTCCTGTTGGGAGGGCAACCGGAAATGGGGAGCAGAAAGCGAACCCGACTCGGGTCAGTGCGAACGTTTCGGCGGAAGGGACAGCGTCGGCTACGTCCGATCATGGTACGGATGAAGAAACGGCTATTGGTTCTGGCTCGCCTACGTCTTCGCCGTCTCCACCCTCGAACGATCAAGAGTTCCCAAAGGCGTCCCGTGTGCTAGGAGCGACCCGGAAGGAACAAGTGAACGCCTTCTTCCTCGGCACCGCGCTCGTGCGCGCCCCGGACAAGATCAAGGAGGAGAGGAGGGCGAGAGAGGAGTTTGGCATTTTCGACACGGCGTACGAAAGGAAGTTGATGGCCATCAACGAAGCTATTGAGGAGTGCGGGTTTGGCAAGTTCCAGTGAGTGTCACTTTCGCATGGTCGCGTCCCGCTTGAAGAGTAATCGACTGATATGTACTCGGTGACCCTGCTTCGTATCAAGGTCCGGCCTGTTCGCTTTGGCCGGGCTTGGTTGGCTCGTGGACAATCTCTGGTTCGAGGCCTTGGCGCTAATCCTTCCTCAAATCCAGCTCGAGTGGCGGCCTGCCCACGTCCAATACTCAAACATGGCTCTATACGGTGGCTTGGTCGTCGGAGCCGCGTTCTGGGGGTTGACCGCTGACTTCATAGGGTAAGTCCTTCCCCTCCCGAGACAAACTGCATTCTGACCTCTGGTTTCCGGAGTGATGTCTGACTGGAAAGCCACCGCCTGACACCCACCTTTCCTCGTCGCGACAGCCGCAAGGTATCATTTTCCCTGACACTCCTACTCTCTTCCATATTCGGAGTGTTGGTGTCTGTTGCTACGAACTTCAACGGTTTCTCAGTCATAATCTTCTTCCTGGGAATTGCCGTAGGTGGCAACCTGGTGCGTGATGAAACATCCTTTGGCTCCAGCATCGATAGCTACACATCTGATTCGCCCCATACGTCCCTCTCCGTCATCTTGGTTTTATAGCCAGTGGATGGGGCGCTCTTCCTGGAGTTCCTTCCGGCCAGCAAGCAATGGTCGCTCGTCTTCCTGAGCACATGGTGGAGCCTCGGCGCCCTGGTGTCCGCCTTGGTGGCTTGGCCTTTCATGGAGAACTTTGTGAGTTTTCATCCACACCGTGTCTATCCGCCATGTATGCTTTCTGCGCCTGTGTTGAACAAGCTCGCTTTTCTTATTGTTCCTCATCTGTGCCCTTTGACAGTCCTGCATGCAGTCCGACCAGTCTTGTTCCCCAAAAGACAATCTCGGCTGGCGCTTCACTTTCATGACCCTTGGGCTGCTCACACTGCTCATATGGATTGCCCGCTTCTGGCTCTTCCCTATTCCTGAGTCCCCCAAGTTCCTCGTCGGGAAAGGTCGAGACAGCGAAGCAGTCGAAGTCATCGCCACCGTCGCCCGGCAAAATGGAACAAAGACCTCACTGACGCTGAAGAAGATGCAAAAGGTAGCCGGAGACGAGTGGCTGATTGTAGACTCGGAGGACAAGCTCCATGCCCATGAGGATGAGGATGCAGCGAGTCCCAAGTCGCCATCGGGCACGGCACCAGAGATGGCTTTTGACGAGGCGGTGGATTCGGCGCCAATAAGCAAGATGGAGATTCTCAAGCGCAGCTTGTCCACCTTCAGTTTTGCACACTTCAAAGGTCTCTTTGGAACAACCCGGATGGCGGTCAACACCACACTGCTCTTCGTCATTTGGGGTAAGTCGGTCTCCTGATATACCTCGGTGACGCGCCCTCTTCCGGAGACTAAGGTTTCGACTTTCATTTCCGCACAGCTCTTATTGGCTTGGCATACCCTCTTTATAACGCCTTCATTCTCATCTACCTCCAGAAGCTTGGTGACGACAATGGAAACGGAAGACTTAAGGCATACTGGCAATATGTTATCATTACCATAGCCAGCCTGCCAGGCAGTTTCATTGCTAGCTACCTTGTGAGTACCACTGCTCTTTCCTATCTTCTCGCTATGGCAGCTACGTCTACGTCGCTAACCGACTATTTTTGCTATACGCACTTGCAAGGTCGAGACACGCAGCTTCGGCCGGAAAGGTACGCTGGCGCTCTTCACAGGCTGCACCAGTATCTTTTTCTTCCTCTTCACCATTGCCCGAACGCCAACTACCATCGTCGTCTTCAACTGCTTAAGCGCCTTTGCCCAGCAGGGCATGTACGGCGTGTGAGTATTTGCTGCGCAGTTTTTGAGTCCCACGCAATCTGAGCCCCGAGTACAAGGGACTTCTAGTTGAAAAGTACGCCTTCTGCCACTCTTGCCGACCAGGCTTTACGCCATGACCTTCGAAGCGCTGCCTACAAGACATCGAGGCACTGGCGAAGGCGTTGCCATGGCCATCAATCGGATCATGGGTATGATGGCGTCGTTGATAAGCACCAAGGCGGGTTTGGACCCTACGACGTGAGTTCGGTTGGCAAAGTTCGTGAAATGAGTGACCCCTGGTTGACGGGCATCCATCCTTTGCCTTCCCAGCCCAGTATATATTTCCGCTTCTGTCATCATGGCCGCAGCCTTCCTAGCAGTCCTCCTGCCGTACGACGGCAGAGGCAAGCCTGCGCTGTAATACCTCTGTTGCATCTCTCTACCGCCGACCAGAAGCGCCACCGCCCATGGGTGGAAGTCCATACAGATTGCACAGACGAATAGGTCACATGACACCTTCAGGATCCATCGCTCCTGCCGAAAGACACAGGTTGCGAGGCGTGAAATGAACGTTGACGATCGGTGTTCTCTTCGTCCTGAAGGTTGCCAAGAGATCGTTGCTGTAACACGAAGCCGAGAATCTTAGCTTCACATTCACATCCGAGAGACTAGAACGCCAAGCAGCTAGTTGGATCTCACCTTGGCACAGGCTCGTCCGCGTTGCTTTGTTGAGACCTCTTCGAGAACGGAATCGCGCTACCTGCAGCTCCCAATCCAGCAGCAGCCTCGTTCAAAGTACCCTCGTGACCATGCCCGCTGCCCCTCCTCTCCCCTCCGGCGGTCCCGACGTCCCAACATCGTACCGTGCAATCTGCACTCCCAGAGACGAGAAGGGAGCTTTCAGCAGAAAAGGCCAGCGAGTAGATGGATCTTGCGTGTCCAGTCATCTTTTTGACTCTTCGGCCGCTGCCGAGGTCCCACAGGTTGATAGAAAGGTCTTCGGATGCAGAAGCCAGATACCGCCCATCGGGGGAGACGGCAAGGGCGGTTATGGCTCCGGTGTGGCCCACAAAGAGTCGCACGCAGGTACCTCGCTGCACATCCCAGAGACGGCAGGTGCGGTCGGCGGAGCCGGTGGCGAGATAGAGACTGTTAGGGTGGAATTTTAGGCACTGAGGCAGAAATGGGAGAATGAACATGAGTGTAAGAAGGGTAAGAAAGCTTTCGAACCGTCCCTCCATCACCTCACCTCGACATCACTCAAATGTCCCGCAAACATCCTTAGCGGAGCCACCCTTTCGGTACTCCACAGCCTCGCCGTTCGATCTCGGGATCCGGTAGCGAAATATACGCCCATTGGGCCCCACTGGACATCCCACACCGGATCTTGATGGCCCCGGTAGACCACGAGACTGCTCATGGTGTCCAAGCTCCATAGTCGCGTCGTGCCGTCCTGAGAACAAGACAGGAGATGCCGGGGCGATGTCGCCGAGCCGCCCAAAGGATCGAAGGAGACCCCATATACGGGCCCAGAGTGGCCAACAAGGCGACGCGTCGTGGACCCGTCCTTTTCGCGGTACTTGCGGAGAGACTTGGCTGTGATCAACAAAATCAGCCGGATTTCGGATGAGTTCATGCGCCTCATCTCTGTCAAAAACGACGTCCTACATCAGAGAGGCGATGCGTACCATCTCGCACGTTCTGCATATTGAAGTCACTTCGCAAACCTCGTAGTCTGTCGCCCTTCAAGCTCCATAACTGGATGTAACTCTCCGAAAAACCGCCTGCGATGAGTGACACGTCGTCAGAGAATGTCGCGCAACACAGCCTGCCACGTGAGAGAGGAAAGGAAAGGAAGGCACGTCAGCTCGACCATGCGGCTCAATTGTTCCAGGAAAGCGGAGGCATCGAATGAAATCACTAACCCATCGCCAGCGTCGTGGAACGTGTACTGACACACGCTCGGCAGCGCGGCGACGCCTTTACTGCCGGTCTCCAATCCTTGCGCGATTTCTCCTCCCTCGAGCAAGCCAGGATCGAGCCTGATGCGCTTACGGGCGTCCCGCACTTTCTCCACCTCCCTTCTGACATCGACGTTTCGGAAGGAAGAGGGAAGAGGAAGCATGTCGCTGGGGAGGGGAGCTGTCAGGCCCAAGTGAGCAGCTTCTGGAGTAGGGGCAGGAGAAGCACTAGACGTTTCGCCGGGAGGCTGAGAAGCTCGGCCTTCGTCGGCGGAATCGGAAGGCTCCGGCTTCACGCTTGGCTCGCCTTCCTTTGCACCTTCCTTCTCACCCTCCTTCGGCTCGCCAGTGCTCTCCACGCCCTCCATTTGCGTTACAGCTTCACAGCCCTCAGCGCTTGCACCATCATCCTGCGCTGCTTTTTCACCAGCCGCCTCCTTGGCCTTCTCTCGACGCTCGTCATCCCGCAGAGCTCTCTCCACCTCGTCTTTCAGCTTTTGATTCATCGGTGCAGGCCCAAGCTTGAGAGTTTGCCCGGGCACTCGCGCGTTAAACGCGTCGGGGTCGGTCGCTACGCCGGTGTAAGCTCGGGCGCCGGATGAGGTGACGATGTGCGAGGGGCCAAGGGCAGTCAAGCCTGTGCCTTCTTCTAACATGGCCAGATCGAGGGCGGTTGGCCGGATGGAAAGAACTAGCGAGAATGGAGAGCAGGAGAACCGGATCAACGCGGCAAGCACGTATAGGAGACAATGAGATCCTCCGCTCACCTTTCATCTGCACCCTTTCATTCAAGATGCCCAGAATCACTTTCCTCCCTCTCCGCCCCGCCTCACCCACACCAACGCCGTTTTCTTCGATCGATTCGGTGGCGCCGGCACCAGCCACGGGACCGGCGCCATCTGTGAGCCAACCCATGAGGAGATCGAGCACCGTCTTCGTCATTTTGATGACGTACTTCTCGTTCCGAAAGCGTTGAACAATCTCGTCGCTCTGGACATGAAAGGGGAGCTGCACAGCGGAGAGATGGGCAAGCAAGGCTTGGTGTGTCGGTGCAAATTGGCCTGCGTGACCTTGAAAGAAGGCGGATGCTGGAAGAAAGACGGGAATTTCGGCAAATTAGCCAGCAGTCCACAAGCCGAGACCAAGATAGATAAAGAGTTGGCCCTCGAAACATTTCTCACCAGCTTCCCGCAAACCGAGGTCGACCAAGTCAATGTAAGCATGGATGAACAAAGGGAGTAATACTGGCCGAAGCTGGGGCTATGAAGGGAAACGAGCCGGTGCCGATCGACTGTCAAAATGTGGGACCCCGCACGAGGATAACTTGCATGCAGCGCGAGACTCACCCGATAAATATCAAGGCTCCCCTCGATCCACTTCTCCAAAGCGCTCCATCCCCTCGCCCTATCGGTGGGGTCCAATAACAGTGCGTTCGCAGCGGCGGTAGCGCCCGGCCCATCCTTGTAGGTGTCGAGCAAACTCTCACTCGAAGGCAAATTGGCCTGTGGCGCGCTCTTGGATGCCAAGTCGGTCAGGCCCATCGTGCGAGGCCCGGCACCCACTTCCCCATCCGCACCCTCAACGCGTACGCCGCCGTAGAGCTCGGCCCTAAGCGCCGCCTCTGCTTTAGTATAGCCGCGCTTCTTAAGGTACTCGAGCACCGTCTCATTTGCGCTGGGGCCAGCAAGCGAAGGGCCCGAAGCAGATAGATTGGTAGGCTCGGCGCCGGCACCAGATCCGGAAGCGCTGCCCTCTGCTGCGGAGGCCGAGGGTGGCGCTGAGACGGCCGCGGTATTCGCCTCTTTGGACGTCATGATGGATGTTTAGTCGGGCGACGGAGTAGCAAAGGCCTGATCTGGAGCTTCTTGGCACGCCCTTTCCGGGTCTGCAAAGCCGTAATCGCACCTCCAGAAAACCTTGATCCGGCAAAAAGAACCAAACAGAGACCAACGAGTGAGATGGCAGATGGATGGATGGTCGGATGGGTGTAGTGAACCGTCCGGACGCGGTTGAGAAGGAGCGCTTGACAATAACCGATCGGACGGCACGTGATCATAAGCTGGCCGCAGCTAGACTTTCAACTTTGGTATTCAGATTCACCACGAATCTTGCGGTGGAGCAGAGCTCATGCTTACGATTGCCTTGCACCTGCTCCTTTGCTCTCAAGCATTCCCCATCTAGTAGGACGTGTGCCCCCTGCTGCATCCATAGCTGGGCATGGCGAGAGGAAGAGGACGATCAGGGCGCGAGCGCGGAGAGAAACCCGGAAAGGGGAAGGGGAGGCATGAGCCGATTTACGATACACACGATGAGGCGCTTGAGGGTGGGATCGAGGCGGAGGAGAAAGGGGAGAGGTGGGCGATCGGGGCCAAGGTGAGCAGGCCGTCTTCGTCTCTCTATGGATTAGGAGCATGGTCACAGCGGTGTGGACAAGGGATGTGACCATTTCCGCGGCCGTGTTGACGCATTTCTCTGCTTGCTGATCGCAGGCGCGCCGGTTTTACGAGAAGGCCTACGAGTTGTACCGGCGAGCAGCTTCGTTCTCGGAGACGCCGGACAGCCTCTACAATGCGTGAGCGACTCGGTTTCCTGAACTGGAAAAGGATGAGGAGCGAACCAGCATGTGTACATGCGACTAACTAAACCTGCCTCGACACTGCACATAAACATCGCAGCGCTCGCGTCCTCTACCTCCTCTCCACGGCCTTCTACCTCGCCCCATCCGGTCTCTCTACCTTGAAGGAGTCTATTTTCCTCTACCGTCGCGCCTCATCTTCCCTCCTATCCACCACCCTCTCCGAACCTTCCAGTCAGGCGACACAGGGACAAGCAGGTGCTCCCACAGAGTTTGGAACCGACATTACCTTCAACCTAGCTACGGCTCTTCAGACGCTCGGCGAGTGGATGGACGAGCTCGAGTTGAGGGAAATGAACACAGTAGATTCGGGTTTTGGCTTGACACCGAAGGAGCTTTTGCTAGAAGCTGCGAGGCTGTTTGAGCAGGTCGCAAGGGACCAATACGCGTTGGTCACGTTTGACCGTGCGCCAGAGTCGGACTGTTCAGGAGGGAGCGACGACGGCATGTCCGAGATCTCTCCAGATACGGATTACAGTCATCAAACTTCTGGCGCCGAGCCGAACGTTGGCTCTTCTTCGTCCGGTCCGACGGCTACGGCTTGGGAATCGACCCTCACTACACCGTCCACCATCCTTGACACGCTGCTGTCCCTCCACTCTTGCGCTTCGTCGATATTGTCACTCGCGAACTCTCCCAGTGAGCTCAGCCAAGCTAAGGAGGCGGCGGCGACGGCCTTTGCGAGCGTGCAAGACCTCTACTCTGCGTATCCTCATTTGCAAGCTGAGCGCAGCGCGGAGGTCTCTCTGGCTGGAGAGACATGGCGGATCGCCGAAGCATCGAAGGGCATCTCTCTCGGCCTAGCGGCCTCTGAGGACGCTTGGACGACCTTACGACAGGAGCAAAGCGCCGCTTTGGACCAGTTGGCCGCGATCGCAGCGTCTTCCGCCCCGGCGCTTGCTAGTTCCGCTCCGGGACAGCAGAACGACGCGGCTAAGGAGGCGAAGGAGTTTGCAATTCGCGTGCACTGTGAGCTCGGAGACGCGCGATCCACCGTCGCTTGGTCGATCTTCCGCCGAGCTCTTCAGTCTTCCCTCCAAAACACCCCCCCTCAAGAGGCGGACCTGGCGCTTGTGTGGACGCTCGCCTCCCAATCCGTGCAAGCATACAACGCCGCCCTACAAGCCACGTCCGCCTCGCCCTCTTCGTCCACCCTCGTTGTCGGCTCATCCGGAACCACGCCGACCTCACTCACCCGTTCCTCCATCCTCCGCTCCCTCTCCGTCGTATCCATCCTCCGCGCCCACCCACTCCTCGCGAACCTCCCCAAGGCGCAGGGCAAAATGGCGAGCCTGCTGGAAAACGCAAAAGTGTACGCGCGCAGGGCGTGCGAAGAGAGCGGGTGCGCTTGGATGTTCCGTGCGGGGACCGACTTTCCTTCTCATCAGATGGTCGCGCCCGCGTCTTTGTTTGCTGCGGGTCCTGAACCTCTGCGAGCGGCGTGCGATTCCGTCTTCCACCTCTTACGGGCCTACAGTTTCACCGAAGTGACCTCGGTCCCGAACGCCGACCCTGGAGCGGCTGGTGCTCCGCAACAGGGGACGGAAGTTCGGACGCTCGCACGGGTGCTCATGGCGATTTCGAAGGCGGAAGAAGCGGGCAGGTTAGCTGCGGGTCCGGGAGGGATTAGGAGGTGGGTAGAGGAGAGGGAGGAAGAGGAGGGCGAGTGGAGTGCGAGGGAGAGGGCATGGTGGAGTGCGCTGGCTGAGAGCGTCGAGGTAGATTTGCAGCGGCCTCCATCCGCTTGAGTGACGTAGCCTGGGCGATGGATCGCGTCATCCCATACAAACAGCAGCGTCTTCGCTGACGGCGGCTGTGTCCTAAAGTGCCTCTGGAACCCACGTCTGCTTACGACCTGGACAGGTTGCTTGCCTGCCTAGTGTGTCGGACGCCTAGTCTCGTGATCGATCGCACGACGACGACGGGGTCCGCTCATCGGGCTCTGGGAGGCGTCGGTGGTCCGTGCGCGCATATTCATACCCATACCCACTCCCAGCGGCAGCGGCTGCCAGCAAGAAGGCTGCCCCGTCCATGTACTCACTCGAGCATATATAGCACAGTCCGTGGGTGCGATTTGTCGGAATGAGCGGCGACAGAGCGTGAACGAAAGGGTGCTGGAGATATTTTTTTTTTTCGTGGCGAGCGCACCGGGTAGGTTGTAAGTGTCCGTTCGGTCCGGTCGTCGTGGCCACCATCCGCTCTCTGCCGCTTCGTTGTTCATCCGTCTGTCCCCCGTGGTCGCCAAGTGTCCGTCGTCCATATCACAGGAGGTGATCCTCGCTCCTCATCAAACGCCTGCCCCTCGCTTACTCTTTACCTTTGCCCCGCGCAGTCCAGACAAAACCAAGGTCTGGGTCCGTCTCCGACCCCGATTTGGCAAGTCCCGAGACGTCCGCGAACAGAAGAGCACGACACAACTGACGGATGGATGGGTACCCTTGTCCCACAACTCGATTACGGTCTATCCTTTGTGGAATCGATACCGGCCATGCAAAGGAGGTTCCCGCTCGCTTTTGAATGCTACGAACCTGTTCCATTCGCTTGACTTTGTTTGTTCTCTTGCCGGCGTCCCCGTAACGATGCCCACGGCGACTAGGCTCGCAGAGCGGGGCCGCCACTCGGAAGCACACGCCTTGCTGACCCGACTCACTTCGCGGACCCGTCCTCGGGGACAGCCGTCCGTCGTTGGCTGACCGTTTGTTTGGCTGCTCGGAAACCGCGTCGGCTTTTTCGGCAAGCTGGCTCGGTCCTGCGTGGATATATCCAGCGGAGATCACTCCGTTGGCGATACGCTCTCAGGCAGCGTCCTTGGCCACAGCCTCGGTGAGCCTTTGTCCCCGTCAGCCGTGAGATGATGTCGTAAATTTGACGACAAGGAACGATTCTTGCCGTCGTGCCTTGCTCGTCGCGTAGGTGACTGACGACGGCGTCGACCGTATTGTCCCGCCCGCCTACCTTTGTCTGACGTCGGCAATGATGGACGTTGCGTCGAAACCCGTTCATTCAAACGCCGGACGCGATAGGTTTGGATTTGGAACTTTCTTGTCGCGGTGAGCGCAAACGGTGACGCTGGCGGAGGAGCCGGGTCGCGCCCGGGAAGGTAAGGAGGAGGGGCACTGACAGACGGCGGCTCTCGCAGGAAATCACGCCGACAGCGCTGGCAAAGATTCATAACCGCTACTTTATCGTCTTGGCCGGTGAGTGAGCGTCCGTCCCTCTCCCTTCCTTCCGTCCATCTAACCAAAACCTGACGTAATGAACGATTGAATGATGATGGGACGCGACGCGACGCGACGCGACAAATGCATGCAATGCCTCATCCACCCCCACAACCTTCCTCCTATACCCCGAGACAGCGGGGCTAAAGCTGGAAGAGGTGGACGAGCTGTTTGTGGATGGGGAGGTGCGCCTACGTCGGTCGTCTTGCGCCCGCTGCGGCCTGGACGAGGACGAGGACGGCGACGGCGTTGGCATCGTTGTGAGTGGCGGGCGAGGGGAGGGAGATTTGGAGGCGGTGGGGACGCGGGAAGGGAGTGTGGGGGTGGGAAGAGAGGATGTCAAGGTTTAGCTAGCTAGGGCGGGCGACGCGGACGTGGGTCGTGAATGAATGGATGAATGAATGAATGAATGAATGGTTGAATGGTTGGAAGGATGGATGAATGGATGGAAAAATGACCGCCCACGTCGTTCGTCATCTGAGAGACAAGCCTTCCGTCCACGACACCGACACCGACACGACACCGACGCACGAAGTCTTTTCCTTGGAGACGTCGTCGTCGTCTGTCCCCCTTGACGCATGCATGTCCGACCCGACCACAAACATGTACATACAGCGTGCATTTTGTGGACTATACGGACGGTCTCACCGTTGGCCCGACTCTTACCGTACCGTCGCTGAACAAGCGACGAGCGACGCTGGAGCCAAGCTAAGCTGTCCGTACGCCTGGAACCCGTGCACACGCGCGACGATAAATGAAAACGGCCGACCGGGCCCGCTAGAGGCCCGACGACGCTGACCGTCCCGTCCCAGGCGCCGCGACGCAGAGCAGAGTTCGTGGCTCAGACAGATGAGGTAAGACAGCGCAGCTGTCGTTTAGCTCTGGCGTCGCCCACAGAGCGAAGAACATGACGGACGGACAACCACACACACACATACGAGCGCGCACGCAAAGCTTAGGGGTGAACGGGTGCACAAATACCGGGTTGCCGAGCGCCAGTCGGCAATAACATGGCCAGAGGGGAAAAGAGGGGAGGGAACGGAAAAGAAGGATTCGAACGAACCGAACGGACCAAAATGGGACGGAGGGGGACGACGACCGAGGGCAGTGAAATAGGGATCTGGCCGAAACGAAGAGAACAAGACCAGCAAGTTGAATCGTTAAGTCGAAAGGAGGGAGAGCCGACCGAAGGAAAGCAAGCGAAGCATCGTCATCGTCATCATCACCGTTGGGACGGAGGTGCCATCGGAGATGGACGAGACGGGCGGGAGGGAGAATGTGAAGGGGTATAGGGTATCGTCGCAAGGGGCCGGCGACGAAGAAGAGTTACCCCGAACGGGTGACGGTGGTTGGCCTTGGACGTCCTCCGTAAGACCCAGAGAGAGGGCGCTTAGGAGGAGACGAACTGCCAAGCGAGGTCGGTGAGACTGCCGCTGCCGGTCATGAGCGCGTCGAGCTCGTTGACGCCCTGCATGTTAGTGAGCGGGGCGAACCAGGCGTAGCCGAGAACCCAGTCCTGAGAGTCCATGTAGTTCATCGTGGTGGCCATGAAGGACTTGATCTCGCTGGCGCTGCACTGAGCACCGCCATTGAAGTTCTGGCACGCGTACTCGGTGACGATGATGGGCTTGTTGTAGGCGCTGTGGAACTTGTTGATGAAGGCGATGAAGCCCTGAGCAGAGACGTCGTAGTAGTGGACGGCGATGGCGTCGACGTGGCAGCCGTTGCAGCCCTTGAGGAAGCTGCCGACCCAGTCGAAGCCGTTGGGCCTCGAGCTGGGCGCGGGGCTGACGAGGAAGAAGCCGTCCTTGTGGAGGGGCTCGATGTACTGCTGCCAGAGCTGGATACCCTGCTGGGGAGACATGTTGGACTGGCCCTGCTCGTTGGGCTCGTTCATGCCGAACACGCACTTGGCGCTGACGTCACCCTTGCGCTGAATGACCTGCTGCTCGAACTGGGAGATCTGGTTGTAGCCCCAGAGCATGGGGCAGAAGGCGAGGCCGTGGTTGTTGCTCATGCCGTTGGGAGTCCAGGAGTAGTACCAGTTGACCTTGTTGTTGTTGCCCTGAAGGTACTGCCCAATGTTCAAGCTGTCGCCGTTGGGCCAGCAGAGACCGCGCTTCTTGCTCTTGTCGAAAGGGCCCCAGCCAGGGGAGCCAGCGACGGCGCCGGAGCCGGACTGGGTGGAGGCGGGCTTGGAGGAGGAAGAAGCCGGCTTGGGCTTGGAGGAGGAAGAAGCCGGCTTCTGAACGGCGGCCTGCTGAGCGTGCGTGGGGGCGGGGGCGGCGCTGGCCTTCTTGTTCTTGCACGAAGCGGCGCGCTTGGAGCCGGCGGCGTGGCGCCTGATGACGGCCTTGTTGTCGACGGGCTCGACGCCAGCGGCGACGCCGGCGATGGCCATGGAGGCCAGAAGGCCGAGGGAGGTGAGGAAGCGAACGGAAGGCATTTCGACTTGGGGAACTTGGTGGAGGGGGTCTTGCTAAGCGGACGTGGTGAGGTCGGCTGGGGGTCGTCGAGGAGCGAGCGTGGGTGCTGCGAGGGGTTGTTGTTAATCTAGCTCAGAGGCGGCGCGGGCGGGGGGAAAGGAGTGTGATGGCGAGGAGCCGTGTTGAGAGGAGCAAGAGGGTGGGGGAGGGGTAGTCGTCGCTGACGAACGTAGAGGGTAAAGTAGGAGGGAGGGAATGGGGGCGTCGGATGGGATGGAGGAAGGAGGAGAAGAGGGAGAAGAGGGGCGCGGACAAGATGAGGGCGGGAGCGCGGCCCGGCCGACGCCTACACCTGGTCTTGGCTGGGCACGCCTTGGATCGGCAGGATCGGCAGGGCAAGGGCTGGGCTGCGGCCGTTGCTGCGGCTGGCTGCGGCTAGGCAGTCGATGGCTGTGTCGATCCGAGCGCGGGCTTGGCGGGGGTGGATTTGAAAATGAGGGGCGAGGGGTGACTTGAAATCACATTACAAGCGGCGGTAATAGCGGCGAACACGGCAGGGCGGCGCCGCTCTTTGTTCCGCCGTCCGGGCTGCACGAGGGCGATCAGAAGGTTTCCCTTCTTTCCGCATCCGCGATCCGCTGAGCAGGGAGGGGGCAAGCAGGAGATGGAGACCCGGGCGAGGAGGACGAAGGGCTAAGCGTGCATGTCTTGCTTGTCTTGCTTGTCTTGGACGGACGGCCGCCGACAAGACGTACGCCGCTCCGCTCGCCGTCTCACTATCGCCCAAGGAGGCGCCAGCCACAGAGGGGGGCAAGCGAAATGACATGAAATGAGAGGAAGGGAAAGGAGGGGGAAGGAAGGAAAGGAAACGGGAAAAAATAAAATAAAAAGAAAAAAAGAAAGAAAGGACGGCGCCATCCATCGACGCCTTCTGCACCCGCCACGCCGTGCCCCCCGTTTGTCCTCGTTCTCTTTTCGGCGGCTGGCTGGCCCCCAGCTCGTAACACGACCACGGCTCCTTTTCCCGCGGCCACATCTGTGCTGGTGCTGGTGCTGGTGCTGGCTTGGACCCCACTGTATGTACGGTACGTACGGCACACAGAGCACAGTAAGGAACGGACACCGCTTCGCTCGCTCCCTCGCCCGCCGGCTGGCCGGACAAGACGGGACGGGTTGCCGATGATGAGTGGGGGGACGACGTACGTATGTATGTACGTTCCTTGGCGTACAGGAGGGCGCCATCTATGTATCCATCCATCCATCCATCCATTGCTCGCTCGCCCGCGCACGCTCGCTCGCTCCTAACGGCCGGCGGCAAGCCCCCTAGCCAGGTCCGCAAGGTCCGGCGGCACACACCAAAGGCCAAGGCCAAGGCCAAGATCTACATCCACATCTACGTCCACGTCCACGTCCATATCCACCCTCCACCCTCCACCCGTCCCTCCTTCTATCCATCCATCCATCAACGGACGGACGGACGTGGACGTCGCTGGCGTCCGTGTTCCTTTGCCCTCCGGCAAAGCGAGCATGACACTGCTCGGACCTCGTTCGCGAACCGAGTCACACAGAGCGAGCGAACAAAAATGACAAACGCAGGTATCTTAGTTCGATCATGGATGGAAAAAAAAAAAAAAAAAACAGGGCGAAGCACCGACAATGATACGTGATAGGTAGGTACGTACGTACGTAGGTAGGTACAACAGACGGATCGGATCGGATCGACCGGCAAACGATAGACAAATCAGTCAACGAAGAAGCCAAAGACCGACCCCGACCGAGCGAGCGAGCGAGACAACAAACAGAGTACAACTACCTCTTTCCTCGTGTTTTTTTTTATTCCCTCTTTTCTTTCACTCCGCCATCGACGAACCGTTCACGTCATCGCTGGCGTCCAGCAGACTGAAAGAGGGACGGATGACCGCCAAGGAACGACACAGATCGATCAGCGGCTAGGGCCAACACACGCGACAGGGATGGCTCGGCTCGCTCACCTGTACTGCTTCATCAGCACACACTCGCCGCCTTGCTCCAGGTCGATATTGTACGAATAAAAGTATCCCTCCGACGTGACGACCATCACTTGTGGCGTCGTGCTGTCGACAACGAACGAGAGCCAAACTCAGTCCACTCGTCCTATCCGTGCCAACGCACCCTCTCTCTTCCCACCTTAAGACGACGACTCGGCTCGGCTCGGCTCGACTCACCTGCTCACCGCCACCGCACTGCTCACACCCTGGCTCGGCAGCTTGAGGTACGCAAAGTCTCGGCTCGGCTCCCAGATCTCCGTCACGCCCTTGGGAAGGTACCCTCCCACGCTCCCAGCCAGGTTCCGCCCCAATTTTAAAGAACCTCGGCGAAGCGTTCCGCTGCGTGCGTGCAAGACGGAAAACACGACTCAGCGAACGTCCTCAGACAGCGACGAACCCGAAACGCGTCCACTCGCTCACCCCACGCTCCCGTTCTTCTTCTTGTCGTTGATGAACGCCTCGTACCCGCCTCTCCCTCCGCTGCCATTACTCCCAATGCTGCCCACATCGCTCCCGTATTCGCCACCGCTCCCAGGCAAAGGCGTACCACCACCTGGTCTCCCGCCCTTGCCTCCTCCGTCCCCGCCGAGTTTGAAGATGTGCACCGTCTCCGTGTCGCTTGACACGCATAGCAGAGACGACACCGCGTTGAAGCTCAGGCTGTAGATCCTCGCCGGGTAGGAGCCACGACGGAACTGGTAAATCTTCTGTGCCCCTGGCACTGAAAACACGCGGATCACCGTGCCCTTGTCGCTCGCCGTGGCGAGCATCGTGCCGGTCGAGTTGAGCGTCAAGGCCGAGATCGGCGTCTTGTGCGCCTGAATGATGTTGACGACGCTTAGCGAGAGCAAATCGAAAATGAGCACATCTCCAGTCGACGAAGAAGGGCCTGAAGGGGACGAAGCAGAAGTACTGAAGGGAGAATTCGGAGACGGCACAGGGGACGGGTAGGCGAGGTAGCAGTTTTCCGACGAAGGCGACAGGGCGCATATGGCTGCCGGGCGAGATGCAGACCCGATGAATCCGTGTTCCCATCATGAGCATCCAAGGTCTAAGAAAGCTCTACGATCGCAGACACACGTGAACGCGAGACCCACCCTGCGGATTTGGAGAGGTCTCAATGGTGTGCAAGAGCTTCATGTTGGAGATGTCGTAGATGTAGATCTCCTCCTCCAGGATCACGACCAGTCTTCGGCGGTTCAGTTTGACGCCGAGGATGGTGGTAGGAAAGAGCAGCTCACAGATCGTCGATTGGCGCTGTCCGGAAGCAAGGTCGGGAGGTGTAAACGGTCTGAGCATGTTGTTCTCCATAACGGAACATCATTCTCAGGGTGCTCCACGCCATAACGCCTGCCGCAACGCTCACCTTGGTATTGATGATCTGCAATCGCCTCGGGCTACTACTCGGCGTATCGGCGGTACCGACGAGAGCGACGAGCGAGGTGCAAAAGAGCATCTCGACGATGCTCGCTGCTCCCTCGGTGCGAGAGTACACCTTGCCGAAGGGTTCACAGTTGAAGATGGAGTAACCCCGTCGGGTTCCGACGGCCACGCAGCTGTGAGAAGAGAGTCGGTATCGAAGCGACGAGATCGAGGCAGCCATGATTGGTTCAGTCAACTCGACTGCTGCTCATGGGCTCGGCAATCCGATGCGGTCCGGCGTTCAAGATATCGCCGGCCAGATCGCAAAAAGAAGATACATGAAACGCCACGTATATTCATAGCCGAAAGAGAGAACTCACGTATGATCCTGGTTAAAGTTGACCGCCAAGAGGTCATTGGCCGTCTTCGTTCCGCCGGAGCGGGACATCGTGTCCGTGTGGGAGAGGGAGGCGGCGATGTCGAGATGTTAACGGGGCGGAGCGGAGAGAAAAAGAGAAGCTTGACGGACGCAACAGGAAGCAAGAAATAAAAAAAGAGGAGGCAAGAATGGAGGGTAAAGAAAAGGCGGACGAGGTGGGGACAGAAGATCAAGTGCGAGTGCCTTTGTGCCGCCGTTGAACACCGACCCAACGTCAGTGGAATCGACGGGCTGGCGTCGATGGCGTGCCGCAGTGGCACCTGCACGTGAGCATGTTCCATGGCCATCGTCTGGTCCGTGCGCTCCGCGTGGGAATTTGGGGTCAGCCGCAGTTTCTCCTCCAATACTGGATTAAGCAGCTCGTTCTCGTTTCGAATGCTGCATCTCTTCTGACCTAACGCCGACACAGCTTCAAAATGGTTCGAGGAGCGCGGAAGTGGGACGCTCCGGATGATTTTATAGGTCTGGACGACAAGACGTCTGACTCTGGTCGGGAGGAGGAGGAGGAAGAGGAGGAGGAGAGCCAGGAAGAGGTGTTTAGCCTCGATGAGTATTCGTCTGGTTCGGACGGAGAGGAAGGCGAAGAAGACGAGGAAGACGAAGCTCTTGACCAGGAGGAATCGGCGCCTTCCGCCAATGGGAAGAAGATGAAGAAGGGCGTCAAGTCAGCTTCTTCGGATGCGGGTTCGGACGGCTCAGAAGAGGAAGAGGAAGACGAGGGATGGGGCACGCGCAAGTCGGCGTACTACTCCGGCAATGCGATCGGCTCGGACGTGAGCGGGAGCGAGGATGAGGATGAGGCAAACGAGATGGAGGAGAGGGAGGCGAGGAGGTTGCAGGCCAAGGCGCGTTCAGGGATGACAGAGGAGGACTTTGGCTTGGGCAACGAACTCACCATGGAGGATGATAGCGCGGAGAGGAAAGAGAGGAGAGAGGAGGGAGGAGCTCACGACAACGACGTCATCGACCTGGTCGACTTTAGGGTGGATGAGGACCCGGTGAAGGACAGTGGCGAAGACGAGCTGGGCGGGGTGGATCGCTTCAAAGGACAAACAACGATCGCCTTGGCCGGCGAGTACGCGGACATGGTGGAACAGCTGGAGCAGGTGGAAGAGAGCCTGAAGAAGCGTATGGCCGAGGACCCGGAACATTCGAGCCTGAGCTTGATGCATCTCCACCATCGTGAGTGCCACTTCCGTTTTCTATCTCTCCGTCGTGCGTGCTCGTCGGCTAGTACGTGCAGATGCCTGTTGATCTTTTATAGACAGGATAGGATCACTGACCCATGGAATGGTTCTTCCTCGACATTGTACAGAAACCCTGTTAACCTATACCACCACTCTGGCGTTCTACTTTCACCTCCGCTCCACACCTCGCTTCGCCTCCACTCTGTCCCTGCTCTCCTCTCACCCTATCATGAGCCGGCTGCTCCAGCTCAAGCTCTGCCTTTCCCAGATGGAGGACCTCGATCTCGCCGGCGCAAGCTCGCCGGAGAGCAGTTTAAGCGACGAGAGTGAGGCAGACGAGCTCGGTTGGGACGAAGATACGGACAGCCTCGGCCGGACCTCCCCCATCTCGGACCCAGAAGACGGCAAATACGAGCTTGCGGCGTCCGATGAGGACGAAGATGACGACGAGGAAGGACTGGACCCGGAGCTTCTCGGTCAGCTCGACAAGGGCGAGCTGGAGACTCTCCTCGCTGATGAAAAGGCGGGTTGGACGGAGGAGGACGCCTTGGCCGTCCGTGAAACCTGGCAGGCTCAGAGGGCGCTCATGGCGAAAGCGAGCGGGAAAAAGCGGAAGCGCGGGGCGGAGACGGCGGAGGACGAGGACGGCACTGTGGAGACTGTGTCCTCGTCGACGTCGAAGCAGCAGAAGAAGAACAAGAAGAAGTCAGCAGAAAAGAAGCTTCTCGACTTGTCTTCCCTCGACTCTGAGCCCGCTCCTGACTTCGCTTCCTCGTCCCGAACGAAGTCGAAGAAGAGAATGACGGCGCACGCCGACGGTGAAGGGGTTGACGAGGACGCGGCTGCGTACGGCGATCCTACGTCTTTGAGCGCCGCAGACGCGCAGGACAAATCGGCGCGACGGAAGAGCCTGCGGTTCTACACCTCCCAGATTGACTCCAAGGCTGCGAAGCGCGACGCGGCGAGGGCGGAGAGGCTCAACGGAGATATGGACATTCCGTATCGGGACAGGGAACGGTCCAGGATGGCGGTCATGCGGGCTCAGGAGGCGAAGGCTGCTAAGGAGAGGGAGAGGCGCGGGGGGAAGGACAAGAGCGCGGAGTTGGACGCGGAGGAGTGGGGAGAAGAGGACCGGAAGGCCGCTAGAAGCGTGCTCGGCGGGGGAGCGGAGGAGGACGACGACGCAGGTGGGGGCGATGACGGGTATTACGATCTTGTGAAGAGCACAAAGGCGAGGAGCAAGAAGAAGAAGAAGGAAGAGTACGAAGCTGCCGTCGAGGCACAGAGGTGCGTTTTCGAGTCCTTTGTGATGTCGAAGCTCCTTCACACTCGGCCACGGCTCGATCTGCCACGACTGCTCTATCTGACAACTGATCATCTTCTTGACCTTGCTTGCCCGTCCTCGTCCCCAGGACCACCAACGATCCTCTGCTGACCAGCGGCGAACACCGGTCGATCAACCGAATGATTGAGAAGAACCGAGGCTTGACGCCGCGCCGTGCAAAGGAGGTGCGCAACCCACGGGTGAAGAAGCGGATGAGGTACGACAAGGCGAAGAAGAAGGTGGCCACCATGAGGCCGGTCTATAAGGGCGGGCAGTCGGCCTTGGAGGGAGGCTATGCGGGCGAGAAGAGCGGCATCAGCACAAACCTTGTCAAGAGCGTCAAATTTGCTTGAGGAGCCGTGCACGGCCGGACGCGGAGAGACGGCGACTTGTCCCTTCTCTTGCGACCCTTCTCGTGCCCATTTGCTTCTTCCTTTTTTTATTGCCGCGCTGTTTCTCCTGCGATATCTATCTGTATCCCCCACGCTATGGGTCAGCCATAGACCATCGAGACATCGAGGTGCTCGGCTTGGTTGTGTATGTGTGTGTGTTTCTTTCCTCGCGCATGCAATCCACTCGTGTCGTCCACGGAGTCGTGCCAGGCGAGCCTCCGTGTGCAGTAAGTACGGCGAGGACGGCGTGGTGGAGCTCGCCGTATACGATATGGCCAGCGACGACTGTCTCTCTGCGCCTCCCATTCTGACGTCGCCATCGGTCGCTCCACATCCATCTTCATGTCGCCGGAGGCGGCGGCGAGCCTCGCGGACGACTCGAAGCGATCCGCGGGCTCCTACGTCGACCTATCAGAGAAACGAGTGTGTTCGTCGGGCGCTCGCAACAACTCCAAGTGGGGGCTCTTCAATCCGAACATGGACTTTATCGCGACAGCGTTTCAGGCGCTCATGGAGGATGTGGAGCAGGAGGGGCGGGAAGCGTCTCCGTCGTCGGCGACTTGGCCGTCTTTGTCTTTGCCATCCTGATTACCTGTCGGTCGGTTGTAAGAGGTCAGTCTCGGCGCGGCGGCGGACGACCGACAGCTGACTGACACCATTCCTTTCCTTTCCGGCCCGGCGCCTTGCCTTGCCGTTGGTCGCCTTTTTACCCATTTCGGTCCAACCAGATCCACCAGTTCGAGTCGCTTTACCTCCACTGCGCCCCGATGAACCTGGGGCGGGTCTGGGAGAAGGAAGGTGTGATCCAAGGCGGCGGCGACGGCGACGGCGACTCGGAAGAGCGCGACTCGGAAGAGCGCGACTCGGAAGAGCGGCGGCACAGTCTCCGAAGGCCCGAGGGCCGTCTCGATTCGCTCAAGGGCCGCTTTTGGCCTGAGCGAACGGTAAGAAGGAAGAGGACGGAGGAGGAGGGGAGAAGCGGTGGCGACGCGCATTGTCCATTCCCAAGATGTTTCTCCGTTGTCAGTCAGGTAAGACAGGAACAGGCAGAACCCTGAGCGGGTGTCGATGTTTCACATGGGACGCCGCGACGTACGTCGAGCGTGACTCGCTGGCTGGCTGTCGGATGGCCGGGCAGGGATGAGAGCGAGCGAGCGAGGCGAGGAGTGGCTCAAGTGGCTCAAGTGATTCATTCATGTACGCTTGTCGATCTTGCACCGACCGACCGGTCAGTTGGTCAGTCAGTCTGGCGGCAACCCCGATCAATATCGAGCCTCGCCTCGAGGCCTCGTTCGTGTTCCGACGATTCATCTCTCGTGCTCATCGATATCGACGCCGAGGGTGCATAAAGTCGTCCTTCCACCTTTTTTTTTTTTTTTTTTTTTTTTTCTTTTCTTTTTTTTTT
>JAMDHS010000107.1:0-65331 GCA_029717555.1 Peribolospora baueri
AAAAAAAAAAAAAAAAAAAAAAAAAAAAAAAAAAAAAAAAAAAAAAAAAAAAAAAAAAAAAAAAAAAAGAATGGGAGTCCGCCTCTCCCGTCCGAAACTCACCTTGTTGGGCGTGCGCCTACGATCTCGGTCTGCGAAGGGCGCGTAGCGAACCTGAACGTTGAGCTTTGCATCGGACGAGAAGGCCTGGTTGCGTGCTGGCCTGGGGCCGTAGCTGAGAGGGGGGAGGGACGAAAGGGAAGGGGTGAGCGGGAAGCGGGACGGAGGGGATCGGGTGGTCGTTGTCGTGGTGGTCGTGGTCGTCGCCGTCGTCGATCGACCATCTACCTGCGATCGACGTCCCATCGGGCGGGCAGAGAAGCGACGACCATGTAGGCGCTCTTCTGTGTGCTCGCCCATTCGCCGCCCCGTGCCGCCGATGCACGGAGACGACAGGGCAGACGAAGATGAAGACAAAGACAAAGACAAAGACGAGGGGGGAAAGCGACCGGCCCTTCCTTCACTCACACCGCGCACGCCATCTTCACCCTGCCTGTCTCGATGTACGCTGACCCGTCGGCCTGGGCTACGAGGCCGAGCTGGAGGACTGAACGGGGTGGGAGGCAGGCAGGCAGGGACATGCACGTGCACGTGAGTGGAGGAGACGGGGGCAGGAAAAAAAGGAGGACATGACATGACATGACACGACATGGCGTCTCACAGATCGGTCGGACGTCGTGCGGCGCCCTGTCCTCGTCGCGTCTTCGCTTAGCCGGGGACGGACGATCAGTGTCAAAAAAAATCGGGAACGTGGTTTCCGGGCCGTTGATCCTCCGTCGGTCAAAGGCGAGGGCCATGATGATGGTGATGGGGGGTGGTGATTGCGGCGATCGTGATCTTCTCTGATCTGTTTGGTGCCGACGAAAGATGGCCGGCGTGGACGATGCGATGGCCGCGTCGGGCGACGAGAAGAACCGAGAAGAAGAGAAGGAGAGCGTCGGCGGTGGTTAAGGTTCGGGCCTACGTACCATTAGTCGTCGCTCCGGGTGGTCGGTCTCCTGGCTGCCTCATTCAATTGACTGCGGCAATTGCATCACGTGGGCCGGCCGGCGGCGGGACCAGCTCGACGGTGAGCTCGATCAGAGCGAGTGGGGACGGATACGGGAGGGAGCAGGGCGAAGGCGAGGGAGATAGGCGGCAACGACGACGACGAGGAGGACGAGGGCAAGAAGGAGAGACGATGACAACGATGACGACAACGACGACAACCACAACGACCGCCTCCCCCAATCGTCCGTGCGAGCCCGTCCCTTCTTTTCCCCCGCCCCTTGCCTTGCCGTACCCCTCCCTACCCCTACCCTACCCCTGTCCCTGCCCCCTTCCCTTCCACCGTAGTTCAAGCGGACCGTGTAGTGAAACATGTACGGTACGGAAAACGATCCATGTACCTGGATGGCTCGGTGGGAAAGAAGCAAGGCTGGGACGTGGGCGACACGAACACTTACACGAACACCAACACGGCTCTCACGTCCAGTCAGCGTCAGCGACCGCGTCGGCTCGTCGTCCGACGGGGGCCGACGTCCCGAATGGCATGACCGACTGCGGCCTTGGCTGGCCATTCCTCCCTCCATTTAGCGGGCCGGGGCAAGCTCGCGTCCGATCTACTACAGCACCGAGTCGCAGTTCGCAGTCGCAACTTTGGCCGCTAGTACTTCCTTCTCCGGCCGAAGCCATGGATGGATGTGGTTCGTGGCGATTCATTGCATGGGCCGCGAATGACGAGTCCGCCAGGATGGCGAGCATGGAATGGCTTCCTACCGCAGCCGCAGCCGCAGCCAGCCGCCCCCAGTTGTCGTTGCTTAGGCCGCAGTCAGTAGCTAGCTATTGAGCCCTGCCTCTGTCTGTCCATCCGTAGTCGACCTCGCCCGCCCACCCTCGCACCAGCCGGAGCCGCCCGGCTTGCGCGCCGTCTCCGTCTCCGTCTCCGTCTATCCATCTGGCTCTGGTTCCATTCATCGAATGAATCATTGGTCCGCATCGCCCGGCGCTAAGTCTAAACAGCCACTTCACTTCCACTCCAACCGTGCTTAAGCAGTTCTCTCCACGTCCCGTCCCGTCCGCTTCCCTCGTTCCTTCGCGCACCTACGCATGCCCATCCTCGTGCGGCCAGGGGCGAGGGCGAGAAGAGGGCGAGGGCAAGGGGTGGAGGGAAAAGGGAGAAGAGAAGAGCGACGACGTCGAGCGAGACGTCGTAACTGTCCTCCCCAACTTACGTCATCATCGCGTCCATACGCGCAGACGAAGGAAGAAGGAAGAAGCTAGCCGGCCCCCTCGACGTCGTACAAGGTTGCCCGGCAGGCTGGCTGCGTGCGGCACTGCGGTGCTTGTGTACGACCTTGCGTTGGGTTCGCACGACACACGTACCATCATACTATCCTTAACTCGACCGCTCGCCCCGTCCTTCTTTCCTCCATCGTCGAGTCAAGTCTCCTCGTCGAGGTCCGAGGAACGCCAGCGACACCGACCGACGAAGCGAAGGCGATGCCACGGCTCCAGATCCGCCCACACACACACCCCGCTCGCCACGGCAGACTGTATTCTACGAGCTCATTACATACTTGCGTACCTAAGTAGCGTCTGCTTCCGGCCGCGAGCAGTCGACAAGCAAAGGGGCGACACGAGAGGAGACAGGATCGACGACCGACGACGACGACGACGACGACGACGACGGACGGAAGGAGGAAGGAAGGGGTGCGAGCGAGCGAACGACGCACTGGCCTGGCCGGACCGACGGCGAGCGAGTGAACAGAGTTAAAAACCGCGACCCTCCTTTTCCTTTTTCTTGCCTCCCCCCGCTCTTTCTTTTCCTCCTCTTCCTCCATCCCCCCTTCGCCTCGTCTGCTTCCTTCCCTTCTCTTTCCACCACCACCACCACCCGAGCAAGCGACGACGACGACACCGACACCGACACCGACACCGACATCGACATCGACGCCGCCCCTTCCACCCCTCCTCGCCATGAGCGCCGACCACCAGGCCACCTACGACGACCCCCGCGTCGTCCTCGTTCACAACCTCCCCAGGCAGGGTGAGTAGTCCTCCGCCCGAGTCCGAGTCCGATGTAGCTCGCACTGCTCACTCCGCCCTACCTCGTCCTCCCTCAGTCAACGACGTCTGGCTCAAGACCCTCTTCGGCTCCGTCGGTGAGCCCACCACGCCCCTCCTCTCCCTTTCCCCCAGCACGCCCACGCTGACTTTGCACCCCCCCTCCGCGCCCCCCGACAGGCAACGTCGAAGCGGTCGAGCTGACCTTCCCCAACCAGATGGCCACCGGACACGCCGTTGTCACCTTTCAGACCCCAGAGCACGCCGTCGCCAGCCTCGACTTGGATGGTTTCGTCGCCCTCGGATCCAGTCTGTGCGTTCCCTGCCCGCGGCCGACATGACAGGGTGAAAAGCTGACGCCTTGCGCCTTGCCCTTGGTGGCGCATTCACCCTTCTAATTCGCATCCCTCGCCTCGTCCCCCCCCCAGTCAAGTCCGTCTCCGTGCAGATCCCAACCGTCGCTCCCTATATAAACCTCCCAGGCCGGATAACTCGCTCGGCGTCCTCTTCGACCGCCGCGCTTCCCTTCCTGAGGGCAGGTTGGCCTCGGCTGCCGTCGCCGCCGCCGCCGATGCGGGCGCTGCCAGGATGCTTTTCAATGGCCCCCCCAAGCCCGTCGCTCCGGCCGCACACAAGAACCTGTGAGCTTGGAGCCGGAGCAAGGCGATGGCAAGGAAGCGGCAGACGCACATTTGCTCATCCCATCCCCTCTTGGCTCTCCCTAGTTACGTCCTCAACCTTCCCCTCGACGCGACCACCGACCAGTTGGCGGGCCTCTTTGGCACGTACGGAAGGGTCGTTCACTGCGTCATCCTCGCCATGCTCGACAACCAGGCTAGGTCAGTCCAGCGTCGCTCGATCGAATCGTCTCATTCGGCCCCGGAGGCCTTGATCCGCTTGGCGCTCGCAAGTCTTGCACTGATCCTTGTCCGCTTGCTTTGCACAGGCGCAGGGGCTTCATTGACATGTCCTCGCCCGACGAGGCCAAATCGGCCATTGAGGGACTCAACGGCTACGTATGGAACGGCTATCCTATCGAGGTTTCCGTGAGTAAATGCTGCGCCACGCTGCGGGCCAAGCGATCCACGACGCCAAGCTGAGCTGTGCATGTTCGCCTCGCCTCTACGCCTCGGATCAGTATGCCATCGTTCAGCGTGGCAATCCCTTCGACGAGACGCACGGTGGCAAGGGCATCGTGAAGCGCAATGGTGAGCACTGCCTGTCGGAGTCGCGAGTCGCCTCCACTTTGGATGTCCCTCTGAAATCAAATCTCCCTCCCTCTATCGCCCGCCAAGCAGTGCCTCGCAATCGCTACAACACCGGCCCTCGCCGCGTTCCAAGCGACTCTTCCATGACCCCCGCTGGCCCTTTCCCTCCGAACCTGTCCACTCTCCAGCCTCGGCACGTCTCTGCCCCCATCTCCGCCACCGTCCCCAATAGCCCTTCTTACCCGCCCGAGAGCATGATGACCCCGCCTCAGGGGCCAGTGACCGCCATCGACCCTTTCACCCTTCTCATCACCGGCCTCGCCCCCTCGGACTGCCTCGACGATGAGGACTTCAAGGCCTTCTTGTCCCCCTTTGGCCACGTCACAAACGCCACGCTGAGCAAGGACGAGGCGGGCGTGTCGCGCGGCTTTGGAGTCGTCTCCTTCTCCACCGTCCTCGACGCTGCCGCCGCTAGGGCCGTCCTCGATGGCCAACTCCTCAACGGTCGCAAGATCTCCGCCTTGCCTCTGTATTTCACTCCTTCGCAGCTCGTCAGGGACGCTTATGTGGTGTGTGCACGCGTCGTTGCCGCCGCCGCCGTCACACACCAGCATGGATTGACCGCCGCTTGTGTTTCCTCAGTCCTCCCAGGTCCCCTCCTCCCCTGCGCCCTTCTTGTCTTCGACCATGACAGACATGTTCTCGTCGCAAGCCATGGCTCCCCAGTTGAGCGCCGATGGCTACTTTAACCACCCTCTTCACTACAACCCGCACTTGCCGCCCATCTCCCGGTCGGTCAGCTTGCCTCGCACGACGATGCACACCAGCCCTTTATCCACCGAAGCCACCGACGCCCTCCGCGGCCACATTCCCCCCGCCGCCCGCACGCCCAAGCCCAACAATGCGACGAGCGCCCGCTCGCCGAACGACAGTCTGGGCGGCGACCCCAAGCAGCACCTCCAGGGCCTCGCCTCGGGCCTCCCCGCGCTTCTCAGCGTCAGCCCACACAGTTCGGCGTCGAGCAGCACTGCCAGCTGTCGCTCGCCTGCGAGTCAGTTCAGCGCCAACGAAAGTCCGGAGAGCAGGCGCACGAGCCTGTCGGACGACCCCGTCTGGGCTCCCTCGCACGGCCCTGGCGAGGACGAAGGGTGGAGCTCCGCCGTCGTCGCCGTCAAGGGCTCGCCCGTCAAGAGGCTCAACGGCAGCAGTTCGCCTAGCTGTCCTAGTAGGGTGAGCCTCGGCCGTCGTCGGATCGACGCGCCAGGAAGCGATACGCCCCGAAGCGATACGCACGGAAGCCGACCGTCTTCCTTTCTACCTACCTCCTGGCCTTGGCAGGGTTCCACCTCGGACGACGGCTTTCGCCTCAATCCTCCCGACCTGAGTGCTTTGAAGGTCTAGGAGGCGCGCCAATTTCGTTTCGGTTCCCCCGTTTTCCCCCGGTTCAGCTCATCATGGTCTCGTGTGCCCTACCTCTCCAGTGTTTCTCGTCTCGTCCCGTCTCGTTCCGTCTCGGCCCGTGCAGGCGTGCTCCCTCTACCCAGTGCTACCTTGTTCACTCTCCTCCCTGCGTGCTCCATCCCCATTATTCCCCGTCCGTCCTCATTATTCCCCGTCCGTTCGTCTCATCTTCGTATCATCGTATTTCCTAGGGCTCCCCCTTCCTCGGACGCCTTGGCCCCCATCATCAGCCCGCGCCTCCCATACGTCATCCTCCCCCGGCCTTGCCGCTGCGCTTCTTTTCCACGCATATCCTATGTCCTTGATATGGGCGCCCGCCGTCGTCGTCTTCGCCGTTTGTTCGATGGGCGATGATGGAGAATATCTATGTACATGCATTACTTTGTCGGAACCAGTCCGGCCTGTCTCGCATACTGTCGGACGTTGAGCAAATTTATTTGTTTTTTTTTTGGCGCCGTCCGTCTGTCTGTCTCGAGTGGCCGTGCGAGGAGGCGAAGCGGAGATGCGAAAGGCAAGGTAGGAGCGGAAGTGGTGTCGGGGCGCGAGTGGCTCGGCTCGGCTCGCTCGTACGGTCTCTTTTCGTCTCTTCTCATCTCATCCGCCGTTGGGACGTCGTCAAGCTCGACTACGTCGTACCAGACTTTTTGTTTTTGTTTTTTATACCTTTCCGCGCCCTCAGCCGTCCTTTCTGATGGGTGGCTGGCTGACCCGATACGACATGGGACATGGGACGAGGAGAGACGCGGTGGGACGAACGGGTCGGGAGGAGGGAGGACTCGGTTTGTATTGCTCGGAATACAGAGGGATCGATGATCCGGAATGCGAAGGAGGACGGAAGGAAAGACAGGAAAGACGGGGATGACGCGACGCGACGATCTCCTCGTTCCCCTTGAGCCAAAATGAAACTTTCAGCCAAAAGCCTTCCAAAGCTGGTTATAGATCAAAAAGATCATCGCCGAGCTAGGCGCACTCCGAAGCACGCTGATCCCGCATCCGGCGTACAAGCCTGGTAGGCCACGGGCACGGTAGATGTCGGCAAAGGTGCGTCCGAATGACTTTCGACCACCCGGTGGTGGTGGCTGCTGCTGCTGCTGCTGCTTCGGACGGCCGGCCGCTGCTTGCGGTTCTGGGGTGGTGGAGATGGCTCGGGATGGTTGTGCGAAGGCGGGGGATAGGGGATGAGAAGACGCCGACGTCGAGGGCGAAGGGGAAGCCGAAGTGGGGATAGGTGCCGGTCGTCGGTACTCGTCTGCCGTTTGCATCGCCGCCTTGACCGCGTCGAACGGGGCCGGGATAAAGTTCTGTGGTAGCAACGACGCGGGGGGGAATGTAGATGAGCGTTCCACGCACGTTCGTCTGACGCGAGGATATGTCTTGGAGAAAAGAAGGGAACCCACATAACTCATCCCGGCAGCCGCGCCAGCGAGCATGAGCTCCACCGCGCCCAAGTCCTTCTTGCCCACCACGACGTCGCCCCTGCCCACTCTCTCGTTCTCCCTCTGCCTCCATCGAATGAAGCGCGCGGTGACAAACTCGTACGCCAAGAACCACGCGCAGCTGCCGCCCGTCTCCCTGAAAAGTGTCCCCAACTGGCCAGTCCACAGGCCTGCTAGACCCCGTTCGGAGACGGTGGTGCGGACGATAGTGAGCGGGCCTGGGAGGTCCCTGAACGCCGAAGGGGGCACCTTTGCCGCGCCGCCGCCGCCGCCGCCGCCAGCCGCTCTAGCTGAAGAAGAAGAAGACGACGAAGAAGAAGAAGAAGAAGACGAAGACGAAGAAGAGGCGGCGGCGGAGAAGAGAGCGGCTTGCTCGCGAGCGACCATCTGGACCTGCATGCGACACTTGACGTGCTCAATCGGCGTCAAGACGACCGAGGCGCATGCGCCCGCTGCCGACGCTGCCAAGGCCAGTTGTGGCATCGAGAGCGGCGCCGGGACGGCAGAGGAGGAGGGGCCGGACGGAGTGTTGCCGGAGACGAGCCGTATGCCGTCTTGGACGCGGTTGTAGACCAAAAAGAGCGTCGAGTTTTCCACCGCCGCGCCGAGGAGGGGGAGGGATATGCCCTGCGATGAAAGCAGGCGTGGCGAGGAATCGGGAGGGAGGAGTGAGCGACGCCGAGAGAGGGTGGAAAACGAGCGAGCGAGGGAGATGGACACCAACTCTATACAACCCCTTCACGCCCTCCCTCCTCATCGTCGTGACAAAACAGTCCAAAGCGCCCTTGTACCTCGCCGGCTCGTCCAGCGGCTGGGACTGAAGGCGAACCTTGACGAGGTCGGGCGGGTGTTCGATGACTTTGGCGCACATGCCTGCGACCTGCGGGTGGGGGGAGCGACGAAGGTGAGCGAAGGTGGCCGCCGAGTCATCGAATTGAAGCTCTTTCTCGAAGACGAAGACTCTCTCCGGAACGACCAAGGCAGGCCGAACACTCACGCTGCCAAACACGACGTCCTTCGCCGCATCGTTCCACGCCGCGGACGTGTGCACGGCCATCACCGCTGCCCGCTCCGGCTCCTCCAGGGCGCTTCGAACGAACACGGGTGGTGGGGAGGAGGAGGATGTGGCGAGGCTGTGAGGAAGCGTTTTGTCGGTGGTGGCGAGCGAGGCGTGGCGGGGTGGAGGTGGATAGTGGGCAAAGAAACGGGAGGGGAATAGAAGAGGTGAAGGAGGAGGAGGAGGAACAAGGCGAGGCGTGAACGGCTGGGACGGCGAAGGCGAACGGCGCCCTGTCTCGCCCGCGTCTTGTGTCTCGAAGACGAAAGATGGGGGAGGGAAGAGCGAGAGAAGAGCGAGAGAAGAGAGAGAGGAGGAAAAAAAAAGCGAGAAGACGTTGAAGAGGGCTGCTATCGGCCCATCGTACGTTTTGACGACTGGAGTTCTATCGATCTATGTAGTATGTAGGATGTTGGATGAAAAGCCGTCGGTCGGTCGGTCGGCGCCAAGGTGGGAGGGACGGATGATGGACGATGGTGGAGGGAGGACCGCACTGGTCGGGCGAGACTAACGTCGGGCCTACTCTCCACCTTGGGCGAAGCGACGGATGGGACGGAATGGGACGGTCCGACGGTGGCGAAGGGCGACCGAGGTGGTGAAGATGAGAAGAAGCAAGAAGCAAGAAGAAGAGCCGCGACAGATCGTGTCTATCGCCATCGGTCCGTCCATCGGTCCGTCAGCCGCCGACGGTCGCCTAGTTTCGGTACTCTACTTCACACCACCACGCCTCTTCTCATCGGCCCTTTCGACATCTGACGGAGGGAGGGTAGTGGACGCTCGAAAAAAACCGCCGTTTCCTTTCCATTATCACGATCGAAACCACGACACGACGATCGAAGCACGACCAAGCGAGCAAGCGCCGCGCAGCCGACGACGCGATGAGTAAGTAATATACATACACAGCGACGGCTCACGACGGAAACGAACACTCAAGCGAGCAACTCCTTGAGCAACTCGACAAGCTTCTCCATCTCTTCCCTCGTACCGATCGTCACGCGCAAGCACCCCCGGCACCCGAGCTCCTTAGCCCTGAAGCGCACGACAAGGCCTCTGTGCTCGGCCATCTCCTTGTAGATCTCTCCGGCTCTCTCGCTACTCGGCTCGCCTCCCTGATCACGCGGGGCGTTGAGGATCTCGACGAGGACAAAGTTGGATCCCTTGCCGCTCAGCACTCTGCCCGTGGCGGGGATGGTGGCCAGCTGGGCGAGAAACCAGTCGCGGTTCGAGAGAAGCGTCTGCAGGTTCGTGCGCATCGTCTCGACGCCGGCGGGCGAGAGGCCGAGCGAGGCGAGGTGGGCGGTGGGCGCGCCGATGTTGTAGGGCGCCTTGGTGTTGTTGAGAAGCTGGATGATAGGCGGTTGAGCGAACGCGGCGCCGAGGCTGCGGGGCGAATAAAAGGAAAAGTCAATGACGCCGTTGGCCTACGTCCTAGTCGCTTCGCCGGGCGCTCACCGAATGGCAGCCAGACCAAACGCCTTGCTGAGCGTCTGAACGACGACCAAATTCTGGTACTCCTTGATGAGACTGCAAGCGCTCACGTCCCTCACGGGCCTACCCTGGCTGGCGGCGTCGAGGTGCTCCTGTGCGATGGCGAAATCGATGTAGGCCTCGTCGACGACGACCAAGCCGTTGTAGGCCGGGTTATCGAGCACGCGGCGGATGTCGGACAGAGGGAGGAGCGAGCCGGTGGGGTTACCGGGAGAGCAGAGGAAGATGAGCTTGATGTCTCGATCGGCAGCGGCGGCCTTGTTGACCTCGTCGACGCGAAGCATAAATCGCTTGCAGCCGTCGCTGTCCACATCGAGGGGAACCTGTACGACCTCAAGGTCATTGATCATGGCGCACACGGTGTACATGCCGTAGGTGGGGGGGCAGATGAGGATCTTGTCGCGGCCGGGGCGGCAGGTGACGCGCTGGAGGAGGTCGAGCACCTCGTCGCTTCCGACGCCGAGAAAGACGAAGGGGGAGCCGCCGGTGGGGTCATAGGCGTCGGTGAAGGGGAGGCCGCGGAACTTGGCCCAGCTGGTCTTGACGTGGAACAGGGACGGATCCGGGTAGCGGTGGAGCGCGAGGGGGTCTTCGTCGAGCGTGGGCGCGCGGAGGGCGGCGGTGCTGGCGGAGGAGGAGGTCGAGGTCAAAGTTGAGCTCGGGGTGCCGTTGGCGGCGCTGGCGACGGTGGAGGTGCCGGGGGGAAGGGCGTGGCCGAGAGCGTGCTCGTTGGCGTCGAGGAGGATGCCGGACTGGGAGGAGAGAGGAAGCAAGTGAGCGAACGAGGAGCGAGCGTTCCTTTCGTTTCGCTTCTTTTCTCGTCCACGACCCGATGGGCGGGCAGGCGGAACTGACCTGATAGTCATCCCTGGCGCACCGGTAAGGCTCCAGCTGGAAGATGTTGGGCCTGACGACCTTTGCGATGTCAAAGTGGGGCGGCTTGAGGGCGACGTGCTTGGCGTCGCCGGTGAGCTTGGCCGTCGAGTCGGTGAGGCCGTGAATGTGGACGGGCATGGCGGAGGTGGGAGGAGGGTGAGGGTGAGGGTGAGGGTGAGCGAGAGGTGGGCTTGGGTGTGGTTGAATTTGAAGGAGTGACTGATGAGTGTCGGAAGACGAGACTGACGTCGGGTCTGTCTGAGCGCGTCGGTCTGATCGGCTGGGGCGCGGCTTGCTCGTCGCTGGTTGCTGGTTGCTGGCGCTCGTCTGTCGTTCGCTCGCTCGTTCGCTTCCTTTTAGAACGCGCGACGGGGGTCGTGGCCGAGGCTGAGGCCGAGGAGTTGACGGTGGGCCTTGTTAGTAAACGATCGAGGGCGAGGGGAGACGCAAGGAGGGTGGGAAGAGACGAATGGAAGGAAGAAGGAAGGGAGAAGGAAGAAGGTGGCTCAGTGTAGAATACTAAATAGAGTTGCAGTGGTGACGTCGACGCCTTCTGATGTTGACTCGACTCGACTCGACTCGACTGACTCGCACAACAAATCTGTTCGCCCCGGATCCATCCGTCCTTTCGTTCCCAACCACGCCCACTCTTTCCGGAGGCCCGTGCATGGATGGACCACCACGCCAGGAGGTGGCCCAAGCGTGGGAACACGGCGCGGATGGGAAGCCATGCGCTTCGACCGCTCCACGCCCCGATCGACACACACACAGATACACAGACGCTCGTCCACCTCGCCGGCCAGCGACGCCGACAACAACAACAACATGTCCAACAAGCAGCACGCCACCGTCGAGGAGTTCGACGATGACACCGAGGTGACTTCGCCGTTCCCTGCCCCGTCCGAGCCGAGCGAGCGATCGACCGACCGATCGGCCATGCCCGCGTCCACCGCAACCTGACCGACATCATCTTGCCCTCCCTCTTCCCACACAGTTCGACCTCCCCCCCGTCCCCCGCCCCCCGCCGCCCTCCAACCCCGTCTATGGCGCCTCCTCCTCCGCCGCCGCCTCCGACCCGCTCGCCAGCATGTTCGCAAACATCGACCCGGCCCAGCTTGAGGCCATGCGCTCCCAGTTTGCCAACATGGGCATGGGCGCCATGGGAGGCCTTGGCGGCGGTCAGATGGCCGCCGCCGACGAGGACGATGACGACGGGCTGCAGCTTAAGGGCGCCAAGGAGGTCCAGGACGACTCGTCGTTTAAGCAGTGCGTGTCCCTCTTCGAGCACAGAACGTGGTCGCCACACACCTCTCACACGCCCTCCCCATCGCCCCTCTTTTCCGCAGCTGGTCCTCCATCTATCCCGCCTACATCGACGCCAAGCGCTCCTGCGCCAATACGGGCGGCAACGGCGGGAGGAAGATTGCGTACGAAAAGGCCGTCCTCTGGCCCAGGTCGAGGGACATGGCCGAGGAGGCGAGGAGACTCGGCGTAGGCGTCGCCCACGAGGTGCGTCGGTCGAGGATGCGCGAAAAGGGACACGACACCAGCGTCCCGTCACTCATCGTCGTGTCTCCCTCTTCCCCCTTTTTTCGTGTCCAGCCCGGAAAAACGCACCCGCAAGACTGGACAAATCCCGGACGGATAAAGGTGCGATTGTTCGACGAGGAGAAGCGACCGCTGACGCGATTCCGATCCAGTGAGTCCACGCCCGTCGTCCGCCCGCCATTCGCTGCTCTTTCTTTCGTCCCCTCACCATCGTCGCCCGCCCGTGCGTAGAGAAACAGCTCCTCGAAGCCATCGCCGCCGCCCTTCAACAAGCCCATGGCGGCCCACCTCCCCCGCTTAAGCAAGCCGTCAAAGCGGCCAAGAAGACCGAGCCGACGGCGACGACGAAGGCTGCGAAGAGGGCCGCTTCCACTCGAAGGCCAGGTCCTCCTCGCCGTCGCCCCATCCCACCACTCCCCCCTTCCTCCTCCCTCCCCACCACCGCCCGCCTCCCGCCACATTCGCCCGCTCTACAAGCAGGCCTGCTCAATATGGACTTGAAGGAAAGCATGGGCTTTGATCCTACCGCCATGTTCGGCGGTGGCGCTGGCGTCCCCCCCGGCGACGGGACGGGGCAGGTGGAAGGAGGGCAAGGGCAGCAGATGCCAAAGAAGATGAAGCGCAAGGTCGTACGCATCGGCCATTGACCCGCGTAATTGTGTACTTTACGTGTCCGGTGCGGTGCGGTTTGGATCGCGAGTGAGCGGTGTGTACGCGCACATTCTCCTACGGGGGATGTAGCACCGCGCTCTCCATGGGATACGGTACGGTGGGCCTGTCCTGCGTGCAGTAGAAAGGTCGGGCGACCGGGTCACCGCTTTGGCTGGACCGGCGGGATGGGATAGGCGAAAATAGACGCCTTTTTACGCTTTCTCCTCCCATGAATGTCCATTTTGTCGCGTCCGAAAAAGATTTTGGAGAACATACGCGTCCGAAAAAGTTTTGAAGAACATACATACATGGAGTACGACGGATGCGATCTGGTTAGCACAAGCGTAGCGTCGTCGTCGTCGTCGTGCGCAAGGTGCAAAACGGTGAATCGTAATAGGAGGGTCAGTTTATCGACGCGCTGGTCACAATGCGCTCGCTCGCTCGGCTTCCAGAGCGATCCTGAGTTATTAGTGGTCGGTGCAACCGGCCGTTGCCCGTGCGCTCAGTGGCCCGTGCGCAACCATAACCCTACTCGTACCGACTATACAGTTTCATATCCCCCGTCCTCACGTGCGCTTCTTCCAGGCTGCGGCTCGGGCGAACCAGCGCACCGCTCAGACGCTCGCCGACCCTTGAGCCGGCGCGAACGGTGGCCCCCTCTCTCGACCGCTTCGTCCATCATCATCTTCGACCGTCCACCACCCTTCAAGATGACCAAGAAGAGAAGAAACGCCGGCCGCTCCAAGCACGGACGCGGACACACCCCCTTCGTCCGGTGCTCCAACTGCTCTCGCTGCGTGCCCAAGGACAAGGCCATCAAGCGCTTCACCGTCCGCAACATGGTCGAGAGCGCCGCCATCCGTGACATCAGCGAGGCTTCCGTCTACTCCGGTGAGCTACCCTTTCTCTCTTTTTTCTCGTCCTTCGTCTCGCCGCACGCGCTTGGCTGTCTGGATGAGGGCAAGCCGCTGACTCGTGTGACCGACTGGTGGCCCCTCGCTCGTTCGCTTGCCTCGCCCGCTCTGTCGTGCGTGTGTACCTCTTCCAGAGTACGTCCTCCCCAAGCTCTACATCAAGGTCCACTACTGCGTCTCCTGCGCCATCCACGCCCACAGTGAGCACCCTTTCGCGCACCCCATCCTCATACACGAAAAGAGAGACTCCTGGCTGACCACTTGATCGTCGCCTCGCGCGCCCTTCCAGTCGTTCGTGTCCGCTCCCGCGAGGGTCGCCGCAACCGCGCTCCCCCTCCGCGCGTGCGCTACAACCGTGACGGCAAGAAGGTCAATCCCGCCGTTGCCGCTGCGCAAGCAGCGCAGGGTGCCGGCGCCGCCGCTCCCGCCGCCAGGACCTGAACGAAAGCAACGTTCCTTCCTCCTTTCCGTCCGTATCGTGTACAATTCCCTCTCGTCTTAGGAGACGATGACGCTGTAGCGAAACGACGCTGAGGCGTTTGTGTTCTGACTCGCCTGAGACGAAGACGATGGGCCGTGGCCCGACGTCGATGTGGAATGCGAAAAACGGTCTGCCCTGACCGATCACACACCCCTCTGAGTGCTCTGGATGGCCACGTTGTCGCTGACAGTCCTCTACACGGTCGTCGTGGACGGTCGCGTGACTCGTATGTGCCCGTACGGGGGTCTACTCGAAGCTGGCACGACGCTTGGGTAAAATGTCGTGCGAACGTAGGCGAATTCAGACAGACGAAAGATTCGTAAAAAGACGGCCGGACCGGGCGCCACTCGTTCTTGGGCGCTCACGACACGACGCGACACGCACGACACGATACGATACGACATGGCATGCCGGGGTGTGTCTTTCTATCTCCCTCTCTCTCTGTGTGTCCCATGGCCGACGACGACGCCGGACTTGGGACGTCGACTCGGGTACGCAGTAAAAGAGGCCGTCGTGGCGCGCCGTACGTATATATGTACCATACATGCTATGCTTGCTCTCCGATCCTCCAGGCCCCTGTCGGCGTCCCTGTCGCTCGGCCTGGTTCGGTGGGACGAGGAAAGGAACGCTGTCGGCTGGTGGTCTGCCATCGTCTCTTCCGCCTTTGCCGTCCCTCGCCATCTCGTCCGATATCCGAGGAAAAACACGGGCGATGACGACGTTGGAAAGGCCTGGCCAGTGCAGACATACGCCCGTCTGTCTTGGCTCCCCCATTCCCATGACACGGGTTTAGACGATCTGCAGTGCGTCCGCGTCGACCGTTGCGGGAAAGCGAGAAGCGGCAAGAGAAAGCCAGCCAGCCGTCTGCGATCGTGATGGGACGGACCGGCGGAGGGGGCTCGCGCAAGGCACGGCTCTCTTTTTAACTGACGGCAAACGTACCGAATGAAAAGCCATCAGGCCGCTCGGCTGGTCAAGCCGCCTGGCCAGAGGGAACGACGGACGCGAGCGCAAGACCAGACCACACTTGGGCATCTCAACCGGCCGTTCATCGGTCCTTCTTGTCTTCCTCTCCCTCCCCTCCTTCGCCGTCGCCATCGACCTCAAAGCCCATTTCCACATCGAGCAGCCTACGAAACTTGTCGCCGTCGAAAGGCGGAAAACGCACGACGCCCTTCCTTTCCGTCCGCCTTGTCGATCCTTCCAAACGCGCTTCTGGGTTCCCGTCTTCGGAGCCGCGGGCGGATGTGGCGGCCGTGGAGTCGCGCAACTCTTGCGCGATTGATTCGAGCGTCGACAGGAGTGCGCTGGGCACCGGTGAAACAGAGCGGGCGGGAAAAGAAACAGATCAGAACTGAAGAACTCGGTGTCGGGCTAGGTGCTACTCTCTCGGACAAACGCCCAACCGGGCAGTCGGAACGTGTCGATAGATGTGAAATACAAAAGCAACCGTGCTCACTCGACCTTAGAAGCTATGAGATGACCGCGCTCGTGCAAAGCGAGGGCCAGCTCGGCCTGGTGATCGTCGGCAAGGGTGCTGTTACTGACGACGACGAGGCGAGGAGTCGGTGGCGGAAGGCGGAGAGCTTCGAGAATGGAGCCCGAACCTTTGTTGACGGTGAAATGTGAGGGACGAGATGGAGGTTGAAATCGTCCATGAGCACTAGGGGACGAATGGGACAGGAGGGAAAGTCGCATTGGGCCTGGACGCAAGCACACTCACCAGCGTGACTGACGACGACGTCCGCCATCTGCATATCATCCCGCAGGCCCTTCTTGTAACCGTATACATCCAACTCCAACGCAGGCCCTTGGACTTCCACCTCCACTGCCTTCTCACCATGCGACGCTCCCCCCGTTGATGACGCTTCTGAACCTTTCTTCTTCATCTTGCAACGCTCCTTCCAACGTTTCCGGACCTCGCTCATATCGCTCTTACCGCATTGCACCACCACGCGTCCGAAACCCGCTCGGACGAGACGGTCAAGGCTGTCCGGCGAAAGTACGGTGAGGATGAGCGAGTCGAAGCGGGTGGAACCGACGGTGCAGAAAAGAGAGAGTAGCGGATCGCTTTGGAGGCCCGTTTCGGTGACCTGATATGTAGGGGTATTGCTGCTACTGCTTGCTTGCTCCATTTCGCCCCTTTCTTCCATACTGGAAACTAACGTACACGGCGGACAAACAGGGCATGAGTCCTGCAATCTGGAACGACTAAGGCGAACAAACCAGGAAAAAGACGAAAAAGACTTTGCTACATACAATCCTGTAAGATGGTCTGACGAGATTGGAGCAGCGTGAACAGGAGCAAATTGTGTGGTCAGCTTCGATGTTCACTCATTTAACGCCGACAAATAGAGAGGTATTGGCAGAAGAGGAATCAGATGGTGGTGCATATCCAGGGTTATGGCTCCTCGTCTTCTCGAAGAAAGACTTGCCCAACAAATAACTATGGATAGTTTTCATCATATAAAATCAAAGGGTGGAAGGCCTCGACCGATCTGCTCACCTCTCGGACCGTAATGAAAACTGCAGGCGACGTGAGAAAAAGGAGGACAAATGTCAATAGGATGGACGAGACTCAGAACCAACGCGCACGGTGAAAAGTTCCCCCGCGCCGGGCTGGGATCAGAGAGAAGATTAATCCGTCACGGTCCGACCACACCCCTCGGGAAGCTCGCCCTTGCCTACCAAGACGGTAAACAAAGGCTCGCCTCTCCCGTCTGCGATTCGAATGCATTGTACCTCCACGAGCGCCGTCTCTCGCCGAGTGCAGCCGCAACAGGAGCATCTTTCCATACGTCCCTTTCTCGCCCGTCCACGCTCACAAGTCATCCCCGTTTCCTCAGACAGAGCTGAGTAGTCCGTGAGAAGTCCGCGCGAGCGTGACCGACGAGAGGTCCGAACAGAAAAAGACCCCGACGGAGGGCGAAAGAAGGTACTGTGAAGTGCACAACGACCGAATAGCAGAGGGGGGCGACCCTCTAGCCAACCACCATGCACACAGCCGCTGAGAAAACCTCGAGCGGTCGGGGGCAAGTGACGGAGAGGCGCCGCCGCGAGAGGCGAGGAGGCCGGTCTCGGAGAATGGATATACGCTTTATGCATCATTTGACGGGGGGTTGTGATAGAATGGAAGGACAATGACACTCACAATTCAACTAAGCCAAGGTGTACTGCGGACCTTCGTGGACGCAATGGATGCAGACAAAAGGTGCCAAACTTCGGTCAGCCAACCAGTCGACCCAACAAAGGAAAAAGACCCCTCGCGACCTCGGCGAATAGATCAGTTAAAGGTAAGCTTGGTATAATGTTTTCTTCAGCTTGTGATGCAGAAGCAGAACTGATTGTATCATGATGCTCATCATTTGGACCGTATAGGTCACCGTGGTCGAGGTCGAGAGGGGCCCAAAGAAAAGAAGTCATAGAATATGTGGAGCGAAGGCAAGTGCCACTTACGAAAATTAAGGAACTACTGCGATGCAAATCTGGTCGATGGCAAGCAGGACCGCGTAAAACAATGACGTGTTCGTCAGTCTACTGTCGTAAAATGGCACATGCGGTGATCCAAGGAATGCCCTCAGAAACGAAGAACTGAAAACACCGAGAACGAAGAGAAGCGAGAACGAGTGAGCACGTTGTGGTGGTCTGAAGCAAATCTGAGACATCGGAATGACAACTCACTTCCATTGTTTTGGGCTCCCACCGCGCGAGACCGCGCGTCGAGCCAAGTGATAGATATCATCCACGGGCGTGATGGACAGCGAGACAACAAGGCGTCGCTCGCGTGGGAGGAAGTTGTTAATACTCACCAAGTGCGTTGACGTTGCTCCTCACTGGGAGGAGATGGAAGGGAAAAAGAAAAATGGAGCGCCGTGGAAGGTAAATTTATAAATTTATTTCTCTGCGTGCGCGAGCTGCGGATCGGAGGATCGGAGGACGCGTGCGAGGGAGCGGAGACAAACGGAAATATGCGGGGTTAGAAGCACTGACGCCGATGCTACTGACGCCGAGGCGAGATAGGATTGCTGTCGGATGGAGGGAATGGTTGAGCGGCAGATCAAGCAAGCAGCTCGACAGTCTCACTGGCACTACACGTCACTCTCCCCCCGTTTGCCTCGCTCGTCTATGCTTTCTGCCTTTTGTCTCTGATTGTCAACCCCCGCGCTTGTGCGACATCAACGCCGAGCTGAGCCCAGATCCGATCCAGCGGTGCCCCGCGTCGATCTTTCGTGATTGACTGGGTTCGAACGACGGTCGTGGTTTTTGGCCCACACGGACCCTCCGCCCACACGGACAAGGAGGTTGACCTTAGGCCGGACCTTGCTTGCGCGAGCGTCTTTCATTTTGGCATCGCTGACTGACGAGGCATCAGGGTCCGGCTTGGCATGGAGATAGACGGGAAGACCGGCGGAGGCCGGTCACACTCCTTCAAATATCCATCTTCTTCGCAATTGTCCTTGGGTCGGCGGCCAGTCGCCGCCGGAGGCGCAGGAAATAACCTCTCCGGCGGCTTTCATATGAACGATCCTTCGTCGGTGATGGACACTGGCAGCGAGAAGAAGAAGGTTGTTCGCAAGTGGCTCCCGCTGAATGCACGAATACTCGCCCTGGTCGCCCTCGTGGCCTTCGTCTTCTTCGTCACTCGGCTCGCCTTCGATGGAGACTCTCCGTCGCCTTCCCACGTCTCCTTTTCCAATTTTCACACCCCGTACGGTCTGCGAGATCTCTGGACCGTCGACACGCTCTCCTCTTCCTCATCTGCCCCGCATCAATATCAACCTTACCTCCCGCTCAACACCAGTGTACCATGCCCCTTCAAGTTCTGTCCGACCGATGGAGAGAGTGACGCTCTCTCTCGAAAGTACGGTAGCGAGGCACTTGGTAGGACGAGGTTGTTCGAAGGGTCGGGAGAACGTGTCAAGGATGCTATTCGCAAGGCCATGGCTGGCAGGCCGGTCACCATTGGCGTGCTTGGAGGTTCAGGTGAGAAAACCACTTTGGCCGTTTGGTGTGGAGCGTGAGGATGTGTTTGCTTGTTCCTTCCCTTATCTTTAAACTGTCATGTTGTGACTGTCTGCAGTGAGCGCCTGCCATGGCTTGCCAGGCGATGACCCTCTCTCGGAACAAGGTTACCCGCGCCGTTTACACGAATGGTGGAACTCCATCTTCCCACATCCTGCCAATGAGCTCACCAACGGCGCCGCTCGTAGGACCAATACGGCCTACTTCTCCTTCTGCTCTGCACATCATCTGCCGGATAATCTTGATCTTGTCATTCTCGAGTTTGATGCGGACGATCCAAAGTGAGTTCAATGAAGGGGGGACTTGTCCGACCGAGTCGAAGTTTGACTATCCTTGTGGCTGACCGTATTCGTTCGTTCTACTCTCGCAGTCACTCGCAGTGGATGTGGTATACCGAGCTGCTTGTCAGGTCGCTTCTCAACCGACCAGACCATCCGGCCGTGGTGTTCCTAGGCCACTTCAGCCCTCAGATACAACAACAGTACGGCTTCTCCGGAAGTGAAATTCAGCATAGCGCAGTTGCAACATACTACGACGTGCCGCACATAAGGTGAGTTAGAAAGTAAAACCTACAGGAAGTAGGGAAGACATCGCTGACAGACGCGCGCTACCTCGTCATTGTCTCAGTACCAAAGGCATCCTCTACAACGAATATATCCGTCACCCGGACGCAACGCGCAAGGCCTTCTACATTGACCCGATTCTGCCCAACTCTCGAGGACACGAGCTCTTGGCAGACACGTTGATCGCCTATTTGCAGAGGCTTATTTGCGAAGTCTGGACGACAGAGTATGTTCGGATGGCGGAAAGGCAGGGGCGAGTGGGTCAAGTCGGCAGGGAAAGGGACAAAGACAAAGGCAGAGCCGTGCCGGCCGTGAACGAGGCAAAAGCGAAAGAAGGAGCTCGACAGAGGCAAAAGGACCATGTCTTTGCCCAATTAGGCGAGCAAGGCCAGCTCCAAGGCCGTGATGCGGAGCCGGCCGTCCTCCTCGGCGAGGCGGTAGCAGGCGCGCAGCACGCCCGACCAGGCGGAGGAGGGGGAGACAGCACGCCTTCGATGGCTCGGTCTCGCGTCCCTCCCGTGCGCCTGTTCGACCTTCCTTCCGACCTGTCGACCTTCCGCGAGCCTCAGCCTTGGTGCGTGACCGCGGACGATCTTATCAACCCTCTGCCTCCGTCTATATTCGCCGACACGGGCTGGTCCGTGCACCATCCGTCGGAGTCTCCTTACTCTCAAAACGAGGGGGATCGACATTACTGGGTCAGTCGGGAGGGAGATGCCACGTTGAAAATTCCGATAAGGATAGGCAGTGGCGAGGTGGTGGTGTATTACCTGCAGGGACCGAGGGAAGCGGCCAAGGGGGACGAGGACCTGCCGTTCGGGAACATACGCTGTTGGGTCGATGACAACTATGACGGAGCTGTCGAGCTGCGAGGCGCAGCGGACATTCCCATGGTGGTGGCCGTCAACACGTGAGTCACCTTCTCTTTCTGCCCATCAGCTATAGCTTTTCGTCCAGCATCGGCTAAACGAGCCTGAAACCATTTGCTTCTTGCCCGCTCGCTGAACGCAGCGTGATTGATCGCGGCGTCGCGCCGGGTGCGCATTTCGTCGAGTGCCAGATGCAGGGTGAGCCAGCAGAGGTCAGACCCTTCAAGATTCTTGGCATCTTTGCGGCTTAATACGGCGACCCATCCTTCCCACGGCCATAACCACTCGCCTTGGACGAACGGCTCCTGCGTGACACTCCTTCCGTTCCTGCTCGTTCGTCATTTTTCAGCCCCTGAACGATCCTTCCTGCTTATTCTTCCTGCTCTACTTCTTTGCAAATATCTGTATACTACATTGCAAGCAACGGCTTCTCTAGACAGGATCGGGACCCTGACAGAAAACGGAGTCGTTCCTTCCTGCGTCGTCGAAGCTCAGAGAGCGACGTAAGCCAACGTGACGTTTTCGGTGGTCGTCCTGATGTCCTTCCATGGACAGACGTCTTTCTCCTCATCCTCGACTTCGTAGCTCCTTCCCGCTGTCATGGCTTCCATCCCCGTTTGAAGCCGCTCGCGAAGTGTCCGAGTGACCCGTTCGGCCACGGCTTCCCTCTCGTCAGACGACAGCAAGCAGTCTGGCACGGAGAAGGAGAGCAGTGGGTGACCGCTGCTCGCGATGGGTGGCGAACGGGGGAGAGAAAATGGCCGGAACTCGCGCTCAGCATGTCACGTCCGCGGGACTCAAGCAAATGGGCCGTCATGCCGAACAAGCTCAAGCAATACTCAACTGATCCGTGTTCTTTCCTTCCTCGTCTGCAAAGAGCTCGCATCGGAAGAGGACCAGCTCTTCACCCCCGAGGTTGTTCTTCATGCCGTGGTTGTCGTCGTCACCCGTACCTCCTCCGTGACCGTCGTCCTCGCCTTCTCCCGTACCAAGATCGCCTTCGGCCTCCTTCTTGGCCTCCCCTTTAGAGAGAACACTCCCGCTGCTACCGGCACCACCAAGTTGAAGGTGGAGCTCCGGTTGAGGTAGAAGGACAAAGATGAAAGGATAATCGAGGAGCCAGCCTGACAAGGATATCATTATCGAAGGTGGAAGTAAGGCCGGCGACTGCTCGGTCGGAAGAGCGTTTCGTTCTGAATATGCGTCGGAGACAAGAGAGGTGCTGAAGCGCGGACAGGAGAAGGCGGAAGACAAATCGAGACGGACGATAGGAGGGGAGAATCCTGGCGCAGAGAGACTCGGGCTTTGGAGGAGAGAGCGCAGGTGTTTCAAGAGCGCGGTCAAGAGAGGCGGACGAGCGGGCAGCTGTAGCAGGGTTCGTTGGAAGGGACGAATGGAAGGACGAGCGGCAAAGAAAGGGAAGATGAACGAGGAAGCATACTCGACGGTATTATGACTAGACGCACGTGAGTCAACTCTCTCGCCTACTCACCAGAACAGGTCTCCTCCCGGCTCTAACGTCCACGAAGGCGGCATTATCGGATCCCTCGCTATCGAGCTCCCTCCCTATACGGCTTAGGATCAGAGGACGACTGGCGACGAAGGCTTGACCAGTGAGTGGCTCGATGAGAAAGACGATCCGTTCTCCCACCCAAAGCCCTTGGCTCTGGCTTTGAATTGACGATAAATTGTGAGTCCCTAGATGTTTGGAAAGAGCTTCTAGCTTAGAATGCGTGACCACGAAGGAGTCAATCAAGTGGGCGGTACTGATAAACACGGGCAAGATCAAGTCGAAGGGGAGGGTCAGTAGGTCCCATTAATCACATGCGATCGTCTACCTCCTCGAACTCACCGAACACCTAAGGCCACCGCGAGGACGTCCTTTGCGAACCGATCGACAGCTCGAGAACTCGGGATGTCACCTCGGCCACGGCGCATCCTCTTGCTCCCTCCGCCTCTGGGACCTCGTTGCTTGTTAATATCATTGTGTGCGCTGCTGTGGAGAGATTTGCAGATGCGAGCCTTGAGCTCTTGAAGGACAAGAGGCATATGGTCGGTCGACGGAAGGGTGAAGGTGGACTGTGCGCACGCCGTCCCGCTGAAGGCCGGTCGGAAGCTCGGCCCGGTTCGGGGAACGTGTTAGGTCGCCGCTCGCGGCCACGTGCGTCGAGTGCGTCGATCCCATTCACCGTCAACTCGCTCATCAGGCTCGCTCGTCCCGACCACCATCATCAAGGCAACTTGTCAGCTCAGGAGAAGGAATGACTCTGGCCCGCCCCGTCTAGACCTCCTCGTCTCCTTTCTCTTGGCATGTCCTCTGGAACCACCCCCGCCCTCCTCACCCTCCTCCCAACTTTTCGGGACCCGGCAGGCGGACTCCGACGCCGCATCGGCGGGGCCAAGCTGGACTCGAGGCTGAACCTCAACTCAGTCCTCAGGTTAGGCTGGAGGCAGGTGGTGTACACTTTCTCCCTCTTCAAGCACAGCCTGGCTCTTGCCGTGCTCTCTTCCTACGCCGCTGGTACTCCTTTTTCAAGATTCGCGTCTGTCCCCAGAGAGGTGGACGAGGCAGGAGTGTCTGGGGAGGGCAGGGCGAGAGAAGGGAGAAATTGTCTCCTGGAAAGCCGTCGTTTGCTCTGTGACGACGATGCACTCAAGGTTCCCTCTTTTTTGCCCCCCTCGTCGATGAGGCGGCGGCGAGCAAGGGCGATCGTGCTGTTCGAGGAGCAGAGGAACGTACTGAAGGACGTTCTCCGGAAAGCTCTTGGTGCGGGTCTGTGCTCTTGTGGAGCTGGCGCAGACTTGGCGCTTAAGCACGGTTGGAGCGCTGAGTGGAGGACGAGGTCGCTGTATTCTTCCACGTCGTCGTTGCTTTCTTCCTCGTCGACACCCCCACCGTCCACCTCGTGCCGAGGCCTTCCACCTCGACCGTTCGCCTCCTTTCGTCCTCGTCGTCCATTCACCAATGCTCCCACCCACCGTTGCTCTACCCGTACCCAACTTTCCCTCTCGTCCGTCTCTCCTCGACGCTCTTTCACCACCCACACCATCAACACTCTTATGCGTTATCCGACGTTGTACGATCCCGTGAGGAAGCCCCGGAATCCCATCGTCCTGTGTCACGGTGAGTGGCAGCCAAGGTGCTGCCTATAAGCTCTCCTTTTACTAGCTCCTCGACTCAAGCGAAACGTTTCTGGCCGACTGATGCCTTGTTAAATTCGCCTTCCCTTCTTTTGGATCTCCTTGTAGGCCTCTATGGATTTGACGTCCGAGGACCGATCCTGGGTGTCGAGATCCACTACTGGGCGAAGGTTCTCGATATCTTGAGGAAGCAAGTTGACGCGGAAGTTGTGATGACGGCTGTTCCGGCGTGAGTGACGTTCGTTACCCATATGTTTAGAAATATTGAAATTCTTCGTTTGTTGTTCACATTTTTGCTTCGACATCTTTTTTTTCACACTGTTGTGGCCGTTCTTCAGAACCGGCTCGATCCAGGATCGTGCCAAGGCGTTGCACATGTACCTGGACAGGGAGATGCGAGGTCGGGAGCTCAATCTTGTCGGACACTCGATGGGAGGCTTGGATTGTCGTCATCTTATCAGCAACATCCGGCCCGACACATATAAGCCTTTGAGCTTGACTACCATCAATACGCCGCACAGGGGCAGCCCTTTCATGGATTGGTGTCGGGTGAGTATGCGATGAGCGGTCTCTAGGGAGAGCTTTGTTTAGGCGATCTCGTTCTCTCGATCCTCATGTCGCGCTTTACTGGCTCTCTTCTTTGCCTCGTGCAGGCCAATATCGGCGTGGGTACGGACGAGATCATAAGCAAAGCAGTGTCCGAAGCGGCGACGAGTGCAGGCCTCTCGACCGCGCGTCCCACACGCCCTCCGCCTTACTCTCTCAAGTCTCCTCTCTTCACGCGCACCTCGCGCGATGAGCCCCCTCTTGAAAACGGGTCGTCGCGCTCCCGCTCCTCTTCGTCTGTCCCCAGCGGTCTATCCTCGCTGGGAGGCACGTTTTCCTCGTACATTCTCGCCCTCCTTGATTCTCCCGCCTACGGCATGCTCACCACCTCCTACCTCTGCGACGTCTTCAATCCTCGCACCCCGGATGACCCTTCCGTAAAGTACTACAGCATCGCCAGCCGCATTCACCGAGTTCCCTTCTGGCACCCCCTCTGGCTCCCAAAGCTCATCCTCGATGCTGCAGCAGAGAGCTCGTCGGAAGGAGGGGAGAGGGACGGAAGCGGATTGGGCCTCTTGGATGGAGAGCTTTCAGGGAATGACGGTCTGGTCAGCGTGCAGAGCGCGCGATGGGGCAACTTTTTGGGCGTCATGGAGAACTGTGATCATTGGGATTTGAGGGGGGCTGGGGCGATGAGGGGCTCTGGGGCTAGCGGGAGTGCGAATGGTAGCAAGAAGGAGGCGAACGACGGCCGCAACGCGGTTTCGTCTTCGTCCTTTCCCTCTTCAAGCTCTGAGGGGAAGAGCAAGGAGAGCAAGAGGACGGCGAGCTGGGCGGACGTAAACAAACTCGTCGAGTCCATGGCTGGCATGCTTTCCAAGTCCAACGGCAGCAATGCGAAGACGGAGGGTGAGCCTTCATCTACCTCACTCTCATCACGTTCGAACGCGTCCTCGCTCGCCTCCTCGTCGTCGGCTTCGCCTTCTTCTGAATCATCGCCCTCGCCTTCAGCCCCGCCCTCGACCAACTTTGTCATCTCCATCGCCTCATGGATCACTGCTCGCCTCCCGAAACGAGACGAGAATAGACGGGTGGCAGCTGCCGCCGCCAGGGATGCCAGGAAACAGCTCGAGGACGCCGCGGACGCCGCGGACGAGAAGGGGCGCTCCAGCGCCGGCGAGAGGAAACCTTCTCGCGAAGCGGACGATGTCGTGGAGTGGGGCGCTAGGGACTTTCAACGCCTCACATACGGCTCCCCGGCCACGACCATGACGGCAGCGATGGCGGGCGTGAGCGCGGGCGTACCCACCGTGGAGACAATGGAAGGAGGTTATGCTGGTAACAGCGACGTTGGTGGCGCCGAGGCCAGGTCTGGGTCGAGAAAACGTGCGTTTGACCTTGAGAGGTTTTGGGTAGCCACGTGTAGACACTTGTACCAGCAGGGTTTGTGAACGGGGCGGAGGAGGGCGTAGGCGGAGACGTTGTCGACGTGTAATGATAAATAGAGCGCCGTTTGATAGGCACAGACGGTCTGGACGTCCTCCGTCAACGTGAGGGGCAGCCGATGCGATGCGTCCTCGTACTCGCCGACGAGGTGAGGTTTTCGGCGGGAGAACGACATCCGGCTCCTACCTTGAAGGGAGCCGTGCCGGCCGCTGCAAGCATTTCATCAGGCAGTCACCCTCAAGAGGGACCCTGCACTGTTTTCTTTTACCACGCCTGCGAATGGAGGAAGAGAATGTTTTTGACTTCAGAGGCCCGTGGCGTCCTGTTCGGGCATGAAAGAGAGGAGAGTAGAAGACCAGGTGAAGGAAGGTTGAAGAAAGCGACGTCGAAGGGGATGGTGGGTGATAAGCCAAACCGGAAAGGGCATAGACGGGAAGTCGGAGCATTTGCTGTGGCATCCCAAACCAATATCGCTGGCGATAGGGCAGGGTAGGGTAGGACGTGGCGGGGGCGCCGAAGGCTCTGGGCATGCCGGAAGCGTTTGATTCAGTGTGAGGCTTAGGTCGGGGAGATGTTTTCCAACCTTTAAGAAGGGTCGCCATGAACGGGGCGATTGGAACAAGCACGGCCTTCAGGTTTGTCCCGTGTCCGTGCTGAGGTGAAATCAGAAGCACGAGAAGGATGAATGAGAAAGAAAGCCAAAGCTTGTAGAAATATCTCCTCGGCCAGCCAGCGCGACGCGGGGTGTGGCCTATCTGGTAAAGACTGGACCTCTCATTCCAAGGGAGGACGAGATAACGGACGGATAAGAGATGGACAACGAAATAAATGGGTGAATTGAGTGTGCGGAGGAAGGGGATGGGATAAAGAGCGAGGGAGGACTACAGACAAACGAGTTCGCTCTCGGGCGCACGGCATGCTGGAGGATACGATAAGACGGACGGAAGGACCTGGTATACACGCGCGGTCGAAGGGTGAGAGGAACTAGTGCGGCGCAAAGAAGGAAAACGCCGCCGGGGCTGTGTATTTGGAGAGGACGAAAGACGAGGGAGAGAAGGAGGGAGAGAAGGAGGGAGAGAAGGAACGGAGGGTATCAAGGAAGGACGGGCGGGGAAAGAGGGTAAAGACAGCATGGCATACGTGAGAGACAAGTTGGAAAGACGCTGAAGGCACCTCGTTGCAGGTAGATAAAACGACATGAAGATGGCAAGAGCGAGAGGAGAGGCGAAAAAAAGACGGCTAGGTGGCGTCGTTCTGTGTGCGATGGACCTAAATGCTGGACTGAAGGAGGTGACCAAAGTATCCAAAGCCCCTGATCGCCTCAGCAACGACGTTGGACTGGAGGCCCGCTGCTTCGGCTTGGGCACGCAAGGTGGCGTTGGAATGATGTCGGCTGGCGTCGGCGGCGATGACGGCTTGGTTGTATCGGGCGATGCGACGGTACAAAGGTTGCATGCTGTCGCGCTCGGCTGACGAGGAGGCGGACAGGCAGGCCAAGCTGTCGACGTGGCTCAGCAGGGCAACGAGGACCGGACGAAGGTCGTCGCGCCACCAATCGTCGTCATCCGCTCGGGATCTCGACGACGTCTCTTTTGACGGACCGGGAGTGGCGCGCAACTGGAGGTAGGTCAAGGACGAAAGACACCAACCGAGAGTGACGGAGGCCAAGCCTAGGATGGCCGGGCCGACGCCGGTGGAGAGGAGCGCCGGCGGATGGTTGGGCACCAAGGTCGCCTTGGGGTCGCTGGTCCGCGAACGCACCGGTCGAAAAGGGTACTCTTCTAGCAGGGCGGCGACGAGATCGACGTATCGCTCGACCGTCTCCATGCTGGCGGCTTCAACTTGGGGCAGTCGCTCGAGCCAGAAAAAGAGGCGGACATAGACTATGAGTGGACGGCAGAAGTGAATGTCTTTGCGCCACGAACGAGGAGCAGAGGAGGGAACCGGAAAGCATATGGTCAAATTTACCAAGAAAACAAACCAGGGTCGCGAACGAGATTCTCCTTGTCAGACGCTCACCGAAGTCTTCTCGTCGATGGTCCACGGAAGGACCATGACGCGGGTCTGCTCGGCCTCGATCTTCTGTCAGGTCCAAGATTTCGTCCAGTCGTTCTTCAGGCACCCTCCAGTGCCCTCCCTCAAGCTGAGAGGCGTCGCGTAACAGGCCCAGACGGAGAGCTGCACGGAGCACCTCCTGCTCTGGCGTCTGCGCCTGCATCCCCGCACGCCGTCTGTGCCGCTCCTCTCCGTCTCCAACGACGAGAGTGCCGGCCATCTCCCGGAGCACTTTGATCGGATCGGACCCGATCAGGGTGAAGCCCCGTCGCTGGCCGAAGAGCGCAGCGTGCCTTGGCAGGCGCAATTTTTCATTTAACAAGTCGCACCGATCGATCGGCAGGCAGCAGCGCAGCGGCAGGCAACGTAATGACCGGAAGATTTTCCGTGATCAGCTGCCAGGCCGAACTCGCCGCCGATCACGTCGTCGTCTCCACGCACTCTTCGTCACTTACCACCGATCCAACATGAACACGACCGTCTTGCGTCTCGACGCTTGCCCATCCGTTGCCTGCACCATGTCCACGGCGTGGACTAGGAGGCCCTCGAACGGGTGGCCTCTCCTGAAGCTGTCGAGGTAGCTCAGGACGAGCGCGTCGATCTCCGAGTGGCCCGACGTCAGATGCCGCTCCGGGGCGTAGGGGCCAGGGCCAGGGCCGGAATTGAGGCTGGAGCAGGAGTTGCAGTTGGGAAGGAGATTGAGGATGCCGCCGGTGACGCATTGGCCGGCGATATCGGCGATCTGCTTCCGCCACCGCAGAGGCGCGGGATCAGGGTTCGGCCAGCGCCGGGGGTCGGAAGCGAGCGTGGGCTCGCTGCCGCCGCCGAGGTTCTCGGTGATGAGGAAGAGTGCGTCGTTGCCATGGAGAAGAAAAGGCTTGTCAGGAGGTGGGAGGATTGGAAAGGTGGCCTGCAGGTCGGAGGCGTAGAAGACGGCGCGGGCAGACAAGATGGTCGCTTCGGGAGCGAGAACTCTCGAAGGGTTCTCCTGAGGTGCGGGGGAGGCAGAAAAGACGCCGATGCCACACGATGAGGTACCATCTAAGCATCTGTGGTGTTCTGTAAGTGGGTTTTTCGGAAAATCCGAAGGAGGTGCCCTCTCTGCTGATGACCTCGACGTCCCCGCAGGCGTCGACCGCCAAGCTGGGCGAGTGCCACCTTCCTGCGACAAGTTGCTCGAAGAAGATCCTGCGTTTACCCATCGGGAAAATAGACGGGCGCGCCGGCGAGCCAGATCGTGCGTACGCCTGAAGAAGGGAACAGGTGAGCGGCGGATGCGAACAAACTCAGAGAGAAAGCGTCATCACACTCACGTGCGTACCGTTGCCCTTCCTCCTTCTGCCGACTGCTCCATATACTCGCACAAAAGGCCAAGTCGCGTGCAGTTGGAGCAAGGCTTTAACACGACCAACGACTTTTTGACGTGCACGAAAACAATCTCATTCTGAGGGACGTCGTCCGCAACGGCCGCCGTCGACGATTCGGAGCTACTTCCCGAGCTGCTCACAACCGAGGAGATGCCCACATCCTCTGGCAAGCCGCTAATAGCGTCGCATCTGAAGTGGGGCGGATGGAGGAGATGTCGCGATGGGAGAAAGAGAAACCGACGTGTCATCAACACACACGGAAGACGAGCGTGCTCGGTCGCCGACCGCTGCGCACTCACTTTTTCTTCTTCCTCCGACAATGGTCGCAGGCCCTACTGACCCTCGCCGGACTGATCCTCGGTCTCTTCGGGTCCCTCGCCGGTCCTCCTCGCTCTTGCTCCTCGGCTGAGCCTTCACTACTGCTTCCGCCGTGCGTCTCTTCAGATCCGGTACCGACGACGCTGCCGCTGTCGACGTCCATGGAAACAGGCAGTCGGTGAGATTCAGAAGCGAGCCCAACTAGCGACGGGGGCAAATGTGGTTGTGGATGGGGTTGGGCATATTGGAAATGTGCCTCTGAAGGGGGACAGGATGGAAATTGGTCCTGTCGCTGCTGTGTGGGCATGGAAGGAACGGGGAAGGGACGGCTGCCGGGCAAAGGGGCAGAAGGGTGGCCCGGCCCATGGGTGGGCTCGGAGGGCGGCCCAGAAGCGGTGACGTCCTCGTTGCTGACAGCGATGCCGTGCGGGCCTTGGACGGGCATCCACACGAGCGGCGTTGGAGTGGGTATGTGTTGGGAAGGGACACGGTGTCCTCGGGCGACATCATCGCCTCCACCATCGACTTGGCTGTCGTTGCTCGCGCTTCTCCGGCTGGGATGGGTTGGAGAGGGCGAGCCGAGGTCCATGCCCCTGTCCATGTCGGATGCTGGGGCTGGAACCGACGGAAGAGGTGGAAGTGAAGTCTCCGTCAATGCAGCCGGTAGGTGTCGTTCGATGCGGGTAGGCAGGTCGCCAGGAACAGAAGCACCGGCTTGGTCGTGCACTGTGGACGTGTGCATCGCAGGGAGAGGCGGTCCTCTCCAGCCGTAGAGCGGGGGTGGCGGATGCGATCCGAGAAAACTTGACGACGAAGAAGGTCGACTACTCCACGCCGGAGGCGGAAGGAGCACAGCGGCGGCGGAGGCGGCGTCTGGAGTAGAGGGAACGAAGGAGCAGTTTCTCGGAGGCATGAGCGACCGCGTCGACTCCGGACTCCTCCAGCGCAAGACTATATCTCCGTCCTCGTCCTCAGCGCTGCGAGGCCGTTGTCCTGGGATGCTCTCGAGCGAGAGCGACCGCAGTGGTGGAAGAGTAGGGCGGCATGGGGCCGGCGCTCGGTCACTCCGGTGCCGCTCCTGCGAGGTGGCCGGATGGGAGAGAGGCGGAAGCAGGTGGTTGGCCTGTGTAGAGGCGGACGTGATGAAAGCAGAGGGTGGCAGAAGGTGGTGAGTGGTTGCACAGGGTGTGGACGAGGATGGTCGAGGCCGGACGTCCGTCGAGGCGGCGTCCTGAGGTGGGTTCTGACTTGATGGCGTGGACGCGGGGGAAGGCGACGACGACGAACGTTCGTCGTTCGCCGGTTCGCGGCGTGACCGCTCGTCATCTCCGGGATCGTCAGCCATGCTCGACCGGCGTACCGCTGTGATGCCGGAAAACGCAAACCCGAGCAGACATAAGAAGTCAAGTCAAGAGCGGCACGGATGGGGACGCACGCAAGCCGTCTCCCGTGGGTACGGTGACATCGCAAAGGCCAAGACAACGTACCAGTGCGTCTCGAGCGTTCGAGCGACGGGACGGTCGTGGCGGTCAGAACGAGGGAGGGGATCGTTGATGGTAGGCGGCCTGGGCGAGGAGACGGACGACGAGCGTCTCTTCCGGAGATCGGTTTTTCGCTCTAGCGAGCCGGTATCAGTGGTGAAAGGTACCGACGCAACACGGGCAGTCGAGGCGAGGCCAGACCCAACGGGACGACGTGCGTTTTTCGGTGGGTCGCCTTTTTATCTCTGCGCCAGTAACGGGGTCGCCAGCGTCACGTCTCGGAGAGAGGAGGCGTGTTGTTTTCCTTGAGAGTGCTCGGCGGTGGGACGTGTGGGAGTGCGCTCGCTGCGGGACGGCCGGCGGTGGACAGACGACGAGCAAGGCGAGGGACAAGGACAAGAGACAACAGACGCAGATGCAAACGCAGACGGCAGACAACAGACGGTAGAGCACAAACAAACAACAAAAACAACAAGCAGGACGAGACGCGTTGAGTTCGGCGCTTTTTTTATCGGAAGGGCGGCCGGCTGTCCGAGGGGGGGAGGCGTGTGGTGTGGGAGCAGGAAACGAAGAAGCGAGTTGGTGGGGGCGCTGGGTTCGGCAGGGCGAGGAAGACTATGATGTTGCCGGGTGGGTCGTTTGTGATTTGGGTCTTGGATGTGAGGGAAGGAAAGAAGCTGGAGACTCGTGTCCGCCTGGACTGTGCGGGTGGGGGAGGCGGTGGTGGCGTCGGCGTGGAGGGGAGGTTGGGGGACGGAGAGTGGGAAAGGCAGGGTAAGGCAAGGTGATATGAGTCAAGGGCGAGGCGAGGCAGAGCAGCGGCTCTCACGGTTTTGCGGATCAAGGCAAATTTGAGAGGTGCGGAGAGGAGCGAGGGAAGGAGGGAGGGAGGATGGTGACGAGGCGGACAAAGAGGGATATATGCTATATACGGCCCTCGCCATGGCCACGCAGAACCGTTCACCGACCGACGCTCACCGACACGGTGACGAGCGAACGAGCAGAGCAAGGCCGATGCCCAACGAGCCATGAGCCAGAAAGGGCGACCGACGACATAGACAACACACGACAACTTGGTCTCCAACGTACTTCCCTCACGCCGCACCTCCTCCATCGACGCCCAATCGTCGGAGCCGGACCCGGCCAAACAAACACAGCCTGCGCCCGAAAGGACATACGCGAACGCCCAACCTTGCTCGACCCTCGGGGCCTTCGGGGCACATAGGCCACGCTAGACAACGCTCGCCCTCTCTCGGAGCTTTTTCGTCTTTGCCTCTTGCGTTTGCGTCTCGCGTCTTGCGCCGCCCGCCTCCCGCCTCCATTGTCGAGCTACTCGCCAACAGAACGACGATCGGGAGACGGATCGGGACGGAAGAGTTAGAGGGCGGGACGGGACGGGACTAGAGCGCGCGCTCACGCAGGCGGGCGAGCCGTTATCGTGGTCCGTTTGCTCCAGAGGGACAAGATTTGTACATGGGTGACGGCGAGAGAGATAGCCGTAGGTCGTAGTTTGTAGTACATGCGTGCACGCATGTTTGCGACGGCGTCGCTCGAGGTGGGCTATGAACGGGCCTGGCTGGATGCTGGGACGCTGGGGAGGGATGGGTGGGCGGACGGAGGGGCACCGTCGGCTCGTTCCTCCATCTCGAGCTTGGTTTGCTCGTCTGTCTACGCAAGGGATAAGACTACGTATACGGTGTGACGACGCGTTGTAGGAGATGCAACAACGACGGCCCGGCCCTGCGTTCGCCCAGCACTGGCCTCTCCTCGCTCCTTTCTTCTCGCCTTCCTTCACACCACCACCGTCGCCATCCATCGCCTCGGCCAGAACGAAGGACGAGGGCGGGTGGGTGACACATGCAGCCAGCCGATCCAAGGACGCCTCCGCCTCGCGCACAGGCCATCTCTCCACGACCATCACGCGATCGTCTCCGTCCCGTGCCGCCCAGTCGACTCCAGTTGCGCCGACGCCGAGACGCCGACGCCGCGCCGTGAGCGAGCGACTCGGATAACTCCAAGCGCGGGCAAAAGCCATGCCGTGTGTCACATCGGCGTGTAGCAGCCACGGCGCTTTGCACTCCTCCACTTTATGCAGTGCATAAAGTACGTGCAGCACATGCATACAAAGACATCACAGGCGTCCACACATACGCCCGCGCGCGTAGTCCCGGCGCCCTTCAACAGTCCCATGATGGAAGCTTCTCGCGATGCCGTCCTTCATCCAACCTTCCTGGCCACGCGAATCCGTGGGGATGGCCTGCTCTCTGAACGCTTTGCCTTCCAACAAACCCTTCCCTCTCGCACGCACGATAGTACGACACGACGCGACGCGAGGCGGCGAAACCTGGACGACGTGGCGCGATACGGCCCGACAGTCTTCACGGGGGCCACAGCGGTCTACGGAAGAAGAGGAGGCAAGATGTGACGCCCATCCGGGGTTTAGCACGAACGAGCATCGGATCGGGGGCCAAGGTTGGCTCTGGCTCTGGCTCCGGTGGAGCTTGTCGACGTACACATCAAACTGTCGTGATGACAACCAGGACGAGGACAGTACACCCGCGCCGCGGGGAGGTGGGGATGGCGGCCGGCCGGCGTTCCGACGCAACATTGGAGCGAAGGAGACGGGACAAGGACAAGGGTAGACAGACGGCTGTGCATGTGTACATGATACGTGCATATAGATAGACATACATGTACATGCAGCGAATGAAAGACAAAGGGGAGCGAGAAGAGCGATGGGCCATCATGACGTCCCGGTCGCCAACGTTGAACCAACGTGAACGTCTCGCGTGAATTGCGTGCGGCGCGGTTGGGATCGAAGGAGCGCAACCGCAATTGCAATCGCAATTGCAATCCGCATCCTAAACTTTGTCCCTGCCTGCCGCCTGCCGCCGCCACCGCCGTCGCCTCCGCTCGATGATGAATGAATGAATGAATGAATGGAAGAAAGGAGGCTTGACGGCGGCGACGGTGACGGCAATGACGATAAAGTCTTCCTCATGGCATCCAATATCACCGCTAACCGGCCAGCCCATCCCGGGACAGTCTGTCTGTCTGGTCGTCTCTTGTCGTCTCGTCGGTCGCCGACCCGGAACGTCCATTGCATTTTCGCACTACGTACGACGACCGACGACCGACTACGATTCCGACGCCGACTCCCAAGGGCCAATCAATCAACCAAGGCTCAACGATTCCCCTCGCCCCGCCTCGTCTCGTCATGCCGTCGTTTCCCACTCACCTATCTCACCATCACCCTCGCTGTGCCGCGCCGCGTCGCCCATACTTTCTCGCCCCCTTCACTTACCGTCCCAATCCACCGGGTCACCTCTTCGCCCTTCTTCTTTGGCCCCCCCTAGCTCTTTTCCAAATCCGAATGGATGGATCGCCTCGGATCAAGTCAGTTCAAATCAGATCAGATCAGATCAGATCAGGTCAGGTCAGGTCATCAGAGTCAGCAGCGACGTCAGCCCAACCCGTAAAGAGACGGTCGGTCAGTCATGTTTTCAGCGAAAAAAAAACAAAATACGGACGGAAGAGAGAGGAAGAAATGAAGGCGCCGGTCAGAACGAGAAAGGGAAAAGCAGGAGCGGTCGAGGGCGCAGAGTAAGTGACATGAGGCGGAACCACGTTGGTTTCGCGGGGATCATCGCGCGTCATGTCGTGCATGCCATGTCGGTTAGGTCAGGTTAAGGTGAGGGTGAGGGTGAGTCAACCGAGCGCGGGTTCATGACGAGGCCGTGCACACGTCGACCGACGGACTTGTGAGTAACGGCGGCACTACCTCTTCGCCAACCCTCCCCTCCACCCAAAGCTACGACGAGATGATCACTGAGCCTGAGAGCCAGATCCGGGCGCCGCCGCCGCCGCCTGCTGTCGATAGTACTCCTCCCACGCCGCCGTGTAATCCGGCTGCCCGTCCGCGCCAGCCGTCGCGCCACCTCCTCCTCCAGGTGCTGCTGCTGCTGCCCCTTGGCCCTGAGCAGCGGCCGCAACGGGATCCGAGTATCCTTGCTGACGGTAATACTGAACGAAAAGAAAAGAAGAAAAAAAAGTACAATCGGTTCAGCGGTCCACGCACGCATCGCCGAATCGCCGAGTCCGACCGATTCTAGAACACACACCTCCTCCCAAGCCTTGGTGTAGTCTGGCTGCTGGCCATCAGCGCCTTGCTGAGGCTGGCCGTAGTATCCGCCCTGATCGTACCCTCCGTACCCTCCCTGTTGGGGAGCGCCGCCGTAGCCCATCCCGGGCCTACCAGCGCGAGGGCCATAACCGCTATCCTGCGGCTGGAACGGCGGCTGTCCATAGCCGCCACCGCCTCCTCCAAATCCACCGCGGAAGCCCCCACGACCGCGGCCACCGAACCCGCCGCGGCCAAATCCGCCGCCGCCGCTACCGCCAAAGTTGGGCTGCTGCCACACAGCTGGGTTGCGCCAAGGAGGGACGCCCCCGCTGGGCCGGGGAGGACCATCAGGTTGCTCGCCGCCAGCGGCCCAAGGAGGCGGCTTGGGCGCACCATCAGGGCTGGTGGAGCCGGGAGCGCCTTCGATGGTGCGACCGACGCCGCCATCGCCGCCGCCGCTGAAGCCAGGTCCGCCCTCACCGAGTTCGGCCATGAGGCTCGCGTACTCCGAATCAAACTGACTCCGAACGGGATCACCACCGGGACCGGCACGGGGACCAAAACCGGGCGGCCCACCGGGTCCCCCCATACGCGCTTGGGTACAGTCGCGCGCCAAGTGACCCTGTCCGCCACAGCGATGACAAATGATGTGGGCCGTCCAGTTGCGCTCCTGCGGGCACTCGAACTTGCGGTGTCCCTTCTCGCCGCAGTTCTGGCAGATCTGGTTCTCGTCGTCGCGCAGCGTGCCGTTGAGGGCGGCCAACTCTCTGAGTTGGTTGCGCTTGTGGTCGTTCTGGCCCTCGGGGGTGGAAGCGGCCTGAAAATGGTCAGGAAAAAGGGGTGAGTCGAGTCGAGTCGAGCGTACGGAGGATGAAAGACAGAGAAAGAAGAGGCGACGCTCACGGTCTCAATGACCTCGTTAATCAACTTGACACAAAGTTTGACCTTGGCTTCGTCGTCGGCCATGACGACGCAGTGCATCTCCTCTTCCTCATCCTCCACCCCCGACCTCCCCTTGCCCTCCTTCACGCTCCCTCGTCCACGGATGCTGATCTTGGCGCCCGACTCCCTCTCCATCTTCTTCAAGCTATTGCCTCGAGGCCCAACAAGGAGGCCGAAAAAGTTGATCTCTGGAAACTCTTTGATGGGTAGAAACACCTTCTCTTGCGGCCGTTGCTGACGCTTGGCCGCGTGGTACTCTGCCGGCGGTCGGAAGTTGGCGTCACGCGACATGGCACGCTCGACGAGACGAACGCGTTCGTCCTCGAGCTTCTTGCGGTATCGCACCTCGCGCGTGTTCGTCCGGCGACCGTGTGCATCATAGGTGGGCGGTGGCGACGGAGATCTGGGGGGACGTAGGCGAATATGAACATGCCTTTGTCTTTAGGTCGACCGTGCCCGTGCGTTTTCCAGCTCACCTTTCTCGCTCAGGCGGCACAAATTCACCCGATCGAAGCTTGCGATTGATTTCCTCGAGGCGGAGAAGAACTGGAGACAGGAGCGGGCTTTGTCAATCAATTCACGACAGCGCAAGGCAAGTGTACGACGAGAGCTCACTAGCGTAGTTGTCCAGCTCCTCCTTGGAGACTTGACCTGTGATGGCCGTCGGAAGACCGGCGATGTCGACTTTTTCACTCGCGTCGCCCCAGCGCGAACGTCGCTTGCGTGGAGCGGTGGCTTATGGAGTGTGGAAAGCAGAGACGGAGGTCAGCCCAAGTCCATCTTCGACGTGGCTCTCCATGAGCGGTCGGGACGCGGAAGGGAGCCACTCACGATCCGCCGTGGAGCTCGCCGTCTCTTCCCTCTCTCTCTTGACGCCGCCCAGAGAAGGCGCGGGGACGGACGAGCCGAGCGGAGGGGGCAGAGGGAGGGCGGCAGCAAGGCCATCTCCATTCGTGCCCGGGGGTGGCGAAAAGCCGGGGGGAGCGTCCTCGGGGGAGCCGCCCCAGCGACGGCGGTTGCCGAGCTCGGACTCGTTGGCGCCGGTGCGCTGTGCGTTGCTGCGCCACATGTGTGAGGTGTGAGCGGTGCGTAGGGTTCGCCTGGATCTGATTGATGGACGAGGAGGGATCCGATGCGTTCAACGGGTCCGACTCGACGGTGGTGCGACGCGAAGGTGACGGGGCGTGGGAACTCGCAGAGTTAACCCTAACCCCACTCTACTGCCCGTCTTCCTGCCGTTGCGCCGTCGCTCGGTCATCTCTGCCCGCATGCCGGCCGTCTGGTGCCACAGAGGGGAGACGAGAGAAGACGGAAGAAGACGGAGACGAGCAAAACGGTTTATCCGTGCACTCGCAGGCGGCTGGGAAGCTGGCGGGCTGACTGGCTGGTTTGGTCGGCGTTTGCTCGTGTGCCGAGCCAGTCAGCCGGAAGGGACCGCGTCGACGACGAGTGCCGCAGTCGGTTTTGTCTTTGATCGGGTCCTTTTCCCCACATCGACGGCCGCGGGGTTAGCGGTTTGAGCGTGTATGAAATGGGTCAGCACGCTGTGATTGGCAAGCACTTACAGGTCACATCAACGTCCGTCTAATTGTCGCAGCCCACGTGAGTTCCACGTCGATGAAGGAATGACTGGCTCATCAACGTCAAGCCGGCGCAGGGATCCGTCGACGCAGTTGGCTGACTTGACTGGACGCACTGACGGAGGGACGGAGGAGCAGGAGCGGACGGAGGACTGGACTGCAATGCACTGACTTTGACTGTACCGAGGACGTCAGACTCAGACTCACACCGCGCTGACCGCCCTTGCCTCGTCTCGCCTCGCCTTCCTCGCGGGGAACAAGCATATAAGGCCGCCTCCTCCCCACCACCCCCGCCGTCGCCCTCCCTCGCTCACCCTTCCATCCATCTCGCCCACCATGGCCCTCGTCGATCGCGTCCTCGAGCTCTTGCCCGACTCTCCCCTGGCCAGCGTCGCTCTCATCCTCACAGCCGCTCTGGTGAGCCCCCCTCCTGTCGGCACGAGTGATGGTACGGCCGCTCGCTCACGCCCCTCTCCACCCCCACCCCTTTCCACAGCTCGGCTTCTACCTTATCCCTTACTTCGCCGACCCACACGGCCTCCGCAGGTACCCAGCCCCCTTCCCCGCCGCCTACACCAACCTCTGGCTTGCCTACCAGGCTCGCAATGGCAGGAGGTATGAGGCCGTACACGAGGCGCATCGCAAATACGGCAAATGGGTCCGCATCGCGCCCAATCACCTCAGCGTCGCTGACCCGGATGCGATTCAGCCTGTCCTCGGAGTGAGTGTGAGAGAGGGAGAGGCGGTCATTCCGTCGGCGACTCGGCGTGCTCATGGTCCGGACCCCCTTGACATGCTCGTTGCTCTCCCGTTCCGCGCATTTCTGCCACACAGCACGGTCAAGGCACGCTGAAACCCGACTTCTACGATGCCTTCGTGAGCATCGCACGCGGGCTCTTCAACACCAGGGACAGGGCGGTGAGTGCGCTTAGGGCGGCGCGTCGTCCCACTCCCATTCGTCCATTCAACTCTCCCTTTTTTTTCTCCCTCCCACAGGACCACACCCGCAAGCGCCGCATCGTGTCCGCCACCTTTGCGCCCAAGTCCATCACCGCGTTCGAGCCTTACATTGCCGACTGTGTCCAGCGCCTCCTCGTCCGCTGGGATGAAATGTGCGCCACCGGGGCTGGGTCGGACGGCAGCGGGATGAAGAACGGAAAGGAGTGGAAGTGGTTCGATTGCCTCGAGCCGTTCAACTGGCTTGCTTTTGATATCATCGGCGGTGCGTAAGCCTTTGTCCGAGCCGTCGATAGATACCCTCGGCGGATGATCAGATCGATGTGAGGCTATGCTCACACCGCCCTACCGCTCGCGTCTCTTGGACGCCGATGCGACGCCGATACTCCTTTTCAGATCTTGCCTTTGGATCTCCCTTCGGAATGATCGAAGCTGGCGCAGACGTGGCCAGGATAGTTCATCCCGAAGACGGAAGAACCGAGTACCTGCCGGCTGTCCAGGCGAGTATATGTGTTGCGTTTCGTTAGCAGCTCAGCACAGCTCACGTCCGGCGCAAGCCCCGCTCCTTTCGTTGGCCCCCATCCTCAGATTCTCAACGAGCGCGGCGAGTATTCGGCAACTCAAGGCGTGTTGCCCCCCTACATTCGTCCCTACACTAGGTTTATCGACCCTTGGTTCGGTCGCGGTCTCACTTCGGTCAAGCGCCTGGCCGGCATCGCGGTGGCGCGTGTCAACGACCGATTTGAGAACAACAGTGGGAGTGACAGAGAGGATCTGTTGGCCAAGCTCAGCAATGGCAAGGACGAGAATGGAGAGCCGATGGGAAGGGAAGAGCTCACCGCCGAGGCCTTGACGCAATTGGTGAGCCAGGCTCGCTGACCTGGCTAGGACACATGAGGACTCACCGACTCCGCGCTTGGTTGTTTCCCCCCTCCGGTTTGGCTCGTCCAGATCGCCGGCTCAGACACGACCTCGAACAGCTCGTGCGCCATCACCTACCACGTCGTAAACAACCCGTCCGTGCACGCCCGGCTCGTGAAAGAGCTCGACGACAATTTGGACGAGGAGAAGCTCAAGGAACATGATGGCGTCGCAATGTTTGACATGGTACGTTCGTTGCTTTCCTTCCCTCTGTTTCCGCCGCTTCCACTGGGGCGATGCCAAGGTCGCAGTCGATCTTGACCCTTCCTTTGCTATCCGACATTCCCTCGCCGCGCAGGTGAAGAACCTTCCTTACCTTCGCGCATGCATCGACGAGGCGCTCCGCATACACTCTACTTCCGCCCTCGGCCTGCCGCGCGAGGTGCCCGACGGCGGGATGGCAGTGTGCGGGGAATGGTTTAATGAAGGAGTGAGTTTCCGAGCGTGACGGCCTACATGCGGCACCTAGCCATGAAGGCGACAAGATCGAGCTTTTGACCCTCATGCGTGCACCGCAGACCGTCCTTTCCTGCCCGACCTACACGATCCACCACCTCGGCACCGTTTGGGGTGACCCCGAGGCCTTCCGTCCCGAGCGCTGGCTGAAGGCCGAGAAGGATCCGGTGCAGCACGAGAAGATCAGCAAAGCGTTCATGCCCTTCTCCTTTGGGCCTCGCTCTTGCGTTGGCAGGAACGTGGTGCGTTCCTTACCATTTGGAACAATTAAGACTCGACTCGACCTAGCTCGGCCGGGATCTCTTATTCATCTCCATTTTTCTTCATCACCCTTCCGTTTGGCCTCGTCTATTGCGGGCACGTCTCTGCCAGGCGGAGATGGAACTGCTCATGTTCATCGCTACCCTGTTCAAGCGCTACAACTTTGTGCTCAAGGAGGACGGCCAGCAGCTGGCCACGAGCGAGGGTTTCCTCAGGAAGGTAGGTATCACGCGGGAGACGTTTGCGCCGTACGGGGCCCGAAGCGAACTGGGCGTTTGTTTGCTGAGAAATCCGACTGCTTTCTCCACCTTATCTTGCCGTCGCCACCGCCATCTCAGCCCCTCGCTTGTCACATTGGCATTCGTCGTCGCGAAAAGGGGGAGAAGGTCTGATCGAAGCAAGCGTGAGATTTTGGGGGACCTCGCCCTCCCTTCCTGCCGACCGCCGTCCCTTGTCGCGGTCTGACGTGCGGCACGAGTGTTTCCGAGCCCTAGTGAATTGCTCTTTTGAAGTACTCACTCAGGCTTGCGTTGCAGAGTATGTACTTGTCCGCGCGTGTATTGTGTATTTTGGATGTGTGTGCGTACATTGTGCCGTCGCACGATGACGAGGAATTGACGAGGAATCGATTCGTCTCGGTCCTGGAGGAGTTTGCTCGATCGGCACGTGACGTGACGCGATCGCGCGTCGAAACTCGCTCAACGTCGAGACGGGAAGGGACGGACGACGGAGGGCCAACACCTTCCTTGACCTTCATCGTCTTTTTTCCAACCCAAACACCCCTCCTTGTTCTGTTGTCATATTTGCTTTGCTCATTTACCCTTCACTTAATAGTTTTTGCTCCGATAAAAATAGGAAAAATGCCCACATCGCCCGTAAAAGCCCGCAGGGGCGGCACCCCGCCCTCGTCGCCTTCTAACCTCCCGCTCGGCAACCTCTCCCTCAACACCGCCTCACCCAACGTGTCCGTGTCCGCCGCCGGCTTGAAGGGGAGAGCGGTGGGTAAGGGGAAGGATGCGGTGTCGACGAGCCCTGTCAAGGTGATGTCGGCGGCGGCGGCGAGGAAGGACAAGATGGACGTCGTGAGCAAGGACTGGCCGGGCGCGACGGCGGGGGAACTCAAGAAGAAGAAGTCCAAGCCGAATTTGCAGGTGAGCGCGGTGGAGGGGCGAGGTTCGGTGCTGCTTTGATGGTCGGTAGCTGTGATGTGGTTTGGAGGGATGACGTGCGTATGGGGTGAGGACGAGCGGGCGCGGTGTGTCTGTCAAGGGTCGGGGCCTCCTTCCGGATCGCTGAGATGGCCCTTCCTTCTCTGTTGGCTGGTCGGCACCGACGGCAGTATGGAGACCGGTTTATTCCCAACCGGGACAGCTCTAGCGATGGTCCGGTCGCCTCGGCGGCAGAAGGCAGTCACGCCTTTAGCCGGTCATCGTCCAACTCGTCAGCGGCGCCGTCGTCGGCGCAAGATGCGGCGTACGGCGAAGAGATTGCTGAGGCGTGCGGCATGGCCACCGAGGGCCGTCGCATCCTCGCCTTCAACGCCGAACCGCCAGAGTCGACAAACCTGGACGTCCGCTCCCGTTACGCCGCGGCCAAGCCCCGTGCCAACCTGTCGTCCCTCAATTCGGCTTCTCGCAGGCGCATCCCTTCTCAGCCGGAGCGCGTGCTCGACGCACCCGGTCTTCTGGACGATTACTACCTCAACCTCCTCGATTGGTCGTCCACCAATCAGCTCGCCATTGGCCTCGAGACGTCTGTGTACGTCTGGAACGCCGACACGGGTGACGTGGGACAATTGTGCGACGTGTCCAACCTGGGCGAGGAGGCGTACGTGAGCAGCCTCAAGTGGACCGTCGACGGCTCCTACCTCGCCCTCGGTCTTCCCAACGGCGACATCCAGATCTACGACGCCGAGACGAGCACGCTGGTGCGCACCATGCGCGGCCACCAAGGCAGGGTGGCCGTGCTGGCGTGGGACCACGAGCACCTGCTCAGCTCGGGCTGCGCCGACGGTAACATCCACCACCACGACGTTCGCGCCGCCAGCCACCTCACTCAAGAGCTCCATGGACATGCCAGCGAGGTGTGCGGGCTCGAGTGGAGGAGAGACGGTGCGCTGCTTGCGAGCGGCGGGAACGACAATGTGGTGAACGTGTGGGACAGAAGGACGAGCACGCCCAAAATCAGCAAGAGCAATCACACGGCCGCCGTGCGGGTGAGTGGGCCGCACGGGATGAGAAGCTCCCGGCCCCGTCAGTCGGACCAACGATGTTGCTGGTTCAGGCTGACCAAAGCTTCTGCCCCGCGCCCCATTCCCATTTCTTCAGGCCCTCGCCTGGTGTCCTTGGCAGTCCCACCTGCTGGCCACGGGCGGCGGCACGTCGGACAAGAAGATCCACTTCTGGAACACCACCACTGGCTCGAGGCTCAACTCGATCGATGCCGGCTCGCAGGTGACGAGTATCCGATGGAGCACCGAGTACAAGGAGCTTGTTAGCGCCCATGGCTTCCCAAACAACCAGATCGTCGTCTGGGGGTGAGTCGAGTCGAGTCGAACCGAATCGAGTTTAGCCGAGTCCAGTCTCCTCTCTTCCGTCTGGCTCACGTCGAAAACGATGCCTCCCTTTCCATCTCCATTGCACTCTCCTCCTCTAACCTACACCAGCTACCCCTCCCTGGCAAAGCTCATCGACATTCCCGCCCACGACACGCGCGTCCTCCACACCTCCCTCTCCCCAGACGGGCAAACGCTCGCGACAGCCGCGGCGGACGAGAACCTAAAGTTTTGGCGGCTCTTTGAGAGTCGCTTGACCAAATCGGCCAAGGGCGGCAGCGGCGATCAGGCCAAGCGGGACGAAGGGTTCAGGCACGGCGGTCGGATTCGTTGAAGCGCCCCGCTGGGCTTGGCAGGCCGGGCGCCGGTCGCCTCGCTGCGACGGGGGGAAGCCGCGGGCAGAGCGCGGGATGGGGAGAGGCGAGGCGATGCGGGACGTTCTGCAGACGCTCATTTTCTTTACTCCTCGCTGTGCTCTTGATACCCTCTTTCTTGAACCACATAATCTAGCGAATGCAATGGAGCGGGCGTTGTATGTATGTATGAAATCAGACCCCCGGTCCCTTCTCGTTTTCAAACGTCGCCACCAGTGATGCCTCTGGCTGTTGCGGAGTACAGGGTTGCCAAGATGCCGTGCTTGGCACGCTCCCATCGGCCTCTTCAACAAGAACAACTGTCCAGGGATTGGCTGTCCCGAGGATATCGATCGATCGATCGATCGATCGATCTGATCAATGCACACCTACTGATAAGTGATAAGCAATGCATCGAGCCGACGCGGCCAGTGTGGACGGGGAAGGGGAAGAATGGCATGAGACGGATCGCGTCGATGGCACGGGTAGAAATGGACCTTGCCCATGGCGAGGCCAGAGCGCGAACAGATGGGCGGAGCGGACACAGGGCGGCACGTGCAACTCGGCTCAGTTGAGCGTCCCTCGGCAGCCAGCCGAACCGCACAAGCAGGGCACCTTCTCCTCCTCCGAGGGGAACTTGTAGTCGTACGTGATCTCCTCGCCCGGCATGATGGGCTTTGAGCCGGCGTAGATGACGATCTAGCAAGCCGTTGGAATATGGGGACATGTATGTCAGCGTTTCGAAGCCTGCGCAATTGAATAATCGGACGAGAAGGACGGCCTGCATACCTTCTTCTGACCGTTAATTGTAATGATCTTTGCCGTGCAGTTAGGGGTGCAGCAATGGTTGATGAGACGGCTGTAGAAAGAAAAAGACGGTGACGAGGAACAAAAGAAGTATCGGCATCAGAAAGACATGATAGGTCGATATGAACACTTGTTCGGGACCTCTCACCCAAGGTTGCCTTTCAGCGTAGCATCGACGACGGTATCGTCGTCGACGCGGAAGAGGTAACTGCTTCCGATACCCTGTCGCTCGTACTGCTTCTCCCTCTGATCAGCCACCTGCTGCCGAATGAGTTCGCCCACGTACTCGATCACCATATCGTGAGCGGGGATGAGCTCCATCGCATACAAGCCCCAATCGTGAATGGCCGACTTGGCAAACTTTAGTTGTTTCTTGCGCGTGCGGAGTTGATTAAACTTGAGAATGTCCGTGTCTGTCGCCATCTCTTTTCGGTGCTGTTCGATGCCCTGCAAGAGTTTCCTCGATTCGGCTCGGTTCATCCTAGACGTTGCCAAGCCGGAAATGGCGCTGGTGTCGACGATGGCCGTGTTTCGCTGAGGCAGGTAATTGGACTTGACCGAAGAAGCAATCTTGTAGTAGCCCTCAGTGCGCGATGAGCCACTAGCGTTCGGAGGCAAGCCTTCTTCCTTTAGCTCTTCGATCGGAGGCTCCGTGGCTACGTCAAGCGAGGCCACGGTGCCATCGCGCATCTTCTCGAGGGCGCGACGAGCAAAGTATAGGTCCTCGTCGTCTTCGGCAATGCCTAGCTCGAACGGATCGGGAGAAGGGCTCCGCGCACGCGGCTGTTTGGCCAATTTCGCCTTCTTCGCCGGCACCGGCTTGGCCGGGCGTGGCATCAACGAGCCGTCGATATCTTCGCCGGTGGGCGAGGGCAAAGCGATGACGCCGTCGGCATCCATGATGACCACCTTCTTTTGCGGCTTGCGCGCCTTGTTCTGCTCCTTCTTGCCCTTCTTCGTCGCATCCTTCTTGCCAGCCTTGGCCGGTCCCTCGCCTTCCTCCAACATCCGCCCTTGAGTTGTCCGCTTCGACGTCTGATCTTCCGTTTCGCTCTCGCTGCTCGTAAAGTCGATCTCTTTCCTCAGCCGACCAGCATCGCGACGGCGCCCCCGCCCCGCCACCGCCAAAGCCTCCAAATCGTCTTCGCTCTCGTCCGACTCGGCAAGCGCCCGTTTGTGGGCCCGACGTGCGCGATCGTCCTCCTCCGAGGCGGGCTTGGCGGCAACAACACGGCGACCCTTCTTCCTTGGCCTTCTTTCGTCCTCTGAAACATCCTCCAGCGTGCCTTTCCTGAATCGTTTGGAATGCGAAGAAGCGGCAGAATCGGGAAGGGGCGACGAGCGATCTAAAGCTTCGGATGAAGCGCGCGAGCCGGACGCATCCACGCTGAGGGGCGTGTCGGGGGCGGCAGGTCTGGACGGCTCTTGCTTGTGAGCTCTCACGGCGCCGGCCTTCTTCTTGATCGAAGGTAGCTTGAAGATGTCAGGTTTGGACTTGGACATGGGCTGTCGCTTGCTGTCCAGCTCGTCCACGACCAAGCCGCCCTCCTGCTTGACGGCGACCACCTCGGACTCAGATCTTCGCCTTGTGCGCGCGCGTTTTTCGGCACCGGAGAGGAAGCGCCGGACAAAGTCGGCGACGACACGGTTGTGGAGGTCTCGCTGGACGACGTCTGTAAGCTCCTTCATCAACAAGTCCGTCGCTTCTGCTTCCACCTCCTCCGACGTCCAGCTCGTCTTCTTCTCTGGTGCGGACGCCAGAGCCGCCAGAGAGATTGCTTTGGCCACGTCTGCGCCGATATCGAGACGGCCTGACGACAGCGCCTGTGAGGACTGGGTCGCGGCGGCCTGCGAGGGGCCGGCGGGCTTCGGGATAACCAACTTGACGTCCAGCGACTGGCCAAAAAGCTTCGTCTTTACCATGTCTGCACGGCACTCGAGCGCCGTCGAAACGTCGCCAAAGGGGATGTACCAGCCCGCGCCGTTGCAGTTTTGCTCGATTGCGTGGATGGCGATCGGTTCGAACCGGCGGATGTTCAGATCCAGGGCCCGGTTGAAGAGAGCTTGGTCGATACGCATGAACGGTCCCATGGCGATGTAGACGTAGGGCAGGTTCAGTTGGCGCAGGTGCTCCATGACCTCTTTGGCCTCGGCATGACTTGGTAGTGACGAGCCCGTCGCCGTCGCGGGCGGCTGTCCCGACTTGGGCGCCCGTCCGCGAGCGCCGCGCCTCGTGAACACCTCCGTGCTACGATTCAGACCGACATGATCAACCTCATCATCGGAATCAATGTCCATGTCGTCTTCGCCGCGAGACCTTCCAGCCGGGGTGGCCACGGGCGACGAGGAGATTGGCGAAGGGGCGACATACGCCGAAGCTCCATACGGCATAGAGGACGAGACGTGGGGCGCGCGGAAGCCGACCTGTCGAGGCAAGGTCGATGAGCCAGGCCGACCTGGATAAACCTGGGAACGGTGATGCAAGGCGCGCATTGGATCATTGGGCGTTGACTCGGGTGTGCTGGAATGCGGATGTGGATCGGGCTTGGGCTTGGGATGCAGCCTCGCCATCTCCATTTCCACTGCCTTTTTGCATTTGACGCCCTCACCATCAAGCTCAACCTTGACGGGCTCCGTGCCTGTGCCAATCTTGGTGCCATTGATCTTTTTCAGCGCCGCTTTGGCTACCTGATGCGCGTCTTGTCGTGGTCCTGCTGCTGAAGAAGACAGAGAAGTGGTCTTGCCTCTCGAGCCGGTTGAAGAAGGCACATCGTGGACAAACTTGACCCAGGCGATGCCGAGACTTCCTCCAGTGAGAGGGTCGTATTTGAGCTCGGACTCTTCGATGCGGCCTAGGGCCTTGAGAGGGCGAAGGACGTGGTCGAGGAGCGTGAGGGTCGAGAGGCGGGTGATGAGAATGGCTCGTGCCGGTGGAGGGAAGGGAGAGTTGGCGTCCCACTGCAAAATCGAACGAGGAACGACAGGGCAAGCGGCGCGTAAGCAAAACTTCCTTGCCGAACTTCCTTGCCGAGTTCACCGGACGGTGACGACGACGGACTCACTTTGTAATCAAACTTTTCCAGCATCGGCCTCCACTTTTTCCTTCCCCTCGACAACGTCTTCCCATAGTTCGGCGTGACCTTCCTCGGGTCTGGAACTACAGCCCTCTGCTGCCCTTCCTCTGGGTCCTTACCCCACACGATCACCCGCTTCTTGCCCTCGTTTCCCGGCGAAAGCGCCGGCTCGAGCGTGACACGGAAATTGTGTTTCTGCGACAACTCTGTCGGAAGAGGAACGGGAGGCGGAAGCGATGAGGGTGCAGTAGTGCTGGCGGGTCCGGTGGCCATATCCTGGGAGTCAGGAGGCGGAGGAGGCGGAGGAGGCGGGGCCTCATCCGGAGGTGGTGGTGGCGGTGGAAGAGGTTCCGACGGAGGCGGAGGAGGTGGGGCCTCGTCCGGGGGAGGAGGCGGAAGGGGCTCCGATGGTGGGGGAGGATGCTTGTCGGAGGACCGCTTTGGAGCCTGTTCGTCGTCGGACCGCCTAGCATGATCGAGATCCTTCAGCAAGGCCCTTGGAGCCATCGGCACACGCCCTCTGATGATCGGTGACCTTGCTGGGCGTGGAGGCGGCGACGGAGGCTCCCTTGGCCTGCTGGTGCTGGAGGCGGAAGGCGACCTGCGGCTGACATCTGCAAAACGCTTGGACGAAGACGCCTGTGGCGGCGGACTCGTCCTCGCGTCCGCTTTTGTTGCTCGCGAGCGCGATCGCGGTCGATACCCGTCCGGCGTCCCATCCCTGTACGATGATTCCCTACCTCTTCCTCGCTCTGCGTCCTTGGCCGGCGTCCCATCCCTGTACAGCTCCCTTGCTCGTCCTCTGTCTGCACCCTCCCTTCCTCGCCTCCGTTCATCTCTATATCTCCTATCATCGTCGACGTCTCTTCTCCGGGAGTAGCTGCTTCGGTCCAGGTCGTCGTCCCTATCCCGATCCCACTCCCAGCTCCGGTCCCGATCCCACCTATCTCTACCGTCCCTCCGTCTTGGAGGAGGAGACGGCGACCTTCTCCAATCGTCGTAATTCTCGATGGCCCAGTGCGGTAGTCGGCTCCTTGAAGACCGGCTGTCGCGGTGAGGCGAAGGAGAACGTGCGCGGCTCGGCGGCAGCGGGATGGGCGGGCGGTGCGGGAGCAGGTCCGGTCTCGATCTGGTCCGCTCCCGTCCTGGAGAGCGCAACTTGGGAAGGGGAGAGGCACGGGAGCTCGATGGAGTTGGATCGGTGGAGACAATGGACAAGGGCCGGTGTGGGCGAGACTCGGGCGGCGACGCGCCAAGAGGTTTAGCGGGCAGGGAAGGTGGCGGGGGAGGCAGACTGCTGCCTTGAGCGCCCGGCTTAGGCGTCAATGCTGGTGCCATTGAGCCGAAGGAGGGCGACGGCGCGGAAGGCTGGGAGGGATGAAGAGAGGCGAGGAGGAGAAAGTGGAGATGCCGGGGCGCTCAGAGGAGGGAGAGGGCGCAGGAAAATGAAAAGCGGAGCATGAGGTGGTAATGAGACACGAAGGGGGCGATGGTCGCTGGCGGGGCACGGAGGGTGGGGCAAGAAAGGAGCGGGGTGGATGTGATGGAAAGGAGAGGAGATGGAGACGGTGGTGGTGGTGGCTCTGGGTGGAGTCGGTGGTGGTGAGGTGGAAGGACGAGCGCGTAGATGGCGCAGACGAGAGAGACGCGCAAAGGGGGAACGAAGGAAAGCAAAGGGCTTTCTTTCGGCGCCCACGATCGACGACGGCCTCGTCTTAAGTCTCTTTTCTCCACCACCACTCCGTTCGGCGACGACGATGGCGATGACCACGAGCGAGACGCTGACTGGCGTTCTTTCTTGCCCCCATTCACCGTCGTCGCCTCCTTCTCGCCCTCCGCGTTCCATCCAAAGTTTCGCTTCGGATGAAAGAAGAACACGCAACGCAAACGCCGGTCCAGCGCAGCTCAAACGCACTCGAGACTCCCTCGCCGGCTCACAGCCGTGGCCCAAGATAGATCGCCACCCACTGGAGCCCTACTGAGCTGATGGATTCGCCCATGTACAAACTCACCCGGGCCGCCTCACTACACCTGGGTGAACGACCATCCGGTACCAGGTCCTCCGCATGCTTGATGGCCATTTGGATGTCAAAGGCGTGCCATACGCTTCTAACCGGCTCAGAGCACCCTTGGACATTCGCACAGGGGACCACCTCATCCCAAAACAGAGCACAAACTATGAAAAGACGGACCGAACCGCGTCGTCCTTACAGGTTGCTCTACGTTTCGCCTGGAGCTTAGAAATGTGTGAGGTGGAGCTTTGGACTAGCAGCAGTGCCTTTAAAGCTTGTCTCCGTCTCTCGACCGATATACACCAACCTCCTTGTGAGCGGCCAGTCTTCATGGAGCTTTAGACGGACGTGATGGACGATGAGAACGTCGTAGGATACGATGTCCGTCGCCCGACAGGGCAAGCACCAAAGAGGCTGCGGCAGACTGGCCCGCCGCAGTCGATGTGGCAGACCGGACAGGCGCACAAGAAAAGGTCCATCTCCTCTCCTCTGCTCTTCTTGTCATTGCCGAAACGACGCTCGTCGACCTCGTTCGATCAACGGCCGTAAACGATGGTAAATTCGAAACGGCTCTCGGCCTTCGATCCCGGCGCCACGTCTGCAAGCCGTGCGAGCGGGTCGCCCGTCGAGCGGACCATGTTCTGTCCGCGATACGCTAACGAGTCCGGGGAGATTCTATTTCATCTCACGCCAGCCACCTTATTAGACACCGGCAGTCGTGTTCGTGTTACACGCTCTATCTAGCTCGCAGCTCCGATGGAGGCGATAGCCGGAAAGCAGCCTATACGTCTTTGGCAGGCATCGGCACGACACTGGCTCATGCTCGCCCGTTCGGTAGCGGACGTGCTTGCGGAGGGCATGCCTTTGTCGCCCTGTGCGATCACCTGCGTTCTGTGATATTTACCTCCACCACCTCCTTCCTCCCTCCCAGTACCTACACCCTACCTGGAACGCTCTCCGGCGTTCCTTCACGAGGTGATCATCTCTCTCTTCCCTGCTTCAGACCTGCTTGCTTTCATCGGGCGGCCTAAATGGCCGCTCGTCCCCGCTGAACGGCCCACTTCCTTGCCTCCCACCTCGCCTTTGATTCCCATCTCGCTTTCTTCGACGGCCACGCAAGATGGCACCACCGCCTGCTGCTGATCGACCAGTGGCATCGTGGTCGCTCATAGGAGGCGGACCCTCTCCAGCTCGCCGCTTCTCGTCTGTCGAGTCCGGCCGCCCAGAGGAGTTGGCCGACAAGACACACGACCACCCGGAATCTCCGATCCCTCCTCTCGTCATCCCCATTCTTGCCATATTCTTCGTATTGGTCGCCCTAACCGCGGGTTGCTGGATTTGTAGCAAATGGCGCCGCCGTCGCAAGAAAAACAAGGCGCGCAAGGTCAAAAAACAAAAGGACATCGCTTCTGCTTCCTCACCCGTTCAAGAGATGGAGGAGCTAGACGTGGGAGAGTGCGCCAAAATGATGGACAGTCACCGCGATATGATGGACAGTCACCGCGATGCGGATGTCGCCAGCAGAGCACCGTCTTCTCCCACCCCTGGCAGCGTTGAGACCACATCGACGCTCATCGATGCCCGCCCTTCCACGGCTCGCCCGACCACCGCCGGGATATCGAGTCTGACGTCCTCGTCTTCTTATCGACCCCGCGCACACGCTCTCGCGCCTTCTTGGGTCATCCATCACGCTCGTGTACGGTTCCAACGACTGGGAATGCGCGGCTTTGGACACCTGCACGAGGAAGGTGTTGAGGGTGCGCCTTTAAAAGACGTGTTGACTGAGGAGAGGTGGAGAGAGTGGCACGGCAGCGGCTTACTCAGTATGTCACCTGGGTTAGCAGACGGAGACAACGATGGATTTGGTATTGGCTATCCCGGCAACGACCTGGGTTCGCACAAGGTCGCGGGCGGAGAGGCGGGCGACCTGGCCCGCGCCCGCGCCCACACTGGTCGCCAACACGCGCGCGAGGAGGAGTCGGAGAACGTAGCTGACGTTCGTCACACCTTTGAGGGCAAGCGCGAGGTCGGAAAGTGGGAACGACACCGCGGTTTCGGAGGCGACGCCGCTTGCAAGTACGGCTCAGCTCATCACCACATGCACGCCGACGGCTTCCAGGGCTTGCAACGCGGCATGAGCAGGATGTGGGGCAGCTTTTCGACCAAGATGCTGAACGTGTTCAAGGACTCGCAGCTGGACGAGGAGGAAGATCTGGAGAGTGGCACCCTCGCAGCATCCGAACCGCCTTCTCGTCCGACATCGCCTTTGCCTTGGCGCCACGCTAAGTCTGGAGAAGAAGGGCACAAACAAGAGTACCGTGAACTTTCCCGTACGCGTGTCGACCATCGCGTTTCGGACGCGACAACGCTCTTCAGCGACCTCCTCACGCCCAAAGACAAGATGTTCGTGCAGGAAGACAAGCTCGAGGCCGAGACGAAGCCGGAGCCGTGGTCCGACGAAGTACGCGCCTCCCTCTCTAAGCCTCCGCGCCGCTCGTCGGGCGCATACATTCACTCCTCCAAAGCACCCTCGGGACGTCTGGCTCAGTCCGACTCCAATACCGCGAAGCGAGTCTCTCAAAGCCCAATCTCGGCTCGAGACGCCATGGCCAAGTTGCATCCGACGCAAGTTTCCCGTTCTCCTTCTCGTCCCCGTCCTCATCTTTCCGCGAAGCCACCCAGGAGCAGCTCTGACGAAGAGCTCAAGCGAAGTTTTGAAATGTATTCGCTGCAGCAGACCCCGTCCGCTCGAGCTGCTCCTTGGGGCCATCAGCATCCACAATCGCGACATCCGAGCGGCGGGCGCAGTATAGACTTTGAAACCATGGTCAAAAAGACGCAAACGGCGCTCGATGAGCTTGTCTCGATACTCCAGCCTGACCATCGACGTCGGCGTGGGGCTCGGAGCCCTAGCGACGAGGGTGGCTCTAGCACTTCGATAACCGACTCGAGCGCCGACGACGAGTATCCGTCGGACGACCATGCCGGATGGTCTCTTCTTCACTCTCGCTCTACTTCGACAATTCTTCACGTAGTTGACATGCGCCCGCTCGAAGCGGTCACGCATGCGGCGGCTGCGGAAGCGTCGTCCAAAGCGGGAGACGAAGGCTCGATGAGCTTCTTCGACGTTGACCTCTCCAGCGGGAACGATTGCCAGGAGCACTTGTCCGACGCCAGCTTTGGTCGCGTCAGCACGCAGTCGTCCGAGTGGATCGATGTTCCGATCGACGTCCGACGACGACGCGAGAGCGGAGCCGTGCCACCTTCGTCAGGGACGTCGTCTAGCGGTATCTCCCGGCTCGTCCGACGCAGCGCCATCGCCGACCATCGTCGCTCCTCGCGCCAAGAGAGCAGGTATTTCCGCCTTTCCGACGGCAGCGTTGAGGACTCTTCGAGCGCTTTCACCAACGGTATCACTCGAGCGCGCCCCGTGGAAGTGCTGGAGGATATCGCTACCGCACCGGGGAACGCCAGCGATGTCACGTCGCCTGGTCGCGCTTGCGAGGGTTCCAAAGGGGTGACCGTGATGATCGAGAACGATGGAGACGGAGTCGCACATGACGAGGCATCGAGTGTGGGCTCGTATCCCCGCGTTCAAGAGTCTCGGCGCCGCGAGGGATCGTTCTCCGCTGTGATGCAAAAAAGTTCAGGGGTGCGGTCGAGAACAGAGGGAGAAGAGCTCACTCAAGGAGACGTCGACGATCTTGAGGCCGGCGGGTCCGAGGATGGTCGCCTGCCCTCCTCCGTCGTCGACGTGCTGCTTGCCGTCTCCGTGGGCAATGCTCCGACCGAAACGGGAAAGACGTCGGTTGGAGGACACATGCGTCAGGCGGAGGAGAAAGGGACCGGTGCGGGAATGGACGCTACGATAATACCCTCTCTCGACGTCGGTTCCATCCCCGAAGCGCCCAACGCGTACTCCAACTGTACAGAGAAGTCGAACGATGGGGAGGAGACCCCGGTCTTCGTCCCCTCTCCAGAGCTCCAGCGGGCTGCTCTTCGGGAAGAGGTTTCGCCTTCGACGGATTCAGCTTCGCCCCCGCCCTTACCGCCGAAGGAATTCGCCAAATCGCATGACCTCGCGGCCACAGCGGTCGAGGGTGCAGCACCGGCTTCTCTTCCGTCTGTGCAAGGCTCCTCACACGAGGTGAACAACCGGGGAAGGGTGGTGAGCGCAGGGAAGATGCATAAGAGCGTCAAGATGATGATAGCCGATTTTGAGGCTGGGGCCAAAGCGGCCGCCTCCCCTCGTTCCTCTTCGCCTCCGCTACAAATCTCGCCGACCTTTTCGCCTCGAAACCACCCCCTCGCTCTTGGACCTGTCATCCGCGCTGTCCACTCACCCGCCGATATACGCTCTTCATCGGCCTTGCCACTCTCACCGCAGAACCACCCGCACCTCTTTTTCGCGAACGCGGTGCCGCTGACCGGGCTCGTGCGTGTCGACGCCAATGGTAGCGGAGGAAAGCCGACGCCGGTCCGCCTCGAGGGCTTCGCCCAGGCTGTAGCGCCCACAGCGGGGATTACCTCGATGCTCGCGGGCGCTGAAGCGGGTAGGCCTTCTGGCCGTGAATCCGGTGCGCCTTCCACCGACTTCAGGAGTACCACTTTGGGTACGCCACCCCTCGGCCCAAGCACAGAGGTCCTGGGAAGGTCTACGTCCTGTTCGAGCGGTGGGGTCATCTCCAGCACGCACCGTACCTCCATTGTCTCCACCGATCCTCTCGAGCCTCGTCAGAGTCGCGCCAGCGGTGTGGAGGAGGACGGAAAACAGCCGTCAGCGCCTCCCGCGTCAGGACACAAAGTTGCCAGTGGCGACTCCGCCGATATACCACTGGCCCGGAACGCGTCCGAAGACGCTTTCGGTGATGTGGTCGTCAGCTTCGGCAGCCTCGCGAGCGACGGCGCGCTAGCCGCCTTCCTCTCTCCAAACCGGATGCTCTGAACGCGACCGAGTGCTCGTCTCGCTCGTATTTCGTCCCCCCCCCCCTTTAATTCACCGACCAGTTACGCCCAATATCCAATCATTCATTCAATCACGTTCCTCTCTGTAGCTTGTTACTTCTCTTCTCATTTCATCTGTGGTCCTTTTCGTTCTCGTCCTTCCTTCCTTCCGCCCGTCCGTCCGTTCGGGAAGCAAGACGTCCGTGTCGTCCTTCGCTCTCCTGTCTTTCGTTGTTGACTGAACCGATCGATTCAAGTCTTGTTGGTGCGACTGTAATATCATCTCGTTCATCTGTAGTCCGAATTGAAAGCTCACACCAGTTTGGGGCCTCCTCGTCTCACCTCATGTCTCAGAAGGCCCATTGAGGAGTGATCGTTCGTCACGAGCCAACTCGCCTCGCTCCATTCCGCGCCACACGCTATTACCACTTTACTCGCCTTAAACGAGACCGAGGTGGAAGAAGGAAGGACGCGTCCACCTGCGGACGAAGACCTGTCCGCGGTTCTCAAATCAAACTTTCCTCAACGGCCGTCTCATCCCGATAGCAGCCGCGCAGGCGGCCGTGTTGGTATCTATGGATATTCCGTGAGGGGCGAAAAAGAAGGAACAAGGAAGCAGAGAAAAGGCCCCGCGCAGCACAATCCTCGGTTCGCCTTTTTCCGCATACGTCCGAGACGGCTTCAGGCCCGAGAAGGCGAAAGCAAGTAACCAAGAGACTATGAGAGCGCAACAGTGACACCACTGGGGAAAGGAACGAAGGTCGAGAGACTGAATCCACAAGAACGGCCGGATTAAAGAGCATCCGGAAGTGAACAAAACCGAAGAGAAGAAGAGAGACCGGGGGAATCCAGGAACCAGCCCCAACCGATCCGAAACTACCGTCCACGTACAGAAAAAAGAGCATATCGGTGAGGTAAACGAAGAGACATCGCGTCTCTCCGAGGGGACGGCGTCCAGCTCGGCCTCACAAAGTGAACAAGACGAGGCATCGAGCGGCCGAGTGAGGTAGCCACCGAAGGCCTGGGAATAGCTAGGTGTGTGGAAAAGCAGAGAGCAACACAAACGGCACCGCGTTGTCCGAAGACGCCAGTCCGCCCGTCGTTTTTGCTTGCGGTGGCTCTAGACCCACTCGCAATCGTCGGCCGCCCGCCATCCAGCCCTGGTAGCAGATTTGGGTGGTATCAGATCCTGGTCCAGCCCACGCACACGTAGAACACGGGGAGGATGGCGCTTGCGAGGACGCCGATGCCAAGGTAGACGAGGACCTGATCGATGAGTGGGGGTGGCGTGGGGGTGGACGCCAACCGTAGGCGAGAGGCAGGGACAAGGGGAGAAAAGAAAGAGATCATCTCGTCAACATTGTTCACCGACGAGCAAAACAAAATGAAAAACGAAGCATCGGAAACTTCCGGAACACAAAACGACGAGGATGAAACAAAGGAGACGACGGGAAGTCACGGGCACGTGAAACAAAGAAGGCGGGCAGCCGATCGGTAGCGAACGACGAGGCGAGCACGGTGGCAGGGAAACCTTTTACCTTTTTTTCCTCGTGAGGAAGGATTAAGGATTAATTACCAATACACGCGGAGCGCAACGAAGTAAAAAGGGGCAAACGGCGGTGGGCTAATCTATGAAGTCCACTTGTCCAGAAAGACGAAGAGGATCGGAACCCATCCGGCTCCAAGGAAGCCGATGCCCGCGTACGTAATCACCTTAGTTAAAACTGGGATGGACGGCATAGAGAGGAAGAGGGCGGCGAAGAAGTTGAGGTTTCCATCAGTTCACAGGACGACGAAGACGCCAGCTGCACCTTTTGCCCCGGTTATGGGCACCGTTCACGTGAGCGACGGCCGTTCTCACCTTCAGCATCATAGTGCTTCACATCCTTGCCGCTCGACTCGCCCTGCCTCGCCGCCACGTCGTTCAGCATGAAGCTTGGCGTCGGCGTCGGCGGCCTTCCGAGCTCCCTGGCATCCCGCTCCCTCTCCTTCTCCTTCTCCTGCACGGCGGTCATTGCCCGACCGCCGACTGTGCCATGAGCATAAGGATTCGCAGTCGCCACCGGTCCCCGCAGCTTGAGCACGCCCGGCTCAGCTGCCGGGTTCGCCCTGGATGCGATGTCGGAGGAAGCACCAAGAGGGACAGAGCGCGAGGATGCCGAGTGGTGCAGGGAGTGGTTGGAGAAGGTCGAGGGGAGGTCGATGACGGAGGGAATCGGATGGAGGAGACCATCGGGAGGAGGAGGTGGAATGGATTTATAATCTCTGAGGCGTCCCAAGGCAGGTAAAATAGCGAGAGAAACGGCCCAATATTAGTCGAAGACCGGTAAACTTCTCACGAACCGAGTCCAACGAACCGACGACGCGCGCGCGAGGCACTCACGTGGCGGGCGTGTAATGCCGCCTAGGCAAGGTGAAGCTGAAGGTCTGAGCGACAAAGCGGAAGATGGGAGGCAGGGCCACGCGGCAAACGGCCTTGGCGAGGAGACGCCAGACAAAGATGCAGGAGATGCCTGATTCGACGGTTCAAGGCGGGGAAAATTTAGCTGCACGGTTGATTCATCGTACAAAGCCATGGGCAGACCGCAATAGCGCCGGTCCCAACCACTCACCGAGCGCCATCTTAGCGAGGGACCGACCGGACCAACCGATCCAGGTCTCGTCCTCCATCAGCGGAGGCACCGCCCATGTCGTGCCACCAAGCCCAGAGGCAGCGGTACCGCCGCCGAGGGAAGCAGATATAGTGTTGCCGAGATGATCGGCAGCGGTGCCCACAGCGTGGAGGAAGGGGTGTCGGTCGCCGAGAAGAGCGAGTTTGACGCTCTGCCACCGCCCAAGCTGGACGCCCATCACTACGCTTACGAAGGCAATCGCATCTTCGAAGCAGGGGCAGTCGTCTACAGGTTCCGGGTGGAGGGAGACCATGAGAAGACCGCTGGGGATGATCAACGCCGGCACTGGTCGTCGAGATGAAGCGATCGGGTTAGATATTCTGTCGAGGCCTTTTTACGAGGCGCGTGCGATGACGAGCTCACCTATCCAGCTGGTGTTGAGAGTGAAGGCCTCAATCTCTTGGAAGAAGGCCCACTGGACCCACGAAATGAAGGCGCCGAGCCCGACGCCGGCGATACAGTCTGGCGAAACGAGAAATGTCCGCACACGTCATGGACCGGGCTCGAGGAGATAGGCGTCCGTGCGCGCTCTCGCCGCGACGACACTCACCGACGATGCTGTGCATGCCACAATAAATCCTTCCCACCACGATGCTTAGGGCATACCATGCCAATCCAAGCTCAGAAAGCCAACTGCCAATGAACCACCCGTCCGCACCGGCGCGCCTAGCTGCGACGACCCAGCTGTACAAGTACAAGGCGACACTGACGGCGTTGGTGGAGTGTGTGGAGAGGAAGCCGTACTCGAGGTGGTGGGTGCCGATGGTGAGACGGGTGACCGGAGGGGAATAGGGCCGGGGGACGCAGAGAAGGTCTTTGACGACAGAGGAGAGGTAGACGCCGGCTGCGAGGATGTTGATGAGCCTTCCAGGCAAATGGCGGGAGGCGAACGCGTTATTAACGCTCGCATCCCAATGTGCGACCGCGTGGGGCCGGAAGTGGCTCACGAAAGCAACACGGCGTCTGACATTCACTCACCCCCGAGCGAAGCGGGCGTTGCCAAGCCAGAAGCATGCTGGCAGGAAGACGAGGAAGAAGCTGTGCGTGCCCAGAAGAGAGGTTTGCACAAAGTACGAGTCTAGGGTGGGTGTGCGGGCCGTGGCCTAGAGAAGGGGGGGGGGGCATAATGTCACCACCGCGAGCAATGAGCGATCTGTCGACGTCAATGACACTGGCCATAGCCCCTCGCGCGCGTAGCTCACTTGAATATAAGCGAGAAGCTTTGTCTCTTTCCTCAAGCTCCACACGAGCGCCTTGCGTATGCCGGCCCTCCAAGCTGGCAAGACGCGATCATATGCTTCTTCAGGCGAGAGTCCGATATCCGTCGGAGCGCCTACCTCCTCTGCGAAGCTGACGGGAGAGGAAGAGCGGCTGATGGAGGCGGCGACGGGGGGAGCGCCTGAGAACGGCTCTTTGGTGTAGGCATAAGGGTTGAAAACGGGGCGAGAAGAGAAGGAGGAGGGGGAGGAGGGGCGCGACGAGGGCGGGGAGGTCGTGAAAGTGGCTGGCATGGTCGGCGTGTCGTGTCAATGAGGCAAGGGCGAGGGCATGCGGACGAGGAGATGAGGCGGGACGTCAAAGCACAACAGAGAAGCCAAAGCAGTGCGGAACAGGCGGTGCGGTGCGGTGCGGTCGGTCGCGCCGGAGGCCCCTAGGTGAAGGAGAGGACGAGGAGCGAGGAGGAGAGTGAAGACGGGCGGATTTGTCGATTCTACGCGACGGAGAATATTGGAGATTCTATGTGCCGCCCTGACGAGGTCTGATCCTGGCGAGGGCGGGCGGGTGAGGCGGGAGGGGCAAGAAGAAAGATATAAGTGAAGAAGAAAAAAAGAAGAGAAGGGGCGAGGAGGAGAGGGATCTACATGAACGACGGACGACGAAGAGGTCGGTCTCGTCGGTCGCCTCAAGACGTCGGTTTGTGGTGGTGAGAAGAGGGCGGTCGCGGATCGAGGATCGCTACCCCGCCGGGTGCCGAGCGCCGCAGCGCGGGTTAGGGTTATGGGCTCACAGCCGGCGATCCGTCCGGCGGCATCGTCGCGACGATCGTATTTTGTATGTGTATATCCTCCCTGTACTCGCGCACGCATACGCCGATCGTGTATACCAGCCCGTCCGGCCACGTGCTTGCTCGCCCGCACGTGAGCGCCGCCTCGGATCGGGGCGGCCTATTGCGGTGGATGACGAGGAGCATTTGGGATTTCCTGATTCCCTTGTCCTACTTGCACTCCGGACCGTCGTCCTTCTTGCCCCTCCTTCTTTCTTCTTCTTTATCATCTCCTCCTTCTCCCAACCTTTTTACACCCTCTTGCCGCTTACCCCCCGTCGCTATCATCGTCATGGCCGAGCCAGTCCCCACGCGCTCCCCCGGCAGCCGCCCTGGCAGCCGCAGAGGCAGCTTGACCCTCTCCTCGTACAGACGCGGCTCTGGCACCGAGAAGATGGCCTCCGGACATGTGTGTATCCGATGCTTCTATTTTGCTTGTCTCCTTGGCCGCCGTCGTGGCTCGGAAGACGCCAGCGCCGCGTTCCATCGTGGCCCGAACTGATTGCTAAGCTCGTCGGCTTGGCGGGCGCGGCGTCCACATCCGCTGACAACGGGTATCGTCCCCTCTTTTCTTTTTTTTTTTCGCAACCCCTTCACTTTGCTCACCTCCTGCTCTTTGCGTCTGGTCGTCATGTCCGACACCGCCGCCCCACCTCGCCGCCCCATGGTGGTCCGTTGCCCCTACTTCGCCGACCCCCCACCAACACGCTCCTTGTCCTGCCCTGCTGCGCCCACCTATACTGCTGATGATGCACCCTCGCCCACGGCGTCCGGCGCCTCTCTGGGATTGGCGCTCACGCCATCCTCCATCGCCGACCCTGACGATCGACCTTTCTGCTTGCCCTCGCGCAATGGCGACAATGGCGTCGACCGCTCTACATCCACTCACACAACTCCGCCTTCCTCTCCGCCACCCTCTCCGCCACCTCTACCATTCTTGCCCACCGGGGAAACTCCGGGATCACCTGTGTTCTACCCATCTCCGTCTACACCCGTGCCTCCACGATTTCACTCCCTACCGCCCTCTCGCTCCTTCACGCCCGTTCGACGACGCCGCCTCGTACGCAAGGTGTACACCTGGCACACGCGGACCCACGAGAACGAAGAGCTTCCGCACGCGACGAAGAAGGACCTCTTCGAACATCTCAAGGAATATGAGAAGCTCTTCACCGTCACGCCACAGAGGCTGAGGATGATCGTCGACGCGTTCGTCGACACGCTCGAGACGGGACTAAAGAAGCATGGACAGACTGTCGTGAGTGGTTCATCATGGGATGATTGACGTGGAGGGGACAGCGGTCGCAAAAACGCGGCCGCAGCGCCCGCATCGCCGCCGCCCTCTCATCTCATGCGTTGTCTGCCCTCCCATTCATCTAGCCAATGATCCCTACGTGGGTCTTCGGATGGCCTTCCGGTAAAGAGGAGGGCTCTTACCTCGCTATCGACCTCGGTGAGCCCGCATGACCGGTTTCCAATGGAAAAACACGCCGTGTTCGTCGGTGGCCTGACTATATGCCTCTTCTTGTCTCACCAGGCGGCACCAATCTCCGTGTCTGCCATGTCCAGCTCAAAGGCGAAGGTAAATTCAGCATCACGCAGTCCAAATTCCGTCTCACGGACGAGCAGAAGCAATGCAACGGGCAGGAGCTGTTCGACTTTTGCGCAGAGTGCCTTAAAACGTTCATCGAGGACAATTTTGGAAGCGAGGGGCAGGACGGTGTCATCTTCGAGGAGGAGATCGCGCTCGGGTTCACGTTCAGCTATCCTTGCGAGTGAGTTACCTTCCCGCTCGGTCCGTATGCACCGGGTCATCTCCCTCTGACCGATGGTCACCGGTTCGCCCCGCTACACAGGCAGGATCGCATCGACCACGGAAAGCTGATCCGCTGGACCAAGGGCTTCGGGAACCCGAACACGGAAGGGAGGGACTGCGCTGCCATGCTCATGACCAGCTTGGAGAAATACGTACGTGTCGAGCGAGCGGGCAGTCGCGTTTTCTCACGTGTGGGAGAGGTTCCAGCTCACATTGCCTCCTCGTCCCTCGGCCGCATGCTTCTGCACGTCCACAGCACGTGCCCATCAAGCTCACCTCCATTATCAATGATACGACGGGAACGCTCATCGCTTCCAACTATGTCAACCCGAAGACCAAGATCGCTTGCATCTTCGGCACGGGTTGTAACGCGGCGTACATGGAGCACGTGGCGGACATTCCTAAGATTGCGGACAAGAAGATTGATCCGAAGTATGATATGGCCATCAACTGCGAGTGAGTTTTTTTGGGTCCTTGCCAATTGGCCGCCCGCGGTCTGGCTCACTGCACTCTCGACGTTCGGCAGATACGGTGCTTTCGACAGCTTCAAGCACGAGCACCTCCCCCGGACAAAGTACGACATGTCGATCGACCTCGCCTCGAATAAGCCCCACGAGCAAGCTTTCGAAAAGATGATCTCGGGTCTCTACCTCGGCGAGATCTTCCGCCTCGTCATCTGCGAGCTTGTCGACGAGGGTGTCCTCTTCCTCGGTCAGAACACGTACAAGATCGAGAAGCCCCACGCGTTCGACACCGCTTTCTTGAGTCTGATCGAGAGGTATGTGGTGTGGTTCCCCAAGCCTTGCGATTCGTCTGAGACTCGTCTGAGTTAACTCGTCCCTCGTTCCGTGTCTCAGCGACCCGACCGAAGAACTTTTGACGGTCACTGGCCTCTTCACCCACTTTTTCGTCCTCGACACCACCATCCCAGAGCGTCAGTTCCTCCGACGCCTCGCCCAGCTCATCGGCACGCGCGCCGCCCGCCTCAGCGCGTGCGGAATTGCCGCCCTGTCGTCCAAGATGGGCTACGTCGAGAGGGGAGAGGAGATCGCCGTTGGGTGTGACGGCTCCTTGATCAAGAACTATCCTCATTTCGGCGATCGGATTCACGAGGCGCTCGTCGACATTTTCGGCGAGAAGGGCAGGTGGGTCGGCCGGGTCGAGCGGGGCCGAGCTGTTTTTCGTTGTCGTTCGGATGGACACGAGTCGGTCTGAGCGATCTGCCCGTTTCTCCCCTCACAGGCTCATTCAAATCACCCACGCCGAGGACGGCAGCGGCGTCGGCGCCGCGCTCATCGCCGCCATGACCGAGGCGAGTGCTTCCTCCATCTCTTGTACTCGCCGCCGTGTTTCGCTAACGTCGTCACCCGCCTCCCGTCGCGTTGCTGTCTACAGGAGCGCAAGGCCGACGGCATCCACCCGGAACTCTAACCTCCGTTCGTCTGTCGTCAGCATGGAGGACACGGTGCCGGCGCTCGGTCAGGTGTCGTCGTAGCCCTAGCTCCGACAGTGCGCGTCGCCGCCGCCGTGTCTAATGATATACCAAAAATATGGCTTGAATCCCGATCGATCGTGAAGCGAACGTGAAGCCCGGCCCCTTCTGTAGTCTTTCCCCCACCCGGACTTGGAGATCACCGCCGTTCGATTCTATCTGTCGTGTTCCGCGGCCTGTCATGCTCTTCTTTCGCTCTTCGGGGCCCGTAATAACACGCGTCTATCTGTAGAGCGGAGGTGATGACAGCAAGGGCAGCTAGGATGCCGGGGTCGGAGCGAGAGACGCCGCATTGGCGTGGGGACGGCCCCCTAAGACGGCGATGAGACGAGTGACACCAAAACCCAAGTCGGACGGAGCTGCACCGCCAGCCCCGCATCGGACTGATTGACACCTGTCTCGCCGCGTTCTGTCGTCCCTGCCGTGCTCGTAAAGTGGTTCGGGCGAGAAGAGGGATATCTCAATGGCGCCACACCACGTCGCCCTCTGCGTCGCGCAGATAGATACTGGAAGCTGATGATCAGGGTCGTGGAGCAAAACCAGACGTAAGCGCGGGTTGTACCGCACGCGTCCAGTATCTATCTGCGCGACGCAGAGGGCCAGGTATATGCACATCACAAGGATCAGCGTGTGCTTCAGATTCAAAGGCCAGAAGTCGACATAAGGATGGGGCAGGCCCCCATCGTCACCATCGTCCCCGTCGTCGCCGACGTGGCGCCACATAAGCCGTCGGAGGTGGCCATCCGGGCCGCCTCGCGGCGTCGCGAAGAAAATCTCCGGATCATCGTTGACGATGTCCTCCTCTGTGATGTCCTTGAGGACGGTGACCGTCCCGGACATCACAGCCTTGGGCCCGGCGATGCGACCGACCTGGTGTGACGGCGCCGAGCGGAGGAAGGATAAATGCGCCTCGAAGTGGGCGCGAATTTCCGCTCGCAGCCGTTCGGTGTCGGCCGGAGGCGGTACTCGACCGGTCGTCCCTCTCCTACCGCCGAGAACCTGCCTGGCGATGTTTTGCAAAGGGGCCGGGGGTCTCCAATCGTCGTAAAACCCGCCCGCGGCGCTGTTGGTGAGGGTGGGTCCGCCAAGAGCGACCAGGTGGCGCTCAATGTCTTGCAAATCCTGCCTGGTGCGGATAGCGGTCGCGGCCGGCAGCTCAACTTGCACGCCTTTACACGCATACACCGTCCACGCGCCGGACAGCTTGCTCCAGTTACCCATGCGCGTGTTCACGACGGCGTTTTCGTCGTTCACCACCCGTTGTGTCGGTGTGTCATGCCGACGTATTTGGAGTTTACGTCGTCATCACGGTGCTGCATGCCCTGAGGACGGCGGAGTGGCATTGATCCGCCGGGTACTTTTGTCCGTAACTTTCCGCCCGGGCGTCCAGGTCGGGCGGAGGCAAGCGCTCTTGCTGGCGGAGGTACACCTGGAAGACAAAGGGCCAACGCGGGTCGACGTTCTGCTCAGCCTCCTCGCGCTGCAGGGCGTCCGGCCAGGCGGCGGGATCGAAACCCAGCGTGTCTACCGCGAAGGCAAGGAGCGCGAGATGATTATTCTCGCGCACCAGATGGACGAGGCCGGGGTTGTCCGCGTCGATGGGCCTGCTCGCTCGACTGCCAAACCGCGTTTTTCATATTGGCGTCACCTAAGCGCGTGGTGTCTGCTGATGTAGAGCTTTTCGAGCCGAGAGGCGTATCCCAAGGCAGGATCTCTGAATTAATGAAAAACAATGGAAGTAGGGTTTGCCCTCAACCAAGTGAAAGCCTGAAAGCTTGTAGATAAAAGGTAAGGTAACAGTGGAAGTCGCCGTCATATTTACACAAATATCAATGACAGCTCATAGCTGACAGCTTTGACAAGTCCTGCTTCCCTGAATATCCTTCCGACGCGCCATACATAGGCGACGATCGCCTTCTCCCTTTCTTGTATGTACGCGTCTTCCTTTATGTTCATAAAAGCAGCCTTCTTACGACAGTCCTGGTTCTCGTTCCAAGCCTGAATCGAGCTTTCATCTGCAAATAAACGAACAATCGAGCACACGTTAGATCCGCTGAGAGCCTTTTTGGCACTACAGACAGAAACGCTCCCTTCGGCCGCCGTGCGTTACGAGGCGTGTCGCTCTGGCTCTCCTTTTTGTGTGCGCCTCATACTGGCGCCACGATGCCGTGCCTGGACATGCGTTAGCAGCGCAGAGAGGGGTACAACCTGTGGAACAAGCTTAGACGTATTAGGACAACGGCTATGAAGGCCAGCTAAGCGCAATCTACACGGCCGTGAGTTGAAATTGGTCTCTTTTCAGCTAGCCTTCAAAACTGACTTACTTCAATTCAATTTAAATCATACATCGACCTGACAGATAGAGATTCGGCTCTTCAGGCGATACAAGTGCCCAACCTGTGGCGTGATGCTCGACACAAGCAGCGGTCCGACCCATTACTGCAATATAAAGAAATAGGTTTGCAAGCGACGAGGGAGCAGTGTCGCACGACGGGAGGGACCGGCGATGACCGACCGGTGGCGACGACGCGTCTCTCGACTACGGGCTGTCGGGCCTAGCTCCGAGTGGCCCGTGCCCGTCTGCTATGGTGCCGATCCGGGTTGAAGACATTGTCACGTAGGGAGTTTGGCTGGGGCGGCACATCTGTTAAACAATAACGCAGGTGAAGGAGAGGCGACGCGCGGGACGAGAACGGGGAAGAAGGAAAGCACACCAGAACAAAAATATAGAAAACGAGAGGAGGGAGCGTGTGGCGGGTTGTTGTTGTTGTTGTTGAGGAGGAGGAGGGGGAAGAAGAGGAGTCGAGGCTTGGAAGAGAAACGAACAAAAAAAGGACGAGGAGTAACGAGGCCAGAGACGAGGCGAGGCGTGATCGATCAGGCGGTGATAGAAAGGAAGAAAAAAGACGGCGGGGAGGGACGTGGTGCACTCTGCATATTCTTTGGGTACCAACTTGGTCAGGGTCATCGACGGATTCGTCATCTGGAGCCTCAGATGGCCGCACGTCTTCTGGACCATTCCTGTTCATCAGGCATTCACCTCATTGCCATGTCCTTTTTTCATGCATGAGACGGCTTTCGACCGCGCACACGCCTATCATCAGGGGTTTCCCTGCGGGGGTCGTTGTCAAGGGAAACGACTCGGAGAAAGCTCGCAGGACGAAGGCCAGGAAGGAGGGGTATCGAGACTGCGGGGAGCAGGGGCGACAGACCGGTAGGATTCCTGGCGTTGGCATCAGCTATTAATACTGAAGTACATGCCGACTATCTCGGCCCTAAGACGGAAGGACGGATCAGAGGACGAAATTAGACTC
>JAMDHS010000108.1:0-64090 GCA_029717555.1 Peribolospora baueri
GGGGGGGGGGGGGGGGGGGGGGGGGGGGGGGGGGGGGGGGGGGGGGGACCCCAACCGTAGTGGCAAGGGTGTCAAACAAAATGGGGGAGAGGGCATATGATATGTCTAAGTTCAAAGGTCAAGTCTCAGCTCAAAGAGGTCACGTCCAAGCTGGAAACCGTCCAACAACTTGCGTTTTTAACCCTCAATAGGTACTGGGAGGTCCACCAGCCTTGATGGAATCCTGGGGTGGCACCAGTTGCTGTTGCAGAGGACGGTGAGTAGATGGCAATCATCAGGAAGTTTCATGGGAGCGGATGGAAAACTGGGAGGAGTGAGATTTTTCAAAGGTGGTCTTCTTTCGAGGAAGTCGCAGGACCTCGCTCTATATATACAGATAAAGACCTAGGGGCGAGGGTCGAGGGTCGAGGAGGGGCCTGGACTCCTGAGATAAGGAGACCTCCTGAGGTGAGGAGACATTCGAGGAATGACACCTAACAAACTCCTCTCCCGAGTAACGTATTGAGACCGTCACGTGCCGTGACATGCAGCGTTGGGCTCCTTGGTGGTGAGGCGCCGAGATGAAGCCGAAGACGCTTTCCGATACCCGAGCCGAACGAACGCTGCCGCCTTGGCCGTTTCTGTCAGCGACAAACCCCTTTCCGCCGACTCTGCCTTCAGAAACCTCACTCAACGCAAACACTTACGCCCACTGCTTAACCCTACAGAAGTTCGTAAGCGGAAGTAGACGGTGATCGACGACGCGCGTGCCTCAAGAGGTCTCGTCCCGGACAAACTCGAAAACGGGACGGGGGACGCTGCGGAGGAAGAAAGGAAAGGACGGAATGAAGGGTCTGCGGAGGCTCGTCGCTCGCCGTTGCCGATGCGATTCAAGCGTGCACTCCATCCGTACATCGTCGGGCCCCGCTAGTTTGAGCCAGGAAGAACTAAGGGAGGGGCGTGCGTAATCGAGAAAGAGAGGAGAGATAGGGACGAGTGGGCATTTGGAGATGATGATGGGGTAAAGAGAGCGAGAGCGAGTGTGGAGAGGGGCGTGAACGAATCCGGGCCCAGACACTACTGAAAGAACGTGAAACTATCGTGATCAGACCAGGAACGACGAAGAAAGGGACGAAGAAAGAAAGGCGTCCGAACGGGTACGCCTGGCAGGGACGATGAAGGAAGAAGGGAGGGGCGATCAAGTTGAGGTCGTAGTCGGGGGTATTTAAATGCTATGCCAGTGAACCAAAAAAAGAGCAGAGTGATGAGACGGAGGAAATAACGACAAGGAAAACGGCGGGATGCGAAGAAAAAAATGAAGGAAGAGGAGTCGCCTGTCGGTGGTAAGAAAATGATGAAAGAGAAGGGCACGAACGCAAGAAGGGTGATGTGGCGTCCGTCCACATCGGACAGAAGGAGCACGAAGAGGGTCCGAAGAGAAGTGGGGAGTGGAAGTAAACAGCCGAGCATCGACTGCACGTCGTCGTAGCTCTCGTATCCTAGACAGCGCAAGGCCTTCGGCCTTGAGTGCCTCGACCGTCGTTCAGGCCAAAGAGCGAAGGCCATTCATTGCTGCACAGACAAAGCGAGGTGCGTTAAAGGGCAACAGGAAAGGGGGGTGAAAGAGGGGGGGAAAGGGAACATGTAAGTAAGCTGGACTCATGATCGGAAAGGTCATCAAGCCACAAGTCGGACGACGACGACAATAAAGATAACGTACTTGCCAATCCCTCCCGAATCCTCGCGCTCCGCTCCTTCGCCTTGAGCAAGCCGATGCGCTCCTCATACCGCTTCGAAACGGCCTTGCGTCGGTCCCGAAGGCTCTCGAGTTCCTTTCTCAGTCTCTTCACCTCTGGATCCCCCAAAGCCGCCGCTTCGTTCGCAGCCCCATTGGCGGCATGTAGACGGTCTCCGTTCGTGGTTGTCATCCCGTTCATCGGTAAAATTGGACGGCCCTGCTCGTCCAATTCGACAGACTGCCTCTTCTGAGAGGACATGGAACGGGAATGAGCAGCAGCTGGACCGGCCGCCGCGGAGGTGGGGGCGCCGGTGCCTAGCGCAGAGCCTTGACCGCCAGTGGAGGAAGCACGCGGGGAGGGCGGACCGCGGTAGGAAGATGGGGGAGGTGCAGTGAGCGTCGATCGCCCGTGTCCTGCGCCGGACCCCCGCCTTGGCGATATTTTGTCAAGAGAAGCGGCGTCGTGCAAACCAGTGTGACTTGAACTTCGCTTGCGCATCGACAGACGGCGTGCGAAACCTCCACCTCCTCCAGCACGATCGTTCACGCTGGCAGCAACACCGTCGCCGTCGCCGCCACCAGAAAGCGTATCGCCGTCGATGCTGCTTCTTCTCCTTGTCATCCACCCAAGCAGATCTGGACCACTTCGTCCAGACCCGCTGCGCCCTGATGCGGTCGCCGTAGTGGGCGAACATACGGCAGCATTCGCCAAAGACGCCACGTCCGCCTCAGATCCACCGACCAAGTCCGGATCAGCGGCAAGCAAGGCATCCAACTGATCCGGGTCCAACCTCGCCCGGCGGATCGCAGCGTTCTCCAAGCCGTCGAACGCCTCTACCAACTTTTTACCTTCAAGCTGTACCTCCTTGATCTCTGCGCGGATGTCAGCGGCGGAGCGGGCGTCATCGGCTGCGGACGTAGGATCGGCGTAAGCGGGAGCATGAGAGCGAGCAGACGAGGCGGTGGCGGCCGAAGCGTTGGTGCGGATGCTCCTCATCGAGCGACCTGAGGAGGAGAAGTTGTGCACGCTACTGCTGGCCCCGGTCGTGGTGCCTATAACCTCTTGGACGGACGATCCGGCGATGGAGCCGGATCGAGAACCAGCCCGTCCCCTCCGTCCGCCGCCCACTGAAGCACCGCCTATTCCGGCCGCAGAGCCTACGGAAGCCTTCCGACTCAGCATAGATTTGGGTTTGGCACTCTCATTGGAGAACATACTTGCGCTAGACGTTTGCACGGGGCCAGCTCCCTTTGCCTTTGACTGGCCAGAGCTACCTCGTCCGTGCCGGGACGTGCCAGCGCCGCTGCCCCCCGAACCGCCGCTCACGACGCTTACAGCCTTGCCTCCGCCTGAACGCCGCCAAATGGCCGAAACCCCGGTGACAGAAGAACGCCCCGACTTGATGCTCGGCGAACGGCAAGACGGCGCCGTCTGTTGTGGTGGCAGGGAGGTGGTCGCGACGTTGGATGCATCGGGTCCTTGAGGAGCGCGTTCACCGGGCAAGGAGGGATAAAGAACAAGCATGAGACGAAGAGCGGAAGCCTCGCGAGTCCCTGCGAACTCGACAGAGACGAACGAACGAAAGCTCACCCTTGGAGCTCGATCCCGGCAACGACCCGATGCTCGTCTCCTGAGGCATCTGTGTTTCTCCCTTGGCGAGCCTATCAAAGATGTTTTGCCTCAGCAGCCTGTACTCTTCATTGTCTAGGAGTCCGTCCCCATGAGCAATCGCCAGCTCGTTCAGACGCTCGGCGAGCGTCTTGGCAGTCGTTTTTTGAGCGGGAGGGGAGGGGACATTGTTGCTCGCGAATGAAACGGAGGCAGGAAGGGTCGGGTTGAGGGGCAAGGCAGTATTGCTGCCAAGACCCGCCGAGCGGACTGAGGAGGACAGCGGAGTGCTTTGTGTTCGACGAGACTGAGAATGAGACGGAGAGGTGGCAGGCCTGCCAGAGCCGAGAGCGGCGAAGGAAGGGGCAATCAGCGGCGGGCCGGCGTAGGTGTTGTACGGGTCGAAGCGGCTGGTACCACCATTCGTTGAAGGATATCCTGGGCCCTGTCCATATGTAGATGATCCGCCTGCTCCCGGCGAGAAGGGCGGCAGAGGTGGAGCGTCAGCGGCGGTGCCGTTCTGCGCCAGCTCGCGGCTCTTCTTGCCCCTTAGAGTCGTGAAGCGTCCCCCGCGCTTGCTCTTCGTGCTCGAAGAGGACGACGCAAGGGGTGGTGAGGCCGCGGCAGCTGCCGGGTCGTACACGTGCCCAAAAGAAGGCGAGTGGGTGGCAGAAGGATCAGAATATCGATCGTCGGAGCGCAAGTTGGGCGTGCTCGTTGAGGACGATTTTCCTAAGAAGCCAGAAAAAAGATTGCGCATGGCTCTTCAGCGGACAAGAAGAGGCATTCCCGGCGCGATAGTGAGGAATGAAGACGAGGAGGTGGAAGGCGATGGTCGAAGTTGGCTGTCGTCGTAGTGCTTGCGCCGTGTTGTTGGAGTCAAGGGCGTGCCCGCTAGACGCTCGCTCGAGTCGTCTAACTCTTCTGCCACCTGAGCGCCTACAAGTGAGCGCCACAGCGATGTCAACAAGACGGGAACGACGGAGCAACTCCCTCCGAAGGCGGTGGCAGCCGTCGTCACGCTCCTTCGGAGCTGGAGCTAGCGGCGAGCCGGGGCGTTGTGGCGCGAGAATCTGTTGCGAAGAGACAACTATGTGGCAGAGAGAGGCTCAGAGAGCGGTGGGAAAAGGTCACAAGGAGGGAAGGGAAGGGACGGAGAAGATGGAGATGGAGATGGTGGGAGATTTCTCGTATCGTACGCCGTCATCGTTCCCCCCCCGTTCGTTGACCCGCCTGTCGCCGCAGCAGGCACGGACCGGACTCGTGCTCCAGCACCGCCGGAAGGCGCTCGAAGAAGGGAGGGCCGGTTTGTGGTGGTACCACGGGCGGTTACCACCAATGGGTGGGTTATCGACAGCACGCTCAGAGATAGCTTGCACAGCTCGCTACTGTCCTTAGGTGGGAACGTGCTGTCAGACATTCCTAGCTTCCGGCTTTGTTCGAAAGCTGTTTGTCCACATCCGGCTTGACGCACTCACACAAACGACCGCTTTCGTTAAGAATGGCGACCGAAGAGATTGACGTGAACCCCCCCTACCGTCCCCTCCTCTCTCGGTTTCTCTTTGCCGTCGTTTCTTTTCTTCATTCAGTAACGCACTCGGATGGTCGCGAACGGTTCTCAGTCCTTGATAGACACCCCAGAACTATGCTCGCCTCGGAGATAAAAATGGGCTGTCTGTCCAGCGGAATTCACGACTCGGGGCTTCCCATCTCCCCCGGTCCTCCCTCCCTCCTTCCCACCCACCCTCCCGTCTCAGTCATGATGAAGATATACATTCACTATCTCATTCCCGTCTCTCTCTTCCTTCTTGTTGCTTCCCCACGCGGCTCCTCGGCCGCCGGTGTCTTCTCCGGCGGCGGCAACGCGGTTGGGGGCGAAGGAGGGGGAGGCGGCGGCGGCGGCGGCGGAGGCGATGATGACCAGTCTGGGGGACTAGCAGGCAGGCATCCAAAAGATGGACCCGGATTTTCGATTCTCCAGCCTCCTATGGGAGTCCGAGACACTCATTTGGACACGGACCTGGCGTCGCTCGCGGTAAAGCGGGATTTCCCCGTCGACCTCGAATTCCCCGCTCCGAGGGAACTGTCGTCTCTCAAAACCATGCTCCACTCGCTCCGCCGAGGGCTCCACGGCAGGCACAAGCACGACGACGACGGCTTTGAAGAAACCACACGCTCTGGCTCTTTCCTCGTCCACCACTCGGGAAACGGCAACGACAAGGGCAACGACTCTCACAATGTCGAGGACCTGCAGGCCTCGTTTGGAGGCTCCGGTGGCGGGGGAGGGAAAGGAGGTGGGGAGGATTCTTTGGGAGACGAGTACGATGGTGACGACGAGAGGGACGGACGGATCGATCGGCACGGTGGCCACGAGCACGGACGGGGACGGGGACGAGGACGCCATCATAGGCTTTTCCGTCATCCGTACCGCCGTCCTCGAGTGCACTCGCACAGCGGTTTCCTGGACGACGGCTACGGAGGCGATGCGGTCGACGGCGATGGCAAAATCTGGACGAAGAGGGACGATGGAAGCGGCGGTGTGGTCGCGAGGGAAAGCCTGCCGCAAAAGACGCCTCTCTTCGCTCCCGTTCGCCGTTCGCCGGTATCGGACCTGCTCCCCCTCCCTCCGCGCTTCGTGCCCCGCCTGCCTCACTTTCGCAGGCGCTCACACAGACGTGTCCGACGTCCGCACCCACACGTTCACAAGCGTACCGTGGGAGGCGGCGACGGAACGGGCGCCGGCGGTTCAGGCGGCGGGGGAGGCCGAGGGGGGTATGGCGGTCGCAATTCGAACGTGGGTGGGGAGAAGGGCGAGATTGGGAAGACGATCGACGGGTGGACATGGAAGCGGGGAGGGGAAGGGGGAGGGAAGATGGAAAAGCGAGTCGGCGCGGGCGGAGGCGGCGGAGGAGGAGGCGGCGGGGGCTTTGGGGGCGGGAACACGAACGACGGCGGACTGAACAATATCGACGACTGGACCAAGTACGGCGGCTTCTTCTGAGCCGAGCCGAAGCGAGCCGAGCCGACGTCGACGTACTTGGAGGAGCTTCGTTGACGCCCTGGCCACCTCTCCTCTCGCTCCAGCGTATCTGTACGTTAGTTCGACCGCATCCGGACGCGCTCTCATCTCCGCCTCGAGGCCCGCACCACTCGGTCGGTCGGTCATGCAGGCGTGCAGAAACGAGAAGGGAAGAGAGACGGAGGAAGGGGCCTTCCTCGCAGCGAGGCTTGAGAACGAGCCAGCGGCCGGAGCGGCACGAAGTGTCGGTGCGGGTCATAATCCTGTCCACTGATTTGCAACGCGTGTAAACGAAGAAAAAACAAAAATACGGGTACACCAGATGGCGGCGACGGCCGGCGAACAGAACAGAGGCGTCCAAGTGAACGTCAGGAGGGGAAGAGAAAGAAGAGGGTCACGGCTGGGGAAAGGGGAGCGTTTAAAGAATTGAGCAGACGTGGATCGTCGTCGCAGCATTGAAAAATAGGCAAGACTGGGCTGAGCAAGCGAGGGAGGGAAGCGAGACAGCATTCATACCAGACGCAGTTTGAGCATCGAAGAGGTGAAGCGGCGGCCATGCTCAGGATACGGGATCTTCCCGTCGGCGCACCTTGAGACTTTCGGTTGTACAACAATGCGCGCATGGCCGATTTCGTCAATATTTGAAGATGATGTCTGCGGTTGAGGAACGACGAGTGAGCGGAATGCGTTCGCCGCGACCGCCCTGAAAACTGGGACGAGGACATACAGAGGGCGTGAATGATTCCGGGGATGAAGCCGAGGATCGTGAGCACTGGGGATCGACCAATGGGAGATGAGATGAGGGAAACATCGGGCGTCTTCGTCAGCGCCCCAACCTGGCATGTCGCGGGGGTAGAAAGGGAGGAACTCGCAGATGTTGATCCAAAAGTCAGCGGCGCAGCCACGCTCGAGGAAGACGCCGAGCGGCGGAGCGATGCACGCGAAGCTGGGGAGAACGGGGGCGCGAGAGGAGCGACGAGGTGAGCGACGGTGGTCTCAGGAGATGCGACCACGTCGACGGCGACACTCACAAGATCTTGATACTGATGTGTGCACAAAGGTGGGTCGATGGAAAGACAAGTGGGGGGGGGAGCAAAGTGAGCGAGGTCATCCTCCTCCTTCACCATCTCCGCACGTTCTTTCATCCCACGCCTAACGACGCGGCACGACGCGACCTAACCTGACCCGACCCCGACCCCGACCGGACGCCGACCGGACGTGGCCGGCTCGGGTCCGCACACGTTCCCCTCGGCCCGGCCGGTCGGGTTGGTCGGTCGGGTCGACGTCGCATCGCGTCGCTCTGCTTCGCGGCGATCGCCGCGCCGAGCTCGGCTGGAGGTCATCCCATCCCATCCCATCCCATCATCCCACCCCACCCCGTCCGTCCGTCCACGGCTCGCACGAGAGCGAAGGGACGAAGCGAGAGAGAGAACGCGCACGACTCGACTCACATGTCGGAGCAAGTGAACGGCATCTCGAAGGTGTCCTGGGGTTCAAGGTCGCACGGACAAAAACACAGACAGAAAGACAGACGGTCGTGGAGTGCCGGTGCTGGTGGAAAGACGGTGGAGGGGAGAGAAGATGATCGTCCAAAAGGTGCTTGGTGCAGTTGAACGAACGTGGGCGTGTGGCGATGTTCAAGTCGAGAACGAGAGGTCGGGGGCCGTGTCGTGTCGAGTCGAGGAGATGAGAGAAAAGGAGAGGAAAGAAAAGGAAAGGAGAAAGAGAAGGAAAGAAGAAGGAAAAAGCTGCAAGTCCCAACCGAACCGAAGCCAACTGTTTCGCGTCGACCGTAGAATGTACGTAGCTAGCTTCGGCCAGCGGGCGAAAACGCACCATGACGCAACGCGTCCGCCCGGCCCGCAGCAGCAAGTGTGATGAGGGATGATGGATCGCACGCCAAGAGATTGATCGTCGTCACGTTGTGAGATGCGAGCCAGTCAGTTCGTCGTGGTCCGCTCGAAAATACCGCCGTCGGTACAAACGAGACGACGCTCGGGTCAAGCGAGCGAGGACACGGCGCAGACGGCCACCCGACCGAACGTATAAGGGAAGGAGACAGAAAGGCACGCACGGCGGAACGATGAGCGTGAATTCATCACCGGTTGCGACGCGGGCTATGCTATGCTGCCAAGGGCCAGCAGCGAAGGAGGCGTCAAAGTCGAACGAACGAACGGACGAACGAACGAACGAGCATGGATGGAAGGATGTGGAGGATGACGAAAATGGCTAAACTAGACTAGACCCCAAGTGCACGAGAGGATGGAAGGAAAAAGGGCCGGGTGTGGAAGACTAAGTAAGATAAGAAGAAGATGAAAGGGGTAGGTAGGTAGGTAGGTAGGAGAAGCGCGGGCGAGACCAAGTCGGGACGAATTACGAGGAGTAGACCGAGGTACAGGTACAGAGAGGAGGCGAGAGCGAGCACACGGCGACGGCCTGGAACGATCAGACGAAGGAAGGAAAGGAAAAAAGACGAGTCGAAACTCCAGCGGGACAGAGGGACGCATAGACGTGACGGGACTGCGAGGCGGGAGAAAGGCAAAAGGAAGGGAGAAAGGAAGGAAACGGCGTTTCGTCCAAGATGCAAACGCTCGCGTTCACAACCCCGCCTTCTCCTCCACGCCGGCGCCCACGCCAACGGCCACCGGGTCCTCGCGAACCTCCCAAAGCTTGCCCTTGACCGCGCGCGACGACGTGCCGTCGTCGTTCCTCGCGTTCGCATTTCGCCTTGGGAGCCTCACGCTCCTTCCGTCCAGCGGCGCGTGTTCGCCCACGGCCGGACCGTGGCTGTGACCCGCGAGCGCGTACGACGGCTGCGGCTGTGGCGGGGGCGGGCTCGGCTGCCGGTGGGAACGCTGTTCTGCGCGCGACTGGTGCTGGTGCTGGTGCTGGTGCTGCTGGAGCGGGTGGTGGGCATGATGGCCGCGGGCGTGACCACCGCGCTCGGAAGGTGGGGAGGGTGAGCGCGCAGAGGCGATGGGAGGAGGCTGAGGGCGGCCGTGAGTGTGAGCGTGACCGTGACCGTGACTGTGAGCGTGACCGTGACCGTGACTGTGAGCGTGACCGTGAATCGGAGGGAGACTAGGTCCGAGGCCGGCGGTGACAGACGACGAGTCGGCGTAGGAAGAGGACGACGGAGGTCGAGGACCTGCGCCAGCGCCAGCGTTGCTGTCGTCCCCGTCGGCCTCGCTGCTCACGCTCTCCGCGGCGCTGCTGGCGCTCCCTACCCACCGGAGGTCGCGATCGCCGTGTGCGCCTCCTGCTCCAGACGGCGGATGCAAGGCGTGAGGGGTGCCAGCGGCGTGCAAGCTCTCCAGGAACCTCTCCGTCCTCGTCAACAGCTCGTCGAGCCTGCGGCGCTCGGCGAGCAACTCATCGCGATGGGCCTCGAGCTCGGACACGGTCACCGGCGCACCGGTGCTCGAGCCGTAGCCAGGGACGCCCTGAGAGGAGGAGGAGAAGGCGAGCGGGTGATGATGATGGTGGTGGTGGTGCGCGGGAGGCTGGGAGTACGAATGAGCGAGGCCGTGGGTGTAGCTCGTCGGGTGCACGTGAAGGTGATGGGCACCATAAGCGGCCCCCTCCGACCCGCCGAGACTGGGCAGATGAGGGGGGCTCAAACCGCTTCCGACGGCACCCAAGCTCGGGGAGCGAGCGTAGGTCGACGCGCCGGCTCCCGTGCCAGAGGAGGGTGGTTGGAGGTGGGCATGCTTAGCTGACGTGGCCTGAGCGGACGGACTGGGTATGGCACCGGCCTGAAGGTGATGGTGATGGTGAGGGGCAGAAACTCCGCCGCCGCCGCCGACACCAGGCGCGTGGTGATGGTGATGGTGGTGGTGATACCGGTGAGCAGGCGAGCTGCTCCGTGCCGGGTCGGGGCCGGCGAGATGATGAGCGTGCTGATAAACGGAAGACGGCTGGCCGGTGGCGGGGGAGGGCGAATAAGCCGAGTACGGTGCGGAGGCACCGTAGTAAGGCTGTCCAGGGTAAGCCGAGCTGGAGCTAGCGTGAGCGGCGGCGGACGAGGATCCCGGCGAGTCAGGGGCGGGAGAATAGGAAGAGGCGCGCTCGCCGGAGGCGGCGGACCTTGTCGTCCGCGCCTTTGGCCTGCCTTCGGGGGGCGGACCAGATCTCCTGGCCCTCTTGGAGGGCCGAGGTCCGAGCCCGTCGGTCTCGCCGTGGAGGTCGTCTACCTCGCTCTCCACGACGCTCTCGCTCTGCCTGCGGCCGCCGGCGCCGACCTCGACGAGGGCCATGGCGGCTTCGCGCTCCCTCGAGTCGTCCTTGACCCTATCGGAGGCGGCGGGCGCGATAGCTCGCTGGGATGCTCCGCCGGCAGCGGTGGCCGAGTTGGTGGCGGCAGGGATGCGTTTTCGTCGTTTGATGATCGACTTTTTCATGTTGATCGGCCGATGCGTGCCATGGAGCTTGTAGTAGAGACCTGTGAGGCCAGCGAGAGACGGGCACCAACATGTTAGCGACATCGGATCGGGCCCTTCCAAACGCGCGACCGCAAAGAGTCGCCCAGTTGCTCACCGCAAGCATTACAGATGTTGTTGCCGTCTTCGTCTCTCCTCCACAGGGGCGTGGTGGTCGTGCCACAATTGTTGCACTTGAGCGCACCCACGACGCTCTTGTCCTCGATAGTATCGGCGGCTTCCTCGCCGTCCTCTGTCGGAGCGCCGCTGCCGCCCGGTGGTGGCGGACCGGTGGAAGGGTCCTTGCGAGGGCTGGTAGGATCTTGAAGGCCGCCGTGAACGAGGTTGTTGTTATAGGCGGGACAGCCAGAGCAGCTGGACGTTCCGCCGGTGCCGTTGCAGAGCCCGCCGCCGGGACAGGTGCCCGAAGCGGGGGCGGCGTCGGCGGTCGTTGTGGCGGCCTTGGGCGCGCCGGCGGTGGCGCCGGATGAGGAGGAAGAAGAGGCGGACTTGCGCTTCGTGCCTGCCCCTCCGTCGGCGGCGGGGGACGACGTGGATGAAGGCGACGGTTTTCGATACGCATGGCCGCGGGCGAGATCGGATGAGGAAGAGGAGGGGCGTTGGAGACCGGCTCCGGCGACGGTTGCTGACGACGGGTCATTGCTCGCGCCGGATGTGTACGGCGAAGGTGTCGGCGTGCGCGAACTCGTGGGCCGCGGCGCTCGACCGTGGGTTTTCATGTACAGGCCTGCAATGAAAGGATGGGGGAGAAGGCACAACGGAGGGTATTCATGAGGACGGCGGCGGTCAGAAGACGACGGGATCCATGCGACGGGAGGCTCACCGCATGCGTTGCAGATGCTCTTGCCGTCCGGATCTCGCCGCCACAGGGGCGTCTTGTCGGTGCCACAATTGGTACAGACGATCCCGGCGGCGGCAGCAGCAGCAGCAGCGGCCTGGCCGTTGGGCGAGGCTGCGTACATGGGGGCGGCGGCGGTGAGGCCGGAGGGGATGTCGGGATGAGGGGGAGGGGAGAAGGGAGGAAGGGGGGACCTAGATGCGGTGGCGGAGGAGAAGGGCGGTCGTGTGGGCTCGCGGTCGGCATCGAGATGCGTGGCGACGACGTCCATCTTGACGGACATGGCCGTTGGAGGAGAGAAGCGGTGCTGGGCTCGGCCGCCTTTTTCTTGGCTTCTACCCGTCTTGTCTTGTCTCGTATCGTGTCGTATCGTGTTGTGTCGTCGTCCCTTCACTCTTCTTGTGGGCGGTGGTTATCTCTGAGCGGAGACGAGGGAAAGGAAGAGGAGGGGATGATAAGAGATGGGTGGACGGACGGGTGGATCGGGTGGATGGCTGGACGGATGGATGGGGTGGAGTGGGAAGGCGAGATAGGGCGAGGGGATGGCGAGAGAAGGGGAGAAAGGGACGACGAAGGCCGGGCCGGGCTTGAGTTGGCTTGGCTGGAGTGAAGTGGGAGGTGGATGATGGGTGGTGGGGATGAGATTGGGAATATGATATGGGATGGGATGAGATGGGATGGTGGGAGCGAGAAGGAGAGAAAGGAAAGAAGGAAGGCGTTTATCATATCATGATATCGGTCCAATCTCTTCCTTCCTTCCTTCCTTCCTTCCTTTGCCCCTCACAAACAGCCTCCAAACATATTTAAAGCCGACGACGACCGCCCATCCTCACCGCCATCCATCCCCGACCAGCTGCTTCCTTCGCAGGCCCGGCCAGATAAGGGGGGACAAGCGGGCAGACACGTAGACAGACAGACAAGCAGACACGCAGACAGAGAGACAACAGGAGACAGCCTGGCGGATGGATGGACACGACAGCAGGATAGCAACATGCGCCCGCGCTATGAGCTGGCTGGCCACAGAGACACACACGGCACTGTCATGTCCACCTCGTCTCCTCTTCGTTCCTTCGTTCGTTCGTCCATTCGCTTGCTCGCTCTCGATACCCACTCCACTCGGCTATCGTCGTCAACACACGCTGGCCCGTCGCCTCCCAGCGCGGCGCTTGTCGTTGTGGTCGTCGCTGGGGACGAATAAGCGCATCGTCGTGCTCGTCGCCGCAGAATCAGCCAATCAGGCGCCGCCTAATTCAACGCGCGCCGTCGTCCACCCGCTCCCTTGCAAACCGGAGGACGACCAGACAGAACGACCGGACGACCAGAACAGACGACCGCACGACCCACGACCCACGACCCATGACGACTCCATTTATGCTAATCCCCCCAGTCAGCCCCCCCTCAGGCTCGCTTGCGCTCGGCGGCCACACGGGTCGACTCGATAAGATGGGATGGCGTCCATCGCCGCAGCCAAAAACGACTGCTGCGGACGCCCGCCAGGCCCGCTCCGACCGCTCCGAGTCGTCTCGCCCGTCCAGATCGCGATTTCAAACCGGCCGCTCCTATCAGATCTGAATAACACCCGTCGCCCCCTGTACGAGCGAGTGAGTGGGCGAGACAGACAGACAGACACATTCAGGCAAGTCCACGCTCGCAACAGCATTCCATTCCATGCACCGCTCGTCCTGGTCCTCGTGTTCGACCGAGTGCGACGCGACGCGATGCGATGCTGTCGACTCGACGACCCCTCTCGACGCCCCTCCCTCTCTCCTTCCCTCCCAGCCAAGGCGGCCGGTTGCGTGTCACCGGACACGGTGCCGCGACGCCGGGCGCCATACAAACCGCTCGGTCGGTAGGTTGTAGGGGACCGGTCGGGTGCTTTAGGCCCGACCCGACCCCCACGCACGCATCTATCTACAATTCGCCGAAAATCGTTTCTCCATTCCCCCGTGTCCCGTGTCCCGTGTTCTATGAAACGTGTGCGCACGCGGAGAAGAGAAGAGGTGGGCCGGCCGGAGGAGTCGAGCCGGTCTCCGGCTTGCAAGCCGCGGACGGCAACGAAACGACGATCGACGATGGTACGGGCTGGGGTTCAGGTTGGATTGGATTTGGACTGGATTGGATTAGATTAATCTAGGATCGGATTGGATTGGTTTGGATTGGATGCGACCGTGGCCATGACGGCGACCGTGACCGCCTGAATTTGGCTTCGATTTGCTCGTCGCACTGACAAGCAAGGGAGGAGGGGAGGACCGACGTCGAATCGACCCTCCACTTAACGTACTAGTCTTTTCTTGGCTCCGTCGCGACTCTGACTGACGACTGGGCCGACATGGTGGGTAGAGGAAAGATACGAACGATAGCCGTCGGAGACCATGCACGCTCTAGGGCGTTTCTGCAATGCGAGCCAGCGAGCGAGCGAGCATTGACTGACTGACTGGCTGGCGGCTGGCCGCGACGACCGACCGGGTCGGTGGTCGAATGAAAGGTCCGATCCGATTCCATTCCACTCTCTCCCACCGGCGACTGACTGCTCGGCGACGGAAGAAGAAGAAGTAAATGACGCGCACCACGTTCTTCTTCTTGTCTTGTCTTGTCCTGTCCTGTCCTGTCCCCTGCTTCTCCTGGGAGACGCTCACAGGGAGGGATAGAGGGAAACAAGAACGAGGAGGCGTCGTCCGGTCGCTGTCCGCTTGCGCCCCGTCTTCTTCCCACGTCGAGCTCCACCCCGAGCTCGACTCGCCGCTGAGACCGACCGAACCGAGCCGCGCGCGGCGGCCGTCGGGCCCGGGCCGATCAAACGCGGGCAAGAAAGACTGATGATTTGATGATGATCTGATGGCAGATAGATGGATTGGACAGACAAGAACTGATCGCTTCCATCCCGTCCTTCTTCCTTCCTCCCGTCTCTGCCGCTCGTGACAATCCCAATCCCGACCACGGACATCCTCCCTCCGTCGTCATCCGCATCTTCTTCATCTTCATCTTGCCCTCCGCTACCCATCTCCATCCCAACCCCCATCCCTCCTCCTCTCCATCTTTATCTCCTCCACCCCCTCCACCGAGCCCCCGCTCGCCCCGCTCCTCCTTTCCTCCTTCCTTCCTCTCCCACACCACCCCATCCCCCCGGTTCAGCTCGGCCCGCCGAGAACCCAACCCCCCACCCCACCCCGCTCTGCACCACCCCCTCCGCCCGCGACCGCAACGATGGCCCTCCCTCCACAGGACCCGACGCCCATGTCCTCCTCCGTCCTCGCAGAAATGCACTCCACCCTGGACGGTTACGACACCCCCGCCGGATCCCGCCCCCAAACCCCCGGCGTCGACGGACGCCACCGCCACGAGATCCATAAGCTCCGTAGGCATGCCGCTGGCTCTTCTGGCCCGCTTAAGAAGTTGCTCGTCGCCAACAGGGGTGTGAGTGGAATGGGTCGCCGCTTTCGTCCCCCTTTTTTTTTTCCCGCCGTCGTCGCCTGCGATGGATGGATGGATGGCCTCTCGCGTCATGTTCCGCGCGGCGACCGACCTCGCTCCAGCGCTCGGCGAAGCTCACTCCGCCCCGTATTTCCCTCCTGCTGTCCCTATGCTTCCCTTTTCGGGTTGCCCTCCCAGGAAATCGCCATTCGAGTCTTCCGCACGGCTCACGAGCTGGCCATGACCACCGTCGCCCTCTACTCTTTCGAGGACCGGCTCAGCGCCCACCGCTACAAGGTTAGCCTCGCGTTTCTTCGGTTGAGACCGGGAAAGGCAGTCAGACTGTTTTGTCTATCTATCCTCCCTCCTTCGCCCACCCCACCGCCCTTCCTTCTCTTCCCGCTCTTTTCTACCGGCTCTCGTCCGCCTGCCGCCGGTACGCGACGACAGCCGGTTTCACGTGCTCGTCTCGCCCGCTGGGACACCCTGAACCTCCTGAACCCTGACGGACGGACAGACGGAACGGCTGGCTGACAGTGACGCCTCTCTCTCTTTTGTCCTCGTACCCCCCCTCTCTTCCCTTCTCCTGTCCCCCGGCCCCGGATGTAGGCCGACGAAGCATATCAAGTCGGCAGGGGCCTCACTCCCGTCGCCGCCTACCTCTCACAGGAGGACATTATCAGGATCGCCCTCGAGCATGATGTGGACATGGTGCGTCGCGTCGGATAGATACGCCTCGGATGAGGAGGGGGGCGATTTGTGAGGATGCCGTGTCCTCATCCCTCCTCCTTCCCTCCCCCTGCCCTCCCTGCCCCCCTTCTAGATCCACCCCGGCTATGGCTTCTTGTCCGAAAACGCAGACTTTGCGCGCAAGGTCGAGGAAGCCGGTATCTCTTTCATCGGTCCCCGCCCCGAGACCATTGATGCGCTCGGCGACAAGACCAAGGCCAGGACTCTTGGTGAGCGAGCGGGGGAGCGGGAGAACGAGCGAGTTAGCTCTTAATCACCGTACAGGGCTCAACGATCACCCCACCCCCTCTTGCGTTTCCTCTCTCGCCTCGGCAGCCATGAAGGTCGGCGTGCCCGTCGTGCCCGGCACGCCCGGACCCATCGAGTCGTACGACAAGGCGGCCGGCTTCATCAAGGAGCACGGCTTCCCGGTCATCATCAAGGCGGCCATGGGCGGCGGCGGACGCGGGATGCGAGTCGTGCGCGAGGAGAAGGACTTTAAGGACAGCTTTGAGCGCGCCGTGTCCGAGGCTAAGAGCGCTTTTGGAGACGGTACCGTCTTCATCGAGCGCTTCTTGGACAAGCCTCGTCATATCGAGGTCCAGATCCTCGCCGACAACGAGGGCAACGTCGTCCATCTCTTCGAGCGTGACTGCTCCGTCCAGAGGAGGCACCAGAAGGTGAAGTCCCTTCTTCCCCGTCGAGCACCTCACCGTTTCTTTCCCCGTGTTCTGTTCTGATCCTCGATCCCCCCCGCCTTCAGGTCGTCGAGGTCGCGCCCGCAATGAACTTGCCCGAAGAGACTCGCCAGGCGATCCTCAGTGACGCCCTCAAGCTCGCCAGGGCCGTCGGCTACCGCAACGCCGGCACGGCCGAGTTCTTGGTCGACAGCCAGGGACGTCGGGCGTTCATCGAGATCAACCCGCGCATCCAGGTCGAGCACACGATCACCGAGGAGATCACCGGCATCGACATTGTCGGCGCTCAGATCCAGATCGCCGCCGGCGCGACGCTCAAGGACCTCGGCCTGTTGCAGGAGAACATCCAGAAGCGCGGTTTCGCCATTCAGTGCCGCATCACCACCGAAGACCCCGCGTCGGGCTTCCAGCCGGACACGGGCAAGATCGAAGTCTACCGCTCCGCCGGCGGCCGCGGCGTCCGTCTCGACGCCAGCTCCGGGTTTGCCGGTGCCCAGATCACGCCCCACTACGATTCGCTGCTCGTCAAGGTGACTGTCAACGGCGCCACGTACGAGGTCGCTCGTCGAAAGATGCTCCGCGCCCTCGTCGAGTTCCGCATCCGTGGCGTCAAGACCAATATTCCCTTCCTTTTCCGCCTCATCACTCACGACGTCTTCGTTGGTGGCAGGACCTGGACGACGGTGAGCCAACCGTCCTCCTCTTCTTCTTTTTCGTCGTCGTCGTCGTCGACCGCTCTTTCGAGCCCTGTTCAAGCCGCCGGCTGATCCACCTCATCCGACTCTGCTTTGTTTTTTGTTTTTTGTTTTTTCCCTCTTTCTCTTTTACGTTCCGCAGTTCATCGACGACACTCCCGAGCTCTTCAACCTCGTCCAGAGCTTGAACCGAGCTCAGAAGCTGCTCGCCTACCTGGGCGACGTGGCCGTCAACGGTAGCCAGATCAAGGGTCAGGTCGGCCTTCCGGGCCTCAAGCACGACATCGCCATCCCCCAGCTGTCCGATCCCTTCGATCCCGAGAAGCCTCTCGACACCTCCAAGCCGTGCACGGACGGATGGAGGAACATCATCGTCAACCAGGGCCCCGAGGCGTTCGCCAAGGCCGTCCGCGCGTACAAAGGCACCCTCATCATGGACACCACCTGGCGCGACGCCCACCAGAGCTTGCTCGCCACCAGGCTTCGTACGGTCGACATGGTGAACATTGCCAAGGAGACGTCTTGGGCAATGAAGAACGCCTTCTCGCTCGAATGCTGGGGTGGCGCCACCTTTGACGTGGCGATGCGCTTCCTCTACGAGGACCCCTGGGACCGGCTGCGCAAGCTCCGCAAGCTCGTGCCCAACATCCCCTTCCAGGCGCTCATCCGCGGCGCCAACGCCGTCGGCTACACCTCGTACCCGGACAACGCGGTGTACGAGTTCAGCAAGAAGGCCGTCGAGAACGGCCTGGATATCTTCCGCGTGTTCGACAGCCTGAACTACTTTGAGAACATGAAGATCGGCATCGACGCTGCCAAGAAGGCCGGAGGTGTCGTCGAGGGCACCATCTGCTACTCCGGCGACGTGGCCAACCCGAAGAAGCACCCCAAGTACACGCTTGAGTACTACCTCAACTTTGCCGAGCAGCTCGTCAACGAGGGTATTCACATCCTCGGTATCAAGGACATGGCCGGTCTCCTCAAGCCCGAGGCGGCCAAGATGTGGGTCCGCGCCGTCCTCCGTTCCCGTCCTTGTCGACATTGCATCGCATCCAGACCTCCGTAATCCTCGTCGTTCTGACATTTTTTCTCTCTCTCTCTCTCTCTCTCTCCCCCCGTCATACCTCCGCCGCAGGCTCATCGGCGCGCTTCGCAACAAGTTCCCCGACGTGCCCATCCACGTTCACTCCCACGACACCGCCGGTATCTCGGCTGCGAGCATGATCGCCTGCGCCGCCGCCGGCGCCGACGTCGTCGACGTCGCGATCGACAGTGAGTGGGAATGCGTTCGCGTCTCCTCACGAGAGTTTATGTTTTCCTCTTTGCTGATTCGTGTGTGTGAAAATCGCACTCGCTTCGTATGCGCGCAGGCATGTCCGGTCTCACCTCCCAGCCTGCCATGGGCGCCGTCGTCTCCGCTCTCGAGCAGACCGGCCTCGGCCCCGGCATTCGCCACGACGACATCCAGGCGCTCAACCTCTACTGGTCCCAGGTCCGTATGCTGTACAGCTGCTTCGAGGCCAACGTCAAGTCCTCCGACTCGGGCGTCTTCGACCACGAGATGCCAGGTGGACAGTACACCAACCTGCTCTTCCAAGCCTCTCAGCTCGGCCTCGGCTCGCAGTGGATCGAGGTCAAGAAGGCGTACATCGAGGCGAACAAGCTCTGCGGAGACATCATCAAGGTCACGCCTTCGTCCAAGGTCGTCGGCGACTTTGCCCAGTTCATGGTCACCAACAAGCTCACCGCCAAGGACGTCCTGGAGCGCGCCGACAAGCTCGACTTCCCCAGTTCGATCGTCGAGTTCTTCCAAGGCTACCTCGGCCAGCCCGTCGGCGGCTTCCCGGAAGACCTGCGCAAGAAGATCACGCGCGGCAAGAAGCTCATCGACGGCAGGCCTGGCGCAGACATGCCTCCCGTCGACCTGCCCAAGATCAAGGCGGACCTGCAGGCCAAGTACGGCAAGGGCATCACGTCGACCGACGTCATGTCCTACGTTATGTACCCCAAGGTCTTCGAGGACTTCCGCGAGTTCATCGACAAGTACGGTGACCTCAGCGTCCTCCCCACACGCTACTTCCTCGCCAAGCCTGAAATTGGCGAGGAGATGTTCGTCACCATCGAGGCGGGCAAGGTGCTCCTCATCAAGCTCCTCGCCGTCGGCCCCATCGACACTGAGCGCGGCACTCGTGAGGTCTTCTTCGAGATGAACGGCGAAGTGAGTTCCTCACGCCATCCGTTGCCGCCGTTTACCGCCCTGCGTCGTTTCCTGACCGCGCCGTTTCGTTCGTGTCCCTTTCTTTTTTATTCCTCGCCCTTCAGGTCCGTACGATCACCGTCACCGATACCTCGGCTGCCATCGACACCGTGCACCGCGAGAAGGCCACCAACGAGCCTGGCTCTGTCGGCTCGTGAGTCTCGTCTCGCTTCGCTCTCTTTTCCATTGCCGCGCATCTCTGTCGTCCTCCTCGCTCATCTCATTCCGTCGTCCTTCGTCGCCTCTCCATCACCCCTTTCCGTCCATCCACTCTTCAGCCCGATGAGCGGCGTGATCGTCGAGGTCCGCGCCAAGGAAGGACACGAGGTCAAGGCCGGCGACCCGCTCTTCATCCTTTCGGCCATGAAGGTGAGTTGCTTTTCGTCGTCGTCGTCATATCCATCCAGACCGCTCTTCCCCGACGAGGTCGGTTCGGCACGCTGATCCCTCCCTCATGCTGGGCCCGCCAAAACGAACAGATGGAGACGGTCATCTCTTCCCCCGTCTCAGGCCACATTGGCCGCGTACTCGCCTCCGAGTCCGATTCGGTCGCCCAAGGAGACCTCTTGGCCGAGATCAAACACTAGAGGTCGAAGCGAAAGGAAACCCCTGTATCTGACCGATCAATCATGGTTCTTGGATAGGAAGTCTTTTTCTCGTCTCGTTCGCGCTTTTTTCTTTGCTACTGCCCTTCTTCTTCACCCTGTACATCTGGTTAGACGGGGTGGAAGGCAAGTGAACTGGAATCAAATACGAAATGCGATGTCAAACCCGCTTTCCGACGAGTTCGGACCCCTTTCCTGACCCCGGCAGTGCCGCAGCTGATCGCGCCGCTGGACATCAGTAGAGTCGTTCCCGACGTTCGCTCGTCCTTTCCTTCCCGCCTCCATCCTTCCTCCGGTCGAGGCATGCCAGAAGTCCTCTACCACTGCTCTTGCCTCGCCCCTTCGGCCGCCCCTCCGGCCTTTGGCAGGCCGAGCTCGAGCTATTCCTTCCATCGCCTCGACCACCTCTATTTTTGCGAGGAGTGCGACGCCATCAGGTGCGGCCGATGTCTGGCCGTCGAGATCACCTGTTATTACTGCCCGAACTGTCTCTTCGAGGTGCCTGGAGCTAGTGTCCGGCAGGAGAAGAACAGGTGAGTGGTTATAGCAACCCTTTTTTCGCCGTTCCGGACCGAAGGGACGCTCCCCGTTTTGTGAAGTGACAACTTCGAGGAGAGCTCACTCTGACGCTGGGCCGGCTTGCCACTCCTAAACAACCCTCTCTCCCATCAACCGTATAGATGTGCGCGCAACTGCTTCGTCTGTCCCTCGTGCACCAACACTCTCTCCGTCGTCGCCTCGGACCCTACCTCCGGCGCCGCTCTGACGAGCACGGGAGCCAGCATCGGAGAGCCGCCTTACTATCTCTCATGCGGATTTTGTCGGTGGGATAGCAAGGAGGTCGGCATCACGTTCGAGAAGCCTACGGGACTTACGTGTAAGTGGTCCCACTAGCGTGCCGACGATATCGGATTCCGTTCGCTGCCCGCGCGTCCTGTCCTTGCTCAAGGTTGACTGGCATCCGACTCGGACAGTGCAACTACAGAAGTTCGAGGACCTCGCGCCGGACGTTTTGGAGGTGGATCATCTGCGCGACTTTTACGAACCCTTCGTGCGCTCCCATTCGACGAGTACTTTGTCAGGTGTCGCGCCTTCCTCCACCTCCTCTGCCGCCATAGTCGCCTCTGCTGCGTTGAACTCCTCCCTTCTCAGGGATATCCCCGGTCTCGCCAACTCGCGTTATGCCAGCGGCCTGTTTGGCATCGGTGGGAGAGGCGCGAGGGGAGCGGGAGCGCTAGAACCGAAAGAGGACCTGGCACGGTACGAGGCGCTGAGCCCGGCCGCCAGCGGAGAGGGGAGGGGAGAAGGCAGGGTGGGCAAGGTGGGCCGGAGAGAGGAGCGGAGGATCGAGACGATCAAGTACCTCAAGGACGCCGACGAAGCGACGAGCCTCGAGCAGCGATGGAATAGCCCCTGGGACCAGCCCGTACGAGCGAGGTGAGTGAGGCAATGGGTCGTCGCCAGCGGGCCCGCTCAGTTAGGATGCGGCTGACGACGGTTCTCGCTTGCACGCCCGCATGGCTTCAGCGACCTCAAACCACAGCGTGTGCCGCTGCAAGCGAAACAGAGCAAGAGGTGCCCTGTGTGTCGGCACATTATCATCAAGCCCGACCAGAAGGCGACGACATTCAAGTTCAAGATGCGGCTGCTCGCCATCACCCTCCTCCCCAACATAGACATCGTCCCGTCCACTTCTCCCTTGGCAATGTATTCTTCAGCCTTGACCTCCGGCGCGGGATCGCGTCTTTCTCAATTGAACGCCCGACGACGGATCAATCCCGTTCCTGCAGGCGCTTCTCAGCTGTCCTCCTCTTCTCCTAGCGGCGCGTCCGTCGGTCCGCCCGAAGAGGACGTCTTGGTGGCTGGTAAATCGTACACGTACGAGCTCACCTTCACCAATCCCACCTACGATCCCATTGACGTCCGCCTCAACATCGCCCGTCCCGTCCAGCTGAACCCGCGCAGTCCGACGAGCAAATCGCCGACGATCGAGGCCGGCTCTGGCAGCGGCGCGGCGCAGGCGACGAACTCGAGTCATTCATCCACGACCGCGCGCCTTCCTTGGACGGTGTCCATTCCCGCTTCTTCCTTCTCCGTTTCGGCCTATAACGACGCGCTGGAGCTGGAGGAAGACGAGGAGGGACTGTTCGAAGGCATCGGCGTGTCGCGAAAGACGGACGAGGAGGACGACGTTGGCAGTGACGAGGAAGAGGGGAGTGACGACGACGTTTTCGACGGCGATCGCAGGCGGAGCTCTCGTTACGGTACTGGTGGTAGGAGGAAGGGACGGAAGGAATATGGACTGTTGGGAAGGAAGGGTAACAAGACGACGGTTACCTTGGAGTTGGTCGTGTCTAAGGAAGCCGAGGGCGACATCGAGGTGAGTTCGGGTTGTAGTATCAAACGTGCGCCGTACGAAGGCACGTCTGCTGTCTTCCTCCCTGCGCCGGTGACCCGACCTAACGTACTCGACAAATGCCCTTTTTCCACTCGCAGTTCGGCCTTAATGTCTTCTACTCCTGGCGCGAACAGCCAGAAGAGCCCTCCTCCCCGCGTCGCCAATCAAAGTCACCATCAACTCCGGCGCCAGAAGCCGACGATCCGGAGGCGGAGCTGCGCACTTTCTCCTTCTGGTCGCTCGTCAAGCTCGGCAGGATCGTTCCGCGCGAGGAGCCTTCTTCCTCCTCGCACAGGCACAGCATGGCAGGCGCGGGCGGACCTGGTTCGGTCACGGATGAGAGGAAAATCAGGAAGAGGACGTCGATGGCGTTTTGACTCGCTCTCCTTGTAAGACATTCGCATCGTTCTTTCAGCGCACATACCCACATTGCAAACCGTTCCACCGGAACCAGATTACATGTGGGATCTGCGTCGCGATCTGAGAGGATGGCCTGCGTCGACACGTTGTCAAGACGCCGCTGGCCGAAAAAAAAAAAAAAGCTGCCGAACACATCTGAGACACGGAACGGAGGAAGCTGCACGGCTCGGTGATAATGGCGTTGATTGAAAGGTTTTCTTCGATCTCGTAGGAGTAACGAGCGGATCAGGAAAGAGCTCGTCGTTCGGGGAACTCGTTGAAAACGCGAGCGGAGGCGCGAGTTACTAAAGGCTATTGAGGCTTCAGCGCCTCAGGTATTGCGAGGACGCGCTCAAAGAGGCGATCGCGTCGCGGGTGACTTCATGCACAATTTCCTGTAAATTTTTCCAAGGTCAATAGGGCGGCGGTGAGAACCGGAGATCACCTCTAGAGAGGGGGAGCAAGAAGATCGAAACGGACCACCCATTCCACTCACACCAGCGTCCTTGATCTCCTTTACCAACCCCACGCCCGTACCCGCCCATGTCACGATGCGCCGCAGGTCCTTCTTCTCGGCAGCGGCCTTGTACGAGCTCCTCAACTTGTCCATGTCCAACGTGTCAGCTGCGTACTCCTCGACAGTCAAATTCCGGATCCCTCTTCCGTCCACGCCCTCCGGCCATCCGATCGTGCCTCGAGCGTGATCGAACGCCATCGTTCTGACCGTGTCCGTCGACGTGCTTTCGAGTAGGAGGTTCTTCTGCTCAGCAGTGTAGAGAGCCTGCGGAGTGGCGAGGAAGCGGGTGCCTAAACCCATGCCCGACGCGCCGAGAGAGAGCATGGCAGCGAGATGCGAACCTACGGCCAAGCCGCCTGTCGCAATGACGGGCGGCGGCTCCTTCGTCAGCTCTGGTAGGAGGCGGGTGAGGGCGGGGAGTATAGAGAGCAGAGGCGGGGCGGAGGAGGAGCCGTGACCGCCGGCTTCCGCGCCTAGAGTTGGCAATCGATGCGACGTCAGAGCCTCAAGTCGAGCCAGTTTCCTCCTCGACGGACGCTTAATGGCTCACTTTGGACAGCCAAAACGTCCGCTCGGCACTCCACTACCGCCTTCCTCGCTTCCTCCTCATTCCCTACCAGCACGAACAACTTCACGCGATCCTCTCCCCCATTCAGCTCCTCGTCCCTCTTGCGCACCAACTGAGACCAGTGGACAATGTCGTCGCCAAAGGCAAGCCATATGGCCATCGGTCTCGCTCGAAGGACGACGTCAATCAGGGCTGCCGAGTCTTGGTCCGGGAGGCTAGACAGAATCCAAACCAGGAAGCCTACGCCGATAGGCAACCTCGTGGAGGGTGCGACGGGGACATGGGAGGAGGCGAGGGAGAGCTGCTCGGACAGCTGAGAGGGTGTCATGTAGCCTTAACAATGCATCGTGCAGCATGAGAGAGATGGGGCATTCACATGAGCAACATTCTTGGTCTGCAACTATCCCAAGTCGAACATCAGTCATAGCGTGACTTGACCCACCGGCCCCTATGAAGCCCAACCCTCCGGCGGCGGAGACGGCTCCAGCCAGCTGTCCTCCGCCGGCCATGGCCATGGGACAGCAGACGATCGGCGTCCCAATACCTTTGTATCAGTCGCCAAGGCCAAAAGGGAGACAGGTCAGCCTTTGAGACATTCTGGGTGATCGGACGGTCGACGTCATATGCACCGAGGAGGTCGGTGAATGGCGTCTTGATGCGAGCCATGGGAGGCGAGATGTTCACGAAGTGGGGTAGGTAGGGAATCTCGGCAACCTCGTCGACTTTGAAGATGGTTGTTCGAAAGGAAGGACAGCTGTCCGTGTTTTGTAGCAAATGTTGGCGCTCATCACGGCGTGACTCGACCCGACTCATCCCGTAGAGGTGATCGAGTCAATAGCGCGGGGTAAGCATCTGTTTAATATCTATCCATTTCACTTTTTAACCGCGATAACGAGATGGTCTTTGCTGAATGTCGACGGCGACCGGAACGGGCGCAAAATGGGACGGACGACTATGACTGCAAGTACCACGGAGGTTGAAGCGTTCGCGACGAGGTCAGCGGCTGAAGCACCATGACGGTTATACCCAAGTCGCTGCTCACCGGTGGCCCGGGGACAGATTTGGCTACGCAGTGTGGGGTGCTCCGTCCGCGTGGAGCGTGAGAAGATCTGATAAGATGCCGTATAGCACTCGACCACTCGTCTGCCGCGTCGCACACCTTTCTCCTCACTCTCCATTATTCCAGTCCAGACGCTGGCAAAACACCAAGGCGGAGCGCCCGACTCGTTTGATCATGGTACTCGCGGCAGTCGGCCAACTTCGCTCGTCCGGCGTCGTCGCCGACAATCTCAAGGCGGCGGTGGACATCGTCGGTGGGCCATCATGATCGCCTTTGCTGGATTCTCTTGATAGCCCGTGAGTGCGAGGACCTCGAGCTCAACGGGTGGCTTTGATCACACAGGCAGAGCCGCTGCAGCAGGAGCAAAGGCGGTATTCCTTCCCGAAGGTGAGCCATCGTTGCAAGAGGGCACATGGACCTATCAGACTGACCAGACGTCTGCCCATCGCCGTCCTCTTCTCCCCACCCTTTCCCTTATACGAACCAGCAACCGATTTTATAGCCCCCGCTGCATCCGTGCCATCCCTTTCTACGGGTCTTTACGAATCCCCTTTTGTGGAAGGTATCCGAAACTCGGCACGGGAGTCACGAGTATACATCAGCGTCGGTGTACACGAGAAGCCGACTGCGGGAAAGGAAGACGAAGGGTCACGGTGCTTCAACACCCAGCTGCTGTTTGGCCCGGATGGGAGGATCCTAAGCTTGTACCGCAAGGTTGGTTGGTCATTCATATCCCGCCCTGCGCTTGTCGGTTTCTGCAGATAGAGGTGGTCAACCCCTTCAACCGTCCGTCGTCCCTTGTCGGCGAACTCTTACAGCTCCACCTCTTCGATGTAGACATAAAGGGCGGATTGACTATCCTCGAGTCCAACACGACTATCAAAGGCGAGCGACTAGAACTGCCCACTCCGACGTCTATTGGGAACATCGGTCTTTTAACGTAAGTTCTCGTTTTCCTGGTGGCATCCGCTCCGCCCACAGAGCGCGCACGAAGCCATATCTCACACGTCCCGTTTCTTCGCACCCGTCATCGGTCCGCTTCGATACAGATGCTACGACCTCCGCTTTCCCGAGCCGTCCCTCCGGCTCCGACGCTTGGGGGCTCACATTCTCACCTACCCGAGCGCCTTCACTGTCAGGACGGGCGCCGCTCACTGGGGTAAGCTTTCCACGCCGTCTCGCCTACCCTTTCCCCTTGTCCGCGCATCCATGTCCTACTCCAGCTGCTTCCTTATTTTTTCCCTCTCACTTTGACCTTTATATGTGGATGTGGCCTTTAGAGACCCTCCTGAGAGCACGCGCCATTGAAACGCAAAGCTATGTCTTGGCGGCTGCGCAAGTCGGCGCCCATGAGGGCACGCGCCGAGTTAGTTGGGGGTACGTTGTCTCTCCTTTCACACCCTCGACCTCGCACGTCGTACAAGCCGGCATATGCATTGAAGCAGATTCTTGCGCTGTAACATAGCTGGACGTTTCCGATTGACTCTCTTCTTTCGTCGTCCCCCTCGCCCCTTCTCTTTTCCTCTCGAACAGTCACGCGATGATCGTAGACCCGTGGGGAACGGTCATAGCCCAGTGTCCAGACACTCAACCGTACAAGCCTACCTTCTGTCTCGCCGACATTGTGAGCCTCATCGAGTTTTTCCTCGATTTCCCCCCCGCTCGCCAACGCTCAGCCCTACTCACTTAACACGTCGACCATTCCATGGTCGCGCCTTCAGGACGCATCGAACGTCGCGCTGACCACACCTCTCACCTCTTCCCGTCTCCTTCTTCCGTCCCGTCTGTCACTGGTACAAGGACCTTGATGCTCTGTACAACGTTCGCAAAGAGATGCCGTTGTGGGACCAACGTAGGGACGACGTATATCCGATCCTATGACGACCCGCGCGAGGGCAAAACGTCGTGGGCGCACGGACGGGGGCTCACTCTGTCAGCGCTATGTCTTCGTAGATACCTCGTTTCCCAAATCTTTTCGGAGCCGAAGCAGTCGTCCTGATGTACGTACTAAGACGTCGACGCCTGTGTCCCACCCGTCGCGTCACGTAAACTGGCGGCGACGGCTGTAGCGTGTCTGCTGATGGAACCGTCTCAGATTCATCACGACCTTTTGACGAATGCCGCTCTCTCCACGCTGTCGGCCACTTCCACTTCGATGTGCAGCGCGTGAGGAAATGGGGAAAGGAATGTTAACCCAGCTGGCCACGGTATATGGATAGACGTGCGCAAGAATAGATGAGGGCGGGGCGTGAGAGAGGGCTTGGCTACAAGACGACAGCCCCTGGCAGACCTGAGACTGGATGTTTGAGGGCGTTTGCAATTGTCACACACAGGACACATGAACAAGGTGAATATAACCCATATATCCATGCCAGCAAGATAAAGCACGGAGATCAATCGAGGGGAATTTATCCAAGAGCCACTCCCACACGGGGCACCCTTCAGTCACGGCTAGCCAAGCCAAAATGATCTATCACTGCTCTTGTCGATAGCCATGCCAAATGACGTGGAACGTCCCTTCTATCCCCCATGATACCGTACATATTCAGGACCTAATTTATGTGCGGATCGGCCGTGTAGTGTGGCACCAGTGACAGTGCGTTGCGTGGTGGCGATGTGAATTACGGTCTCAGACTGAAAGGTCCACCGGGCACATTGCGAAGGCGAGGCGACGCGAGCCTGGGCCAAGCTTGCATTGCGCATCTTTGTGAGATCAGCCGGAGTGGTTAGTTGGTCGACCTGCAAGTAACCTGGCGTCTAAGGGAATTTATCGATTGAACTTCTTCGTTTCGTTAAGCTGCTGTATATGACACAAAGGGAGGACGGGGCGTCGAGATCCGAGACAAGACTTCACGCGCTTAACAGCCCTGGCTGACGGATCGTACGAACGAGGCGGATTGACGATCAACGTAGAGGACGAGAGGAAAGAGGACAGAGGGAGAGATGGAAGACAGGATGCGCGAGCGTATGACGCACAAGGGAGATGCGCCGAACCCGCGAGACGTTCACGCATACAAGTCCTCCGAGTCGTCCTGCTCGGTCTGGAAGCCGGCGGCGTCGCCAGAAGAAATGCCACTGGGCTCTCCCTCGGGGAACTTGAAGGTGGAGCCGAAGCTCCTGGACTGCTGGAGCTTCTGTGCGAACATCTCGTAGCGCCGGATGTCCTGATCGCTGACGGACCTGCGGGCGAAACGCATGGCCTCCTCAAAGTGGGCCGAGGTGATCTCTGGCACCGGGTCCTCTTCGTCCTCCATCTCCATCTTGACCTCCTCACCCTCGCCCACCTCGGCCTCGCGCGCCTTGTGCTCGCGCTCTCGGCGAATGTCGGCGTCGATCGACTCGCGGATCGCCAACTTGGCGGCGCGCTGGCAAATCTCCGCCAGGTCGGCACCGGAGAAGCCATGGGTGTGCTTGGCGAGATAGGAGAGATCCACCGACGGCGCCACGGGGGACTTCTTGAGCGTGGCCTGGAGGATCGACAACCGCGACGCCTCGTCCGGCAAGGGAATGTAGATAAGCTGGTCGAGACGGCCGGGACGAAGGATGGCGGGGTCGATCTGGTCCGGTCGGTTGGTGGCACCGATGACGAACACGTTTTTCTTGGCGTTCATGCCGTCCATCTCGGTGAGGATCTGGTTGATTACACGGTCGCTCGCTCCGCCCGCGTCACCCAGAGAACCGCCACGGCTCTTGGCGATGGCGTCCAGCTCGTCAAAGAACATGACACACGGCGCCGCTGCGCGGGCCTTGTCGAAGACGTCGCGGACATTGGCCTCAGATTCACCGAACCACATGGTGAGCAGCTCGGGGCCTTTGATGGAGATGAAGTTGGCCTGGCATTCGTTCGCGATGGCTTTGGCAAGCAGCGTCTTACCGGTACCGGGAGGACCGTAAAAGAGCACGCCCTTAGAAGGCGACATGCCGTACTTGAGGAACTTGTCGGGGTGTTCCACGGGATACTGCACCGTCTCCTGGAGCTCCTGCTTGACCTTGTCGAGACCGCCAATGTCGTCCCAGGTCGTGGTGGGCACCTCGACGACCGTCTCACGGAGAGCGGAGGGGTTGGAAGTGCCGAGGGCGTAGCGGAAGTTCTCCATCGTCACGCCGAGCGAGTCGAGCACCTCTGCATCGATTGTGTCCTCCTCGAGGTCGATCAGGTCCATCTTCTCACGGATCTGCTGCATGGCTGCCTCGGAGCAGAGGGCCGCAATGTCCGAACCGACGTAACCGTGCGTCTCGGCAGCGATCTGCTCGAGGTCAACGTCGTCCGCCAGCTTCATGTCTGTGAGATTTAAGGGTAAGACGGGGAATTAGTTAACGTTAATCATAAGATGAAGACCGCAATCTATCTCATGACTCACTCTTCGTGTGAATACGGAGAATCTCAAGACGACCAGTCGGGTCGGGAATGCCGATGTCGACTTCCCTGTCGAAGCGACCGAAGCGACGAAGAGCGGGGTCGATGGAATTGGGGCGGTTCGTGGCAGCCATGACAACGACGTTCGAGCGAGCCTTCATGCCACTGTGGGGGGAGAGCAGACATGTCAGCACAATTCCGGACAGGACACGTAAAAACGGAACGGGAAGATAGCAAGTTCGAGCCCAACTTACTCCATGAGGGTCAAGAGCTGGGAGACCACCCGACGCTCGACTTCACCGTTCGTCTTCTCACGCTTAGGCGCGATCGCGTCAATCTCGTCGATGAAAATGATTGCCGGTGGGCTCTTTTCAGCCTCTTCAAAGAACTTGCGCAGGTTGCTTTCGGACTCGCCGGCCATCTTGCTCATGACCTCGGGCCCGTTGATGAGGAAGAAGAAAGCGCCCGTCTCGTTGGCTACGGCACGCGCCATGAGCGTTTTACCCGTTCCGGGCGGTCCGTACATAAGGATACCGCGAGGGGGCTTGATACCGATCGACTTGAAGAGCTGAGGATGACGGAGGGGAAGCTCCACGAGCTCACGGACCTGGGCGAGCTGCTTGCGGCAGCCACCCAGATCGTCGTAACCGACCTCGGCCAAGCTGGCCTCCTCATCCTCTCGCTTGATCGGGTCACCCTCGCTATGGATGACGGTGTCCTGTGCGACGATGCAGAATTCGGCAGGGTCGGTCTCGACGACCTTGAACTCAACGGCTCGCATGCCGCCGCGTACGGTGAAGGTGTCGCCCTTGCGGACGGGACGATAGGCCTCAAGGAAATAGGGCTTGAGGTAGACGTCAAACAGGTTACCGGTGAGGCCCTCGATCGAGTCGTCGAAGGGCAAGACGTGGACGCGCTTGCCATATTTGATATCGTGGCAAGCGTGGACAGTGACGAGGTCACCGAGCTTGACTCGAAGGTTGTTACGAGCGACTGACGGGTAGACGCGTCAGGGAGTGACGTAAGCCCTCTGGTCTAGAAGGCGGCCATCGAACAAAGACGCCCACCGATAAAACTCACCCTTGTTGAGCCTGATCTTCGAATCCTCCGTGTTCTCATCGGTCAAGCAAATGAGCACAGTGTCTCTTCTCTTCTTGCCCTTAATAAGAACTAAAGGAAATAAACGATGAGTAAAACATTGTAAGCGACAAGGGGTGGGGAACTGAGAAAGACGAGCCGGCTGTAGAATGATCCATTCAGGTGGCCAACTCACCGGTATCGCCGCGGAAGAGGCCGAGCTCCTCCATCTTGGCAGCAGACAGGCACGCGAGCGAGTTGTCGTCCGTCGTAGCATCATCAACAAAGAGGCGGTTGGGAGCTGAGAGGAAGCAGGAATCCGGTGAGGAATGGATTGATTCATGCACGGTTAGTCGAGCGTCCATCGAGCCGGCGGCAGCTTTCTTTCTCGGCGGCAACTTCTTTCTCGAGGTCGACGTTGAAACAGGAAGAGCAGCTCACACTTCTTCTGCCTAAGAATGGCGGTTGCCGTCTCCTCCTCTTTGACGTCGCCAGCGGGGGGATGAGGGTTCTGAGAGGGCTCTCCCGACATGGTAGGCGATTAGAAGCGAAAGACGAGGTGGGAAGAGATGAGTGGCGAGTGGCGGAGAGGTAGATGGGAGAGGTGGATGACGGGAGATATGAAGGAGGGAGAGGTGTGTGAGTGGCTGAAGATGTAGTCGTGAAGGGGGGTGGCAAGAACGGATAGCTCCTAGTGGTCGTGGACGGAGGACGGAACGGAGAATGGAAGCGACGTGGAGTTGGAAGTGATCGACGACTGTCTGCCAGCGACCGACGACGCGTAACCGCTCAGGCTCGACAAGGACGCTTAAGCCGCTTAACCCCGTCTACACACTTGACACCCGCTCCGGCCCGCCACTCAAGACGTTCGGAGATCATAAATTCCTCATACAGCAGCCTGAGTAGCCAAGTCTTCTGATGACATCAGCTAGTCGGACCGGCCTCGTCCTTGGGTACCGCGACTCGCGCTGCCGCCGCTGCTTTCCGTCGATGATCTGCTCGCGCTCCTCCCTTGGACGCCTTCGTCGCGCTGTCGCCTATCCGCACCACTCGACCTCGACCTCGACCTGCTCCGGCTAGGGCTCATACTCCTCCCGCGCCCGCTCCCGCTCCCGCTGCTCGCTGACCGAGACGAGAGACTCGTCGCCCTTGTCCTCTCTCTTCCGCGACTCCTGCTTCTACTCCTAGTCCTTCTCCTAGTCCTACTCCTAGTCCTACTCCTGGTCCTACTCCTACTCCCGCTCGAATAGCTCCGACTCGATCCAGAGTCGCTGTAGCTGCCGCCCCGACTACGGCCCCTCCCCGCGCTGCTGGTATAGCTTCCTGAGCTCGAGCTCGAGTACGACGACGACGATGGACTGCGATGACCCCGCCGAGCTCGTTTTCCGCTCCTTCCACGGGTCGAGCGCGTTCGAGAACGGGAGCGAGAACTTGACGAGTAAGAGGAGCGAGATTCGCTGTCGCTATCGCTGTGAGAGGTAGAGCTTGATCGAGATGAGCCGGACGAAGGCAAAGAGGCAAAAACGGCACGGACAAAGCAAGGACATTAACAGTCGAGAAGAGCAAACATCTGACAAGTCAGTCGATGATGGCTCACCCCCTGTCTCGCTTTCTCCGTTCCTTTTCCTTCTTCGCTAGAATGGCATCCGCAGTGCCTTTGCGGCTGTTGAGCATAGGAGCAGAGTGCGGTCCAGAAAGCGCGATCAATGGTTCAGTCGGTCGTACCTAAAACAAGTATAATAACGGCGCAGCGCCTCCATGGGGCGGGATGCAGAGTGTACGCATGCGACCCACACACCTCTTAAATTCTTCAGGCAGCTCTACAGACGGACGGAACGACTTCTCTAGCTGCGGGTTCTTGAGCAGCTGTGACCGAGACGGGCGGGACTTGTAGACTCTGCTCGCGGGAAACAGATAGAAGGCAATATACAGGTTCGTTAAAAGCTGCGAGAAGGACATATCCTCAAGGACGGAGGCGACCTCCTCCAGGTAAATGTACATTCCGTCTTCACGTCTGCATATCAACCCGCAGAACTTGGCCAGCATCTGCACCTTCCCTCAAACGTACCTTTGATTCTTGCACTCCCAGATGCCATGTCCCACTCCCAAGCACTTCTGGCACACCCTCGCCGTCGGTCCTCCTCCCGGTCGGCCGCCGCTGCCCGGCCTGTAACTGCCGCCTGGGCCCCCGCGAGCAAACATGTTCGTCGGCCACGGTAAGGAAGAGTAAGAAAAGTGGGCTCTCGCTAGCCGGATTTGGAGGCGTCTTGGAAGTTGAAGAGGACGCGTTGAGAAGTCTCATTCCGCGTCCATCCATCGACGGAGATCACCGTCGGCGATAAGCGGCCCATATGTCTTCTCTATCGCGGATGGCTGCCTTCTCTGAGCGCGTGACCAGCCACAGCATTCCATCAAGACGACTCGAACCCGTGTTGTCGGTGTCCCCATGTTTCAGCCATCGATCGGTGCAGCGGGTTGAATCACGGCTGAGCAGCGTCTGTCTAAAAACGAATTTGCGGGCTGGTGATACTAACGTTGAGGCTGGACTGGAAGGGGATCAGTGGCCTGGAGGGCGGGGCTCGATGGTGACCGGATGGTCGCCCGGCGGCCACGGGCAGAGCCAAATCGCTTCCAGACGTCCGGTTGATTCCACGGGTAATCGGTGGACTAGCAGGCCCACAAATCGGCCTTCCCTTCATGACGACTCATAGCTCAGACAATATTAATGTATATTCAAGGCCATGGTCGACCCTCTGAGGGCGATACAGGCGCTTTCTGAAGTCTTTGCCGCGGTGCAAGGGGGGAGGGGCGGAGGGCAAGTCTTGCTCGCAGTTCAGTCTGTCGACGCTGAAGATGGCACGCAATGGCGTATGGTAAATGGTAAGTAGGCCATATGGGTCCGCCGCTTCCTTTCGCGTAGCTCGACCTTGCGGGGATGGCCTTAGTATCACGTCTTCAGCGGACGCTTTTGCTGAATGGCCAGCGCCAACGCACTGCTGGAACACGGGGCTGACAAGTCGCTTCTCTCTCGGAATTTCGTTCCCGCTCTCTCCTCTCCTTCGCGTATTCACCTATTTACTTTGCAGCGCCTAATCGACAGGGACGCCTCGGCGTGTGGCTGCGCAACGCAAGCGCAAGTGGATATTGCGAGCGACATGGCCCAAGCTGACGTGCTCGTCACATTTGACGTGCTCAGCCAGCTCAGGTACCAAACAACCCGCATTGTGACCCATTTGTCTGGCTTCCTTTATCAGGTCGCCTTGATCCCGCCTCCTCCTCCCCCCCTCGTCTCCGCTCGCCCCTCTTCAGGCCCAAATCGCTACCCGGTCGACCACCGGGCCGGATTTGGCTTGTCATTGTTGTCGCCGCCGTACGTTCAAAGCTGAACCGTCTGTCTGTGCCGTTTCCTCGATCATCTTGTCCTGCATAGGTAGGCCCAGGAGCACACCGCTATGGCTACCATTGCCCCCCGACCGCTCTCCGAGCTCAACGAAGCTGCCGCTGAGGCCACAGAGCAACAGCAGCCGCAGCCACAAGACCGGGAGTCGGAGATATATCAACCAGGATCACAAGAAGGCATCGAATCCTCCTCGGACAAAAACAGTCCAGGAGGCCAAGAGGACAACGAGGACAACAGCTCACTGCACGACGGCGACGGCGACGGCGCGCGGTCGCCGCTCGCAAAGCGGCAATGGCATCGCACGACCTTTTTCAACGTCACCGTCCTCGGCATGTGCAGCTTTCTCGCACCAGGCATCTGGGGCGCCATGAACTCGCTTGGAGCTGGTGGGGCTGAGAAGCCGTATTTGGTCAAGTGAGCCTGACGTTTGGTTTCCCCCCTGGTTGTACCCATGCAGATGGGACTTGCAATACCCAGATATATCTTACCGGTTAGTTGGCCTGAATTCGCTGCTTACGTCGCACCGTTTCGCATATCTCCAAACACGTCTTCAGCGCGGCCAATGCCCTCACCTTTAGCCTCATGGTGGTGTCATGCTTCTTTGGCTCTGCGTTCGTCCATGCTGTTGGGATCAAGTATGCTCTCCTCTTTGGCACAGCGGGCTATGCTCGTGAGTGATGGTCCTAAGTCGTGGTTGCGCTCGATGCCCATCATTTCGCTGGCCCTGCTCGTCGCTCATCCGCATTCAGTGGAAATGCGAAAGACTAAATAAACACTTCCTCCCACCCCCTGGTCCTATGACCCTCCCCCTTTCCGCGTGCGGGACAGCCTTTGCGGCGGGCCTTTATACGAACAACCGCTTCGGTACCGAATGGCTCGTCCTCTTTGGTGCTGCGACGTGTGGCATCTGTGCTGGCGTGTTCTGGATGTGTGTGATGGTCGTCTCTTCCTCGGTTTCTTTTGATGGGCGAATTCATCCCACTCGCAGTTCATAATCACACCCTGGCTGATCGTTCCTTCGTTCCCCTGGGGCTACCGGTGTAGGGCCGAGGGGGCTATCATTCTTGGATACCCAGAGAAGAACAAACGCGGGAAGTACCTCGCGTACTGGCTCGCGTACCGCGTCGGAGGTGAGTAGCTCGTCCGGCGGGCATGGGAGAATGGATACGAACTTCGATGGATGGCGTGAACGATTCATCGTCGCCGCTCAGACGCCTTCACACCTGCGCAGGACAAATCCTCGGCGGCGCGATCAACCTGGCTCTGAACGCGCATCAAAGCCAAGTGGGCAAGGTCGGATACAACACCTTCCTCGTGATGATCGCCTTGCAGTGCTTGGGACCTTTTGTGGGGATGCTCCTGTCACCGCCGCACAAGGTGCAGAGGAAAGACGGCACACCTGTGCGGCTCAGCATGGAGACCAGCTTTCGCAAGGAGGTCAAGGAGACGTGCAAACTGTTCATGAGCAGGGATGTGAGTGACGGTGAACGCGACGCGTGAACAGCAGCAGTACCCGGGACGAAGTGCATAGGAGTCTCGCGACGCTGACCTCGGCGTGCCTTGTCCGGTCCTCTCAGATGCTCCTCATCACGCCGCTCATCATACAGACGACCTTCAGCGAAGCGTTCAACGGCACCTACCTCACTCGTAAGTCACCTTGTTTTTGCGTTTGTCGCTCGCTTGGTTCGAATCGTGCACGGCGCAGCAGTTGTCCAAGGATGACACCGCTTTTCCGTCGTCCTCGCTGGATTGCGCCCTTTTGACTCTGCTCACTGGCCTTGTCCATCGCCAAGTCTACTTCACCGTCCGCGCCCGAGCGCTCGGCTCTTTCCTCTCCGCTTTCACCGCCATCTTCTCCAACTTTGTCCTTGGCGTGAGTTTCAGACACGGGTTTTTGTCCTCCGCCACGGGTCCGGTCGCTCGGGGCAGTCGAGCTCATCGTCCTCCGCCTCCTCTCTCCCCGGCCCGATTCGACCCCGCAGACCTACCTAGACAATGCGAGCATCTCGCTCAACGTCCGCGCCAAGACCGGCTTCATCCTTGTTTGGACGCTCCAGGGAGCATGGTGGATCTGGAGCATGATCATTCAAAAGGAGTATTGGGACGAGAAGCCTCAGCTCGACTGGGACTCGCCGGGGTTCGGAAGGGGCTTGTGAGTGTCCTGGCCTGGCCGCCTGCGTCCATCCATATCACGTCTTGGTGCGCCAGATTGAATTTATCTCCCTGCCTTTTTTGTTTTTGTTTTTCCCGCGCCCGTCCAGCGCTCTCTACATCTTTCTGGTCACGGGCTTCAACATGATGTACAATTACACTTATTTCCTCGTCGGCTCTCGTGAGTTTGCCGGGTCCCACTCGGGCGCGTGACGCGATGCGAAGCGAAGCGAAGTGTCGCTGACGGCCCATCCTCTCTCATCGCTCGTCCCCGCGTCTGCCGCGCTCCGCTCGCTTCCCCTCCCACGCCACCGACGCTCCTTCCACTCGTCGGCCACCTGTATCTATACGAAAGTGGTCTCCGACCCCCGGTCGATCGTGCGCATCTCGTCCCTCCTCCGAGGTCTCGAGTCAGCCGGCCAGGCGGTCAGCTACGGACGTGAGCGTCTCTGCTTTCCTTCCTTTGTCTCTGTCTGTCCGTCGGCCTCTGCTCACCTCTCTCCCGCGCCTATTTCTCTCGGCCCCCGAACAGTCACCTCGACGACGTTTACGATGGTGGGCGAAAGCGGAGTGAACATGGGTCTGTGGGCGGTCAGCTTGGTCCCCGCCTGGCTGGTCGTCAAGGACGTGGGCCTGCGCCGAGCGCGCGGCGATGAGGGGTGGAGTCAAGGAGGAGAAGGGGAAGCGAAGAAGGCCGTGCGAGCTGACGGCGAGGCTTGATGGGGAGGGGGGTGAGATCGGCGCTCTGTGGAAGAGATGGACGCTTCGGGTATATAGAGGCACGCTGCAAAGGATAGAAACACATTCTTCTCGGGACTCTTTTTACCTTCTTCTTGGAGCAGGAAGAATTTTGGCCGTGGAAAACGGGCGTCGGTCGTAGGAGCCGACGTGAGCAAAGCCAGCGCAGTCGAAGAACGACGAGGGAGTGGTGAAAGAAAGACCGACGGTGCGGTCGAAATGGATGTGGCAAAGTGCAGCGGACGTACAGGAGCGCGCGAGCGCGACGTTCGTAGGGCGACATGACCGGACATGCTAGTCGTCCTCCTCTTCGGCAATATCATCCTCCTCATCGTCGTCGTCGTCGTCGTCGTCGTCCTCGACTGACGCGTAAAGCGCCTCGAGGACAGAAGGGTCGATGAGGTCGGGATCGAGATTGTCCAAATCGATCTCCATCTCCCCCTCCTCCCCCTCCTCGTCGTCGTCCTCCTCGTCATCATCGCTGCCCGAATAGAATTCAGGGTCCTCGTCGCCGCCATCCGGCATGCCACCGGTGGTAATCAATACGCTCTCCACGGCATTTCCCACTTTTTGACCGCGCAGCTCTAGCTGCTCCCAGATTTGGTCCTCGTCCATGCCTTCGAGGACGAGGGAGGGGAGAGGGGTGGGTTGAAAGAGCGGGTGGAAGCGCGAGTCGACGCTGCGCCACCCGTTCGTCGTTCCATCACCGCCGCGTCGTGATTTTTTGGATCTTCGTCCTCCCTCGTTCTCGTCGGCGTCGGCGTTGCGCTTGGTGGAGGAACGGGTGGTCCTCCGAGACGCTGGGGAGTCGCCGACGAGGAGGTTGAAGAGGGAAGCGAGCTGAGGAAGCGCCTCGGTCTCCGAAGCGACAGACCTGTCAAAAAGGCTCTTGACCGCTCCAAGGCTCTTGCGACGGATGATCGCCTCGTCGTCGCCGCCCGGTTGGGAGGATGCCCATCGTTCGGGCGAGGAGGTGACGAGGCGCGCCAGCGCTTCGGCCTCGCTCTCGTCGCCCTTCTCCTTCATGACGGCCGCTGGAGCCATGGTGCGGTGTGGTGCGGTGCGGGAGAGCCGTCGGTGTCGGTCGATGACGACTAAAATTGGAAGTGTGGTGTAACGAAGAAGATGGGCGGAATTGGATGGAGAAGGAGGGACCGGAACGAGATATACCTCCTTCCTCGTTGGCCGACGGCGTTCGAGCGCACTTCCCTTGCTTGCTTCTGCTCGCTGCCTCGATGCGACTCGACTCGACTCGGCCGCGGCTCGTCTTTCTTCTCGCCGTCGTCGCTCTTCGCTCTTCGCTATTTCTCGCTGCCTGCTGCGGCGGTTACGCAGCCACGTGACGAAAAGGTCCATCGACTGACGTCATGGCAAAGGATAGTCCGTGCTGCGGCGGGTGCGGTGGGCCACATGGACGGACGGGTCCGGGCGGGCGTTCCCATTAACCGCCGACGCCTGGCTTGCGGTTGAAAAAGCGGGACCTGGTGAAGGAGGGCTAGGCGCAGAGGAGGTGCCCACGGGGGAAGGGGAAGGAGGGCGCGTAAAAGGGGGCGGACGAGGACCCGTTCGTTCGAACGAGACGGCGAACGTGCTCGGGCCGAGGTTGTGCCGCGACGAGCACGTCCGTCGTCCATGGATCGCGAGACACGCCCCGCGACGAGGCCGGCGGAGTGGGTCGTGGGCCACTGCAGAGCAGAGCAGAGCTTGCTTTGGTTGCTTGCTTGCGTGCGGACATGCTCATATAGTATTTTAGTTTGCCTGCACGGGACGAGGACACACAAGCGCAACACACGCACGCATGCACGCAACGCAACGCAGCGCAATAACAATTCGCATTCGCCGCAACTCGGCAATTGCATGTGCGTGGGAACGGCGACCGACGGCTGGGCTGGTTTCGGTTTGGCTGGATGGAAAGGCCGAGGGTGGGGCGAGAAGGAGAAGGAGACGCGTGGTGGTGGTGCGAGACAGGACCGCGCTAAGGCAGATGGAGGCGGAGGAAGATGGGGCGACGGGGGGGAGGGAGAGGATGATGCGGTCGGTGGGCGGTAGTCTGTCTTGCGGGTCTGTCCATGGACGATGATGATGATAGATGATGTATTCACCTCGCCTCGCTCTGATCAACCTCACCACGGCAAAGCCGAGGCCGAGGTCGGCGAACAGCGAGCGAGCGAGCCATTCATCCCTCCAACCATTCATCCATTCTCTCACTGCACCCGTCCTCGTCCTCCCTCCGTCTTTTCCCTCACCGCGTGGGCCGAGACGAGGCGAAATCAGAATGACTAGACGAGATGGACGACAGACAGAGACACGGCGGATAGATAGAAAGATAGCTGATCGGATCGCATCGCTGCTATATCTTATATCTTCCCCATCCCGCTCCACCTTTTCTTCCCCCTCCATCTGGGCCACCTCCCCGTTCCCCTCTCCCTCTCCCTCCTCTTCTCCTCCCTCCTCCTCCTCCCCCTCCCGGGCATGTTCGCCTCTTCTCCTGCCGCACCCGTGGCCGTCCTCGAACGCCCCCACCACCACGCCCGCCATCACTCTCACCAGCCGCACTCCCCCTCCCACCCCAGACACAACCCCAAGCACACCTCCGGCTACCTGTCTTCTTCGCCCCGCCCGCCCAGGGACGGAGGCGGCGGACCCTCCCCCGTCCTCCGCCACTCCCACCACCACCAGGCCACCCCGTATCGCTCCAACAAGCACCACCCTGATGACCTCGCACTCGCACGCCCTCGCGACGCCGTCTGGGAGAGCCACCTGACGTCGCCCCGCTCCGCTCACCATCGCCACACGCCTCATTCGGCTCCCGTCTTGGTGCGCCCCGCCGAGGACGCCAAGCTCGTCCACAGAAGGACCGTCGCGCCCGCCACGCCTCCGTTGGCCACGTACCACTCTTCCAACGTCGAAGGCCTCGACCTCGCCGCCCTCCGGCCCCTCTCCCCCGCCTCGGCGCCCCCCTCGCTGCCCACCTTCATCAAGATCGCCGCGGAGCGCATTCTCAGTCGCAACACCGGCGCAGGAGGGGGAGGGGGAGGAGGTACGCCCGGCTCTGCCACCCCTCCATCGCACCGCGCCGCCACCGCCGCCGCCGCCGCCGTCGCTTCCCCTTTCACTGCCGCTGCCTTCTACGAGGAGGACGAGGCGGCGAGGGTCGTGTCGGCGAGGCGCCAGGCCCGCCATCGACACCACTCCCACGTCTTTTACCCTTCCTCATCCGAGGACGAGCCTTACGACTGCGACTTGGATTTCGACTACGTCAACAAGGCCCCCGATCCCTACCTTCCCTCTTCCCGCGTCCTCGCTCCCCACCGTCTGCAGAGGCACGCTTCCATTGGCGCGCTGCCGACCGTCCGCTTCGGAGGGGAAGAAGAGATCGCCGAGAAGAAGAGCCACGCTCCGCATCGGCACGCCGAACGCGAACGCGAGCGCGAGCGCGACAGCGCTCATCGGCGACACCCATCTCAGCAATATTACGACGAGTCGAAGCGGGCGGAGCAGTACGAGAGGCGCTTGGAGCACGCTGGCCATGCGCACGGACGCACGCACGGAAGCGGCGGCGGCAGCAGCGGCGGCAGCCATAGGCACGCCGCTGCTCAGCCCTACGGTGGTCAGGGCGGCCGACATCACCATCAGCAGCACGGTCACGGTCATCAGCAGCACCCTCCCCCTCCCCACCCTCACGACGAAGCGCGTCGCTCCCATCATCACAACCACCACCATCACCATCACCGTCCCCGGACAGCCACAGCCACCGGCGGAGGAGAGTCCCTTCCAGTGTTGACGCGAGCGCTAGAATCCCTTCACCTCGTCTCCGTCTCCGAGCGCGCGTCCCACTCTCCGCCTCATCATCATAATCACCACCACCGCCATCGCCATCAACAAGCTCACATTACCCCTCCTCCACACCACTCACATTCCCACTCCCATCGTCACCATCACGAGCCCCACTCCGACCTCCTCGCCCCACCACCGTACGCGGGCCCACACCATGCCTACCACGGACGCTCGCACGGGCGGAGCCACTCGCGCCATCGGCGACTGAGCTGACGGAGGCGAGAAAGATGATGATGACGAGGATGGCAGTTGGCCGACCGGCCCTTTTTGTTCTTTGGCGACAAGTCTCGACCGACTCGAGCATCATCACACTCCGACGACGGGCGAGCGGACTTGACTGACTCGAGAGCCGCCAAACCGGTCCCCGCGCTCCGCCTTCCTTCCCTTCCTCTTTTTTTGCCGTCTTCCACCTCCCATCGCCCAACGCCAACACGGGCTATCAAAAGCAAGTCCCCACTTTTCTCCACCCGATCCATGAAATTCCCCTCCCGTGTCGTGCTCGACTCTCCTCTTCCACCCGATACCCTTCGTCTCGTCTCTCCTCTTCGCACCTCGTCTCGTCCGCTCGCCTTTTTCCTTTCCTCTCCGCACGTTCCAAAGTTTTTCGCACGCCCACGCCCCGTCCGTCGTTGTCGTTCCCGCTCGCTTGTCCCGTGTATCCCGCAACTGCTCCGATCCGATGCGTTTCCCCATTCCCATTCCCATCCCATTTCGTCGCACGACACGACCCGAAGCACGACCCAAGTTCCTTAATGCCCCCCTTCCCTTCCCTTCCCTTCCCTGCAGCGCAGGCCACATCTGCGGCCTCGCCTTTCTTTTGTCGCTGTACGTCTACGACCCGCCACCGCGTCTCTCTCTCGCTATCTCGCTCCTTCGCACAGCGTCGTCTTGCCGCGGGGGAACCGGGGGGGGTGTAAGTTCGACGACGTAAAATGTTCTTCGGCCCAAGTTGTCTGCCAATTTTTTCCAAATCGCATTTGTGGAAGCCCCGCCGGCGGATGGAATGGTTGTTCAGTGCGATTAAGAGAAGGAAGGAGGAAAGATGAAGCACCACGAACGGAACAGACAAACAGACAAACAGACGAGACAGACGGGCGAGCGGAAGGAAAAGAAAGAGAAAACACGAAACGAAGGGAAAAAAAAAAACCGAGTGAACAGGAACGTAGACCCAGACCGATCCCTCAGCCCCAACGCCATCAATATATTCCCACATCGGCCCAAAGCTCGCCTCCGCCCTTCCTCCGACGTCGACCCCGCCCGACCTCTTCTGGACTCAGCCCAACCTGCCTTCGCCCAGAATCGAAAAAAAAAAATCAGGCAGGCCCCGTCCTCCTCCTCTTCTTCTTCCTCAGCTCCATCAGGTCGCCCTCCACTTCAATGTCCTTGGCGCCCGTCAGATGGCTCAGCGACTTGCCCAACCCCGCCGTCGCGGCCGCTTGCGTCGACGCACTACTCGCGCTCCCGCTTCCGCCAAACCCACCCACGCCGGGCAAACCAAAAGGGCCAAAGCCGGGATAGTCAACGCCGACGCCAAAGTGGTGTTGGAAGACGCGCGCTCGGGCACGTCGGGCCTGCTCCGATGATTCCTCCTCATCCCCGTCCGCTCCGGCGCCGCCTCCCGCCCCTCCGGATCCGCCCTGCCTGTCCGAACCTCCTCCCGCACCATTACCGCCGCTTGCAGCCCCGGCCGCGCCGCCTTTCCTCTTCCCCTTCTTCTCCCGTTCCCCTCTCCCGGATGGAGTGTCCCTCTCACTCCCGAGCAGCTTTCCGTGCGCCTGGAGGAGACCAAGCGCAGCGAAGTGGTTGGCGCCAAGGAGCGTAGTGTTGGTCGTGTTGCTCGCAACGCCAGCGTTGGTGACGTCGTGGCTGCCGCTGCCGTTGTTGCTACCTGGCGGCGCGACGCTGCTGGCGAGGAGGAGCTCGTCTGGGAGGACATTGCCCAGTCCGGAGAGAGCAAACAACTCGTTCGGGGACAAGCCGTTGATCAGTGGCCTCGAGCCTCGCGAACCGTGATCGCCAGCGGCATTAGGCCCTCCGCTCGATTCGGCGCCAGAATCGTCGCCTCCTCCGAGACGAGACAACGCGCCTCCGCCCCCGCGTTTCGCGTTGCGCAGCTTCCGAGTCGCGTGCGGTCGAGTGTGCGAGTCGAGGAAGGTGTCTGGGAGACATGGCGAACAGACGGAAAACAGAAAGGACGAGAACGATGATCAGCTCCGTGCGCTCAGTCTGTCGCACCCCATTTACTAATGCTCGAATGAGACGCTCACCGAGGGCAACCTCCGCGCTATCCTTGTCCTCCCGCAACTTCCTCCTCCTGTCCTCCACTGCCTCCAACAGCCTCTCCCTCACCGCCTTCTTAGCGACCTTGTACTCCTCCTCCACCCGGTTGCTCTCCACCTCGTACAACTTCCTCGCTGACATGATCTGGTAATCGTGGAACATGCGCAAAGAGCGAATATCTGACTCTCGCGCGATGGCGAGGGAGGCGAGGGCGAGTTGGTAGGGGCGTGACGAGCCGGGCGAGGTGAGAAGGGTGGTGTAGGCTTCGAAGAGGGCAGTGTGCAGGTCCAGATGGGTGCTGTCACATCCCGAATGCAAGGCATAAACTCGTCAATCATGTCAGTCTAGTTCGCGACCAGCCACGAAGCAGGTCATCCGGGCGCTTGCGTCCCGGATAGGTCGCAGATACTCACGTTTCTCTATTTTCCAACGCATCCCAGTGAAGCTTATGCAGCTTGTCGATCGTCTCCCTCCGCTTCTTGTCCTTCTTGCTCTCCATCCCTCCCGCCCCGTGTCCCATGTGCCTATCATCGTCCATGTCCTCGTCATCCTCCCTCCTTGCCGCTCCGGATGCCCCAGGCGCGGGGTGAGCCGCCGCCGTCGTTCTGCCCTTCGAGCCGGACGCGGTACCGTTCGCGTTGGCAACATGCTTGGACCCGGAGGCAGCGCTCACGCCCTTCCTGGAGCCGCTAGCGGCGCCGGACCGTTTGGACGTAGTTCCCGAGCCGCCAGCGCCGGCGGTCTTTCCGGTGCTCGGACCGGGATCCCGCTCGCGAGCCGGCTCGAAGTCTCGATCTCGGCCACCGTGGCCGTACGAGCCTGGACGTCCGGATGGAACGGGGTATTGAACGTGCTGAGAGGCAGCGGCGTGCGCATGGACCTCGGACGGGGAGGGGTGTGACGCGTACTGCGGATGCTGATGGGGATGAGGAGGCGGCGCTGCTTGCGGCGGCGGGGGGTACATCATGTGCTGCTGATGGGGCATAGGCATTGGAGGGGGGGGAGGTGGATGCTGATGATGAGAGTGCTGCGACCGCGCGGATTGTTGGTGGAGGTAAGCTTGCTCGGGCGGCGGAGGAGGAGGTACACTATGCGGATGCGCCGGAAGGGCGTAGAGATGGTGAGCGTGCGCTGGACCGGGTGACATGCGGTGCTGAGCCGGGGTGCGCTGGTAGCCTGCAGTCAACGCATAAAGGAAGCACAAAGAGTGAGAAGATAGCGAACCTCCACGAGAGAGAAAGGGCAACGGTTCACGTGTCCCAAGCCATCAACGCTCCGAGGCTGCCCGCGACAGCGCGGCGCTCGGTTGATCACTCGACCAGGTTGAGCTACCTAGCTGCCGGTGAGGCACAACGTACTTGCGCACGGCCTTCGGTGTCCAAATTGCACGATCGCAAGAGTAAAGTGGAAGGCATGGCATGCTCACCATCAGCCCACTCATCGTCCCCGCGAGGTCGCTTGCGCCCACTGCCGTGCTGCTGCTGCTGCTGCACTGGGGGCGGAGCGACGACGCCGACTGCCTCGGCCGCGGTGGGGGGTGGTGGGGGGACGTAGTCGTAATAGCGGCGGTCGGGAGGGTAGTGATGCTGAGGAGGTTGCGGGGCGTGAGCCGACATGACTAGTTGGTGAGAGCCGACTGGCGAGATAACGCGGATGGGGGGCTGATCGGCGGCAGGGATGAGCGCGGAGGGCAGTGACTGCAGGGATAAAGCAGAGAGGCGGAGGCAAGAAAAGAAATGTGTATGGAAGGGAGAGCGGGCTAGCCCGACGAGGAGGACGAAGGATGAGAGACGAGGAGAGACAAAAAGCCGCCCAGCGAGCTGTCGAGGGGCGATGGTCGTCGTCGGTCGATGCTCGTCGTGTGTCTGCGCCGGTCCATATGACCGTCACCCCGACCGGCGTTTGTGCGCGACAATCGAGGCCGCCCGACCTACGTGCCGCAGCCGGCGCTAAGCGGAGGAACGCGCCCGTCCCCGTTCCGCATCGCGTCCTTTCGCCGCAGTCAGCGGTGCGTGCGAACTAGGCAGCGACCCTCCCGGTGGGTCGTCCGTTGCCGCCGATCAGCAAGACGTCCTTCGTCCACCCCGTCTTCTGGTCTCTCCTCCCTCCGCGCACTCATCTCACATGTTCCGCACAACGCTCCGACGACTCGCCGCCTCTGCCTCCTCTGGAGCGCGCGCCGCTTCCGCCGCTGGCCCCTCCGTCTCCCGTCCCGTCAAGGAGACGACGGGCATCACCGGCGTCGACGTCCACCCGGACCCGCTCCCGGCACTGCGCCAGCACTATAACAACACGCTCTCCCTTCTCTCCAACATGCCCGAGTCCTCCATCTACCGCCAGGCCGCAGAGGCGCTTACTCGCCATCGTCTCCAGGTGGTGGAGAAGGCAGAGGGCGACTGGAAGAAGGTGGAGGAGGAGCTTGACGCGGGCCAGATTGAGGAGGTCCTCCTTCAAGCCAAGGATGAGGAAGGATTGGCCGCTAAAATGCTCGATTGGAAGGCGTGAGTGATCCATTTTTTGCTGTCTTGTGGTCTTACTATATTTCTCCGTCTGCGTCGGCTCGGTACACGGTCTCGCTAGTGGTCTGAGGTAAAGCATTCTCAGGCCTCGGTGGAAGCGAGATTACCCCAAGGCACACATGGCATTAGGTCGGGCATGTGCTGTGACGGGGCCGCGTTTGTTGTTGAAGGGTGTACATGGGAAGGGTGTACATGCCCATGAACGAGCTAACCCTCCGCAATACGGGCACAGCTGGGAGAGAAGGGTTTGGCGTGTGTCCGGAGACCCTTGGCATCTCTCTTGCTAGGCTCTCAATATCGAGCACTTGCCCAACTTATTCCAGTCCTCAGTTTCGCTAACCTATCTGACATCCTTTCTTCCCATATGTCAATTCCCTTTTTACCGTACTACCCTGCTCCGATTCCCCTCGACGATCGCTTATCAAGATGGGAGCCTCTTGAGCATCAGCCGGCACCCGGTCAATGGTCCTACTTCGACAAGGCCGAGTGATAGCACGCATGTGGGTGGCGGTAGGAGAGTTTGTAAGGCGATGAAATGGGGGGCGCGGTCAGGGTGAAAGGAATGAAAGGATGTCCTACTTGGGGTGGAGCGGAAGCTCGCGTATGCGGCGCACATCATCACTTGTCATCTACGCCACGACAATACATTAGACATTCGCACCGGCCCAGCTGTGGATATCGGTCGCCCTAAGGCACGTGCATACGGACATTGCAACCCCGCACGTTACTCATTTCCCCACTCCAGACTTCCCATTCTTAAGTAACAGGCGGCCATGCTCGCAAGCCTGGATGATAGCATATATGAGCTGATGACCGAGCCGATCAGGTGTACTAGGCCACGTCGGAGTAGGCGGGCGGCGACGGCAACCCTCCCTCTTTCTCGACGGCATCCGTTCCTGCCATTGTCGGAGCCAATGGGGAAGTTGGCGGGTCGGGGATAAAGAAAGGGAGGGTAATCCTTCGCGATGAGAAATGGACGTCCACGCCGGCATCAATGTCAGCGAACGTTCCCAATTCATCCTCCTCCCGGCACAGGGTTCGAATTGACAGCAACTCACCTTTCCTCCCACTCCGTTTCGCTCACCCTGCCCTCCCCATCCTCCCCTCCGCTACTATCGCCTCGTCTCAACACCCGCACGATGATACACCAGCTCTCCTCGCTCCCCATCACCTCCCCCGTTCGCCAGTGTGCTTTCCCTTTTATGTTCCCGTCTGCCTTCGTGGTCGTCGGCTCCGACGGGGGAGGAGAAGATGAAGGAAGTGGGGCCTTGCATCTCGTCGCTGCTACGCTCGGGAAAGGGATAGGCAGGGCGAAGGAGAAGGGGAGGAGGCGGCTATGGCCTTTTGGAAGAGTTCGGGAGAAGCGAGCGCAGGAAGATGTGGGAGGGGAGGAAGCGGCACGGTCGACCTCTCCTTCTTCTCCGTGTCTGTCCTCATCCGGCGATAGCAGCGGCGAGGGCGGACGACCGTCTTCTTCGAGATCGCATTGAAGCCCTCGTTCGCGTCTACCTCGCCGTCCACGCGCGCGTTCCTTGTACAGAGTCATGTCCTCCTTGGCCAGCACGACCTGACGACGGACGCGGGGGGCTGCCGCGCCCCAATAGCTCGCTGCTGGATAGTAGAGCGTTCTGGGCAGAGGTTTTTGCATCCAGGAGTGAACATCCGAGTGCATCTGCGCCCAGCCGGGCAAGGAAAGGAGACGGGAAGTCGAGAGCCTGCGCGATCAACTCACTCCTCCCTCACGCCCAGCAACGACGCTGCTACGTGAATGACGCCGGACATCTGCGTATCCGGGACGACTACCACGCCTTGTACTTCAAGGATCACAGCGTCCCCGTACGCGCCTCCTTCGTGGGGAACCGCAGAAGTCGAAACTTGTCCAAGGCAGATGGTAATGCGTCTGGTCACCGTGTTGGTCTGTGCCTTGACAGTCGGAGCCACTTTGCTTTTGCCCTTGTGCTTCGAAAGTCCGAATACGGTGCGCAGCGTGATCTTCGATGACGACGGCGATGGCAGAGCGCCAGTTGACTTGACCAGGCTGTGGTTCGTCCCAGCGCCACGGTCGAGACGGTGAGACCCGCAGGCTGACGAAGACGGCCCAGCAATGGAAGAGGAGAGGTCCGTACGGCCCTGATACGAGTGCTGCAAACTGTTCAAAACGTTGTGGGAGATCATGACGGAAGGGAAGGCCTTAGCTGTGAGCACTATCAGCTCCAAGTAAAGGCGACCGGGGTTGAAGGAAGGACTGCGAGGAGAGGAGCGAGCTGTTGGCGTTCCATGGAGAGTGTGGCTGGAACCAAAAGGAAGAGGACTGCGTGCAAAAGGGCCCCCAGGTCCAAAGTCGTTCAAGCCGGTCATCCAGATCAGCCAGATAATGGAGCGGGCAAGTATTTGTCGTTTCTCTCTTCCCGAGCGCGGACGGCTACCTGACCGGCGCGAGCGATGTAGGAGAGGTCCGGCGCGGCACGTACAAGCCCGGCGAGCCGGAAGGAGATGTCAATGGCCGCGGACATCAAGATGCCACCCATTAGCACTCCACTGTTGTCTCCGGGACGACGATGGATGAGCGTACGGTGACTCGGGCTGGCGACATCGCGACCATTCGGCCGTACAAGAAGCCGCGGACCTATGGTCACCGGTGAGACGAGGACACGATGCGCAAAGGTGCTGAACGTCGAGAAGCACGTCTGCAGAGGTGCAAGTCCATTTGTCATGCCCGGGAAAACCGAACACGCTCGAAGGAGAGAGCGAGGCGAACGAAGGCAAGGAAGGGCAAGGAGAGGCAAGTCCGCCCCAAAGGGGAAGTTCAGAATCGATACCGTACGATCGCCACCGGCCTCCGGTTCACGGGATAGCCGACCGGCCGGACCTTTCCGCGGCGGGGCGAGATCGTCTCACGACCCCGACCCGGAGCTCTGGAAGACTTATGTAAGTAAACGTGGATGTCCTCATGTCATTATCACAATACATTCCCGTCCGGAGGAGACCTGGTATACGATCGACGGACACACAGCAAAGGAGGAAAGGAAATCGATGGCTGACTGAGGCGTACATCGCCGGCCTCATGACGATCGTCCAAACGTGCGACCCGCTCACTCCCTCTCGTCCACACGGTCCTGCCGGAAGGCCTTGGTGATCGCGCCTTCCTGCTGCTGCCACGCGTAGCCATTGGTGGCGAACAGGCGAGACGTGAGGAAGGGCCGGACGTCGTAGATCTCCAAGTCTTTGGCCTGTGAGAGACAGACAAGTTCAAGAAGAGACGATGAGCTCAACGGCCGAAATGGCCCACACCGCTACGTGCATATGCGTCACGGACGGGACGGTGCGCCGCGACACTGACCCTGCCTTCTAGTTCCGTGACGGGAACCTTGACCTGATCCGGCTGTACGTGATGCCGGATCTGGTGGTAGCGAACCTTGTCCTTGACGATCTGTCCGAGGAGGAAAGCGAGCAGTTCCTCCCGATCTTGCGCCCGGTGGATGTACTTTCGGAAGCCCTGGGAGCCGTCGAGCGAGGACCGTTCGCGATGACGTGAGTAACTTGTTCCCACCGGCACGCATACAGCAACTTCGCCACTCACCCTCTCCAGAGTCTTTTTGATGCTCATCTTCTGTGCGCTGATGAAACTCTCGATAGTCGAGCCGATGGCGCGGTCGATGTCGTCGCTCCGCACGTACTCGCGCAGGTGCATCTTGGCGCTCGCCTCGGCCATGCGGATCATGCTCTCCAGGTGACGGACCGTGATGGGGTAAGAGCCCGTGCTGAGAGACTCACGCCGAAGGTCGGCGTATAGCCGAGAAATACGGTCTTGGTCCATCTGGTGGAGCTTCGGACGGACCTTTTCGCGTGCATACATGATGTATTTGCGGAGCAGGTCTTGTGGGATGATCTGCGGAGAGGCAAACTAGCTGTCAGGGCCATCGGTCTGCAAGCTTCACACCTTCTAGTAGCGTCCGGCACACTCACATCTGCGTCCAGAGAGGTCCCCACATTGATCTCGTCCTGCGAGCTCTCGAACGTAGGGTGACTTCTGAGATGGCTACCCACGACGAAGCGAGCCAGCATCTCGTCCATCACCGGGTCAACCGTGTCCTTGACCACACAAAGCACGTCGAAACGCGACAGGATTGGCTCGGTGAGTTCGACGTTCTGACTGAACGGAACAGTCGGGTTGTACCGGCCTCGGATCGGGTTGGCAGCTGCGATGATCGCGCATCGAGCTTGCAGCGTCGTGACGATTCCGGCCTTGGATATGGATATGGATTGCTGTTCCATTGCCTCGTGGATGGACGTTCTAACGTTCCGAAGGGACAAAAGTGGGTGAGCGACCAAGGTTCGCGTCCTCTGCCATCAGAACAGCGCTCACCTATCGGCGTCGTTCATCTTGTCGAACTCGTCAATAAGGCACGTTCCCTTGTCAGCCAGAACAAGAGCGCCGCCTTCGAGGGTCCACTCGCGAGTGACAGGGTCCTTCCGGACGCTAGCCGTGAGACCGACGGCGCTAGCACCTTGGCCGGTCGTAAAGACAGCCCGGTGCGCGGTCTTCTCGACATACTTGAGGAACTGCGACTTGGCGGTACCTGGATCACCGAGGAGAAGGACGTTGATGTCACCCCTGATCCTGTGCTTCCTGTTGATGTCTTTGGGTACGCCTCCAAAAAGAGACAATGCGATCGCCGTCTTGATATCTTCGTGTCCGTAGATCGATGGGGCCATGGACTTGATGATCCGCTTGCCGATCCGCTCGTCGCGGGACAGCGATCGGATGGTTTTTTCGTCCTCTTCCGTGAGACGGAAGGAGGCGAACAGGTCCTCCTTCTTGTTGATGTGGTTCGCTTCGATGACCGTCGCAAAGACGGGAAACCCGTTTTTGGTATTCAGAGACGCGTCGAAATTGTTGCGGTACACGCCGGTCACCTCCTGTACTCAACGGAGGGGAAACATTGCGGAGATGATCAGTCTCGTCCCCGTCTGGCGCATATGATAAACGAACGTCAGAACCCACGATCTCCTCTCCTGGCTTTGCACTGTCGATCAGATCCCACAGCAGGATCACCTCCCGGTGTCGTGGGAGACGACCGGGAGGCACCGAACCCGGTGATTCCTGGAGTGTGAGCTTCTGGTAGTTGCGATAGATGGTCTGATGAGATGAAGGATGGAATGGACACGCGTCTGATGTCAGTCAGCCTTGATGCACCTAAGCGGGAAGGGCTTCGCTAAAGTAACGGGACCGACCTGCTCCGAGTTGACTCTGAACGGTCCTTTGCTCTCGCAATTGATGCAGTTGGACACTTTTACCTCGTTCCTCGTGTCTTGGTAGAACGGACCGAGGGTCATACCACACTTGACGCAGTCGAATTTGACGTATTTGAGCTGGGGGAACACGCCGCTTCTCCTCGTCACCACTCCGCTAACGCGGACCAAGCAGTTCAGGTGGCTTTGACGCAGGTCGCGGAGAGTGTAGCTGGTCGGCAGCGAGGTGATGCGCACGTGAATCTCGGAGTGGATCCGCTCGTATTGAGGATAGTACAGAAGGATCGCGTCGAGAGCGACGTCGTCGAAGATGCGCAGCATGGCGGCAGGACAGTTGCCTAGGAAATAGGCGAGGATGGCCTTTGAGTCCGCCAGGTGCAGGTAGGAGATTTCCAGAGACTCCGAGTTCTCTGGATTAAGTAATTTCCCAGAACGTCAAGGTGTCAACATCTATGTGAATCTACTCAACGTCACTTTGAAACCGTCCAAGTCCACCGAAGCCTACTTACGTTCACCAAGAGCTTTGATCCTTTGACCGTAGACGCTAGTGCCATGCTCGTCAACATAGGTCATGAGAAAGTGCTTGAACTCGTGACGAATGGATCTGTCGACGCTCTCCTGACTGATCCACGCCTCGAGGCTGTCTGCTTTAATATCAGCTAACTGCTCGATGGGCAAGATCTATGGTGAAAATAAGAAGCAGGGACGGGAAGATGGCAAGGTCTTTCAGCGTCTCCTTAAAGGAAGCGTGCAGCTCAAGCCTCATCCACACTCACATCAACGCCATCTTCCTCGTCTTCATAAGTCTCGTCGTACTGCTTTCTCCTTCTCCGACGCATGCCCAGTCCGCCTAGCCCGTCCTCGTCGTCGTCGTCGTCGCTCTGCAGGAAGGCGGGCGCTCTGCTCCTCCTGCCTCGACGGCCACCATTCGTAGACAGGCCGCGCTGCTCCAACCGGTCTCGGCGTGCCATCTTGAGGTCTGCGAGCCGGCGGGTGGCCAGGTCCATGGCTGAATACTCGGTCTCGTCATCCAGGTTACCAGCGTCGTAGGTATCAAGGCGGAGGTTTTCAGCGTAATCACTAAGAGATAGGAAGGGAGGAAGAGGGAAGAAGACGGACGTGTGATGGCCACGTCAGGTCAGAGACGCTCGGAGAGGGGCTCACAGAGCAAAGCACGTCCGAGACTCACTTCATCATGTCCTCTCCAAACAGATCCTCTCCCTCATCGTCTTCCCCTTCTTCCAGATCGCCGACTTCGTCATCAATGACGTCGTCCGGGTCCTCAAAGTCCGAGAACGGCGCAGGCGGGGATGAGGGAGGGAGAGACGAGGGCGGGAGAGACGAGGGCGGACCGGACGGCCCTGGGGTGCCGCCTCTGGAAGAACCAGCGTCGGAGGAGGCTCTTCCCCGCGAAGTAGAGCGACGACGCTTGCGGTCGTCACGAGAACGGTCCTGCGATCATGAGAGGGCGCATGGACGTGTGAGCGATGGGCATCTCTTCATCAAGAAACGCCTGAGGGAGGCTAGTTCACCATGGCTCAACCGTTGGAAGACAAGAACAGGTCGGTGGTGGACTCTGCTCGCGCGTACTAATCTTGAAGTGGGCCGGGAGCGAGGGCGAGGGAGCGGACAGGACAGAGTGGTGGAGTTTGGTGATGGAGGTGGAGTTGACGGGAGCCAAACTCGGAGAGGGGGCTCGCATCTGCATGCAGAGGCGCGGGCACGGCTCTTCGCGCGGATCCTTCCACGCGACGCGTACGCGTTAATGACCGCGCAAAGCGCGCCGCAGCATCCTCCGAGGCTAAATTAAGTCACGTCGGTTCCCCAGCAAGCAAGCAGGTCGAGAGCGAAAATGGATAACTATCGACGAGAACACTTGGACACTGCTTGGGAGCGACAACTAGAAGAAACAAAAGATGCAAGGAAGGACAGCAATACGAAAGCGAAAAAAAAACGCTGGACCAGGAGCACGAGAAGGAAAGCGAGTATGGACGAGACTGAGCGGAACGGAGCGGATGGACGACCTGAGCACGAGAAGGAATTGCTAAGGGTATCCAGAGGAGGTAACCGGCGGACGGTATGAGGTAGTGGCTAGACGACTCCAGAGATATCCCGAGAGGAGCGGAAGCCTCCAAACAGCTTGTCAGATGCGCGCCGCCTGACTAAGGCCAGTGACCAGAAGGTCCTTGTCGTCCTTAGAATCGCAGTACATGAGGAACGGGTTGTGGCCCTCCTCCTCGTAAGCAGGTACGAAGGTGATTTTAAACGAATTGGCCATTTGAATCTCGTCGTAAGCGTCCGTGATCGAGCGCACAGCCGAGGCGAGGGGGAGGACATCGAGAGGCTTGGTCGTTTCCTAAGACGAGCAAAGGAAGAGGCGGGACATGAATCGCGTTCAGTATTATGACCGCCGTGGCCAGACGGACAGGGCGGACAAGCACTTACATGTTGATTCTTGTAAAGCGAGAGCTTGTCTTTGTGAAGCTCGAACCATCGTCGCCGCCACATCTGTCGAAAGAGGAAAATAGGATGAAAAAGGCAGGGTGTCGGTGTGCACGCCGTTTGTAATCGGAGAAGGAGGCTCCGCCAAATTGAGCGCCTAATTCGGAACGCGGCTGGCGGACGAGAAACTCACGATCGAATTACCGCCTTGGACCGTGACACTGCCGGTTAAGAGCACCTTGTCGTCCGCTGAATTATCGACGACCATGGCCTTGAACCGCTGCTGGAGCGCGGCCCTCTCCTTCTCCCTCCTATCCTCTCTCTGTTTTTGCTCCTTCTCCAATCTCGCCTTCCTCTCCGCCTCCTCCCTGATCCTTCGCTCCTTGTCCTCCTTCTCCCTCTCTCTGCGCTCAATCTCCAACACCCTCTCCCGCTCCGCCCGCTCCAGCCGCTCCTTCTCCTTGCGCGCCTCCTCCGCCCGGCGCTCCTCCTCCCGACGCAGTCTCTCTGCCGCTTGCCGCCGCGCCTTCTCCTCGCTCTCAAGCCGACTGCGTTCGAACGCGTCCAGACGCTCCCTCTCCGCCCTCTCCGCCGCCCACCTTCGCCTCGCGTCTTCCTCCGTCGCCCTCCTCTCCCTCTCCTTCCGCTCCGCCTCCTCCAGTTCGAGACGCAAGCGCTCCTTCTCCGCGACGTCCGCCTCTTCCGCTTCCGCACGGAACCTTTCTTGCTCCTCCGCTTGCGCCTGCTTCAAACCGTATTCCCTCTGGATGCGCATCGCGCTCGTCTCGCGAGCGTGACCCGGTCGAGCGCCCGCGTGCCCGTGACGAGGCTCCGAGTCGTCTTGGTCGTCTTCGACTGGTGGGGCCGGCAGCTGCTTGGACTCTTGCTGAGGTCGGTGACCGGGAGAGAAGGGCACGGGCGGCGGAGGCGACCACGGCGACCGCGGCGAAGTCAAACCAGACAACCTCTCTCTCTCGCGCACCTGCTTGTGAATCCAAGGCTCGCCCTCCAGGTCCGAGGCGTCGTAGCGGTGACGTTGCCCGTAGCTTGGCGGAGAAGCCGTCGACGATCCGGCGCCCCTCGCCCCAAACTCAGAACCTACTCCCTGGCCATCGACGCGCCCGTTCTGGTAGTAGCCTTGTTGGTGAACTCTCGGGCTGTGCTGAGGAGTATTGCCGACAATCGGAGAATGGACCGGTGACGGCGACCTGTTCTGTCCGTGAAGATGGCCGTTGGAACCCGTGGCTGCGGCGGAGGGATCAAGAGAGATGGGGGACCTACGGCCATCGTTGCCGCCTCTAACCGGCGTTTGAATGGCCAGGTTAGCAGGGCCGGCGACGTGAGAGCGAGCGGATCTCTGAGACGAGAAGGACATCTGCTGGGCGTGATCGGACGCAAAGAAGTGGTGCGATGCGGCTGCTCTCTCAGCCTCTCTCTCGGCTTCTGCTGCCGCCTGTTGCTGCTGATACGCTTGAGCGATCCTTTGTGAGTCGCTAGGGGAATGAAGGGGTTGCGGTCGCGGCGATGGAGGAGCAGCGGGATAAGCTGCAGGCGACTGGGGCCGAAATGCCTGAACGGATCGTCCGCTCTGAGCACCGTTGTAGCTGGCCTGCTGGACGTGGCCGCCCATTGTCGGTGGCACCGGCGACCGCGGCGTACGGGGTGTCCGCGGAGTGAGCGCACCGGTGTTTGACTCATTGCCCCCGAACTCTATGGTCGGATCTCGCGGCGTTCCGGGCATGGAAGGGGAGTACGAGCCGTCCAATTTCAGTTTTGCCCGGACCGTCGTCTCGTTCAGGTCGGAAGGATGAGCGGCTGACAAGGTCGCTTGATGTGCCTGATAGAACGCGGCAAGGTAGCTGTAAGTGGGCAAGCGGCCAAGGTCGGAGAAACGGCGGGAAAGGATATAGCTTACCCTGAAGAGAGACCCCACGGCTCGGCCATGAACGAGGGCTCGAGCTCTTCGGACGCCGCTGCGAGTGCGAATGGGGACGAAGTGAGTTTTACATTCGGTATATCAAAGGCTCCAACACCGTTCGCCTCCATGCGTCGGCATAGGGAGCCTGTCTAAAACATCTACCCTTGTTCTGTCAAAGGAGCAAGAGATCTCGCTCGCACTCACCTTACTCCGTCTCCAACGTACGTCACAAGCAGATACCGTCCCTCCACCCTCAAGAATCCGAACAGGACTTCATCCGCCAAAGCCTCCTTGAAGCCCTCCAAGCCATTGTATCCGGACGCATAAAGTGAGAGCGTATCGCGCGTGTCTCGGTAGCCGAGGATGAGCCTGATCGAACGTTAGGCGCGAGACGGAGGAAGACAGGATCGAATTCTTAACGAGAACACGAGGATAGCAGCTTCTCTGTTCTGCCGCTCTAAGGCGCCCGACGACACTCACCAGTCAAGACTGCCTCCCCTGACAATCTCCTCGCTGTATCGCCGGCGGGAGGGGTGACGGGAAGGATCGGAACGATTCGATCAGCCCGGCGACCGACTCGCTCCACTCAGAAAACATACTACAAGACGACGCTCCGCAAAAAGGTGCACTCACTAGGCAGAGACGGCGGCCGGGTCGTTGAGGTTGCAGCTCATGTCTCAACGACTGGACAGCGACAGGGACAGTGCCAAATGGAGAAGAAGGGGATGCGAGCGAAGCGGGTGGCGACCTCCTCCTGCAACCGTGGTATTTAATATGCGCCAGTCGATCTAGGGGCGAAGGGTATCGCAAGAGCGGAGCCGAAGCTGGCGAGGCGCCTAGGTATGGTGTTGGTGGATAAGCTGGGAGGAGATGGGGTGGGTCGTGCGACTAGAGAGACCGTGCGGTATAGGGACAGCAGCCTTTTCGCAGTGACTGCGACGCGACAAAGGTGCGAGGTTGGGTCGTGCGGGGCGGAGAAGGGATGGACGACGGCAGGTAGATAGAGAGGGGATAGGAGGGGTGCAGAGGAAAGGGTGAGGGGCAGCTAAAGGGGGGGTATGTGTGTCGTCGTCTCTGTCGCCGCCGCCGCCGCCGCCGTCGTCGTCGCTGTAGTCGTTGTCGTCGTCGTCGTCGTCGTCCTTTGAAAAAAGCCGTCGCCTTTGGCTGGGCCCGCTGGACTTGGCTAGCGCGGGCTGGAAACCGAGATAGCGTGTTGTAATGCTGATAATAGCATGATTGACTCATTATTAATGGCGATCCCCCGCCGCGCGTCTCGCTCCTTCTAGACGTCTCGTCTCCGTCGACAGTTAGACAGAACGCCTTTGTCTGTCGCCAGACACACGCCCTGCTTTTTGCCCGCCCCCACAAGCAAACCCCTAGAGTGCACTCCGCATGCGTCACAAGGTGCACGTGCGCGTGCGCACGACGGGTCCTCGATCTACCTGTCTGTCGAAGCAGTTGACCCCCTGCCCAACTCCGAGCGTCATGCGCCGCGGACGGCGGAAATCGCTTGCACCCAGCCGCCGGCTCTAGAAGGATGTGCAGTCAAGTCGCCCATTCGAAAAACAATGTCGATCGAAGCTGGGAAGGCTCTGCTCCAGATGCCAAGCTGCTGCGCTTGGCCTAAATGACACTCGTCGAGGGCAGGGACTTGAGTGACGACCCCGCCGTGCTTCCCTGTCAGCGTCCTAGTCTCCTGGTATTTAACTGCATTGGCAACGCGACCGGGTGTTGGCGGGCCGCCGGGCGGATGGCATCGCCACCATATCTACTGGCAATGTGGCGAGAAGAGGTCATTTCGTCCGCCATGCCGGCGTAACGCCGGCTGCCGGGTGCAATCGACCATGGGCCGAGTCGCCGTGCCTGCCTCTGGCCTGCAGTTACAACTCTCCCCGGCTAGACATGGCCTTTCTTGTAGATTTGCTGAAACCAGGTCGATCGTCTTCCACGTAACTTGTGTCCTCTTGAGGAGACCAGGGTTGTAGCCAGCGAGCCGTAGACAACGAGCCGAAACGTCCGTCGCTCCTCGTCTTCGGCCCTAGTTGATCGGGCCTTCCCCCTCGGCCAGATCTCTCTCTCTCTCTCTTACGTCACCGAGAACGCCATTTGACACGCACAGAGAATACATCAAGGGCGCTCACATATGAGATAGAGGAGCAGGGGCATGCGTGAAGACGGGGGCATGCGGCTGTCAAGAGCGAGGCTCGACGGCGAAAAGGTTCAAGACCGCCGCGCCAGGTCACGCGCTTCCCGCGGCTGACTGCGGGCACTCTGTGCGACCGTCGGCGCGGATGGCAAGCTAGCTAGAAGGATCGGCGGCGAACAGGGCTCGTACCTAAGTATCCCAGTGCCTACAGCAGGGCCCCACTTGGCCGACGTATGTTTATACCATGCCCGCCTCTCAGCATGCCCCCTTTTCCCTTCTTCCTCCTCGCACACCTCTTCTTCCTCGTCGCCTTAGGTAGACCTCGCTCACAATGACCGTCCGCCGTTTGCTCGGCGGCCTTATCGCCTTGTCCGCCGCGTCCGTCGCTTTCGCCGCCGACCCCAACCGGTGGTGCGGCAAGTAGTGAGTGCGAAAGCGAATTATGGTTTCGACGTTTGCTCCCTGTCCTCCCTAACCGCTGGGCGTGTGTGTGCGCGCTTGGTCGGCCATCTCATCCAGCTACAAACAGGGCGCCCCCAATGTTCCACCAGGTGGCCAGTTCGTCTCCCCTTCACCGTCCTCTGAACCTCTTCTCGCTTTCTCCTGCGCACCGCGCTACTCGCTTTACGCTCACGACGAGAGCTCTGCAGACATCATCGTGGACGCCCCCACCGTCTTCCATCAGGGCTTGGGCGTCGCCATGCCAAGTGACGGGCTGCCGAAAGGCTTGGACGTAGAGGTTTTCCTCAACGGTGCCGGTGCCGACGACACAAACGGTACGGCCGTGAGCAATAGGTCTGCCCTGGGCAGGATTCACGTCGAGCTTGGAACCACGGGCACGCTCGTCCAAATTCCCCTGCAAGCCCTGCCGGCACGCACGGACGCGTACAGCCTGTCCTGCGTCGCCAAGGCACCCGACGCCTCCAACTTCACCGTCACCAGCGATTTCTCCCTCCGTCATCTGCCTGCAAATCCCAACGGAGATGGGAGCACCGTACGCATGGACTGGCTGATGGGCACGGTGGGTGTGCGAAAGGGCGGCAGAGGTGCCCAGTGGACGAGCCTGGGCGTTCCGTTCGGCTTTTACGCCTCGTTCTCCTACTTGATCGGCAACTTGAGCCTGCTAGATGAGTATGCGGCCACTGGCATGAACATGATCCACCTCGAGCCGGACTATGGGTCTACCTCTGATTTGGATCAGCTATTCAAGTGAGTGACCGGCCCTGACTCGAGTCTCGCTGAACACATCTCCTGATTCTTTGCTTGCTACTTGTCCTTCTCCCGCTCCCTAGTCGGACAAACGACCTGGGCCTCTGGGTCATTTATGACATGCGTAACACGTATCTCAACCTGAGCTCGGTGAAGGAACAGACCGACTATGCCCAGTCCAAGCCAAACTTGCTGATGTGCGTCACATCCTTATCTTCACGTCGCCCAGCCGTCACTAACGCCTCGTTTCGGCCGCTGGCATGATGGCCTCTCAGGTGGTATACCGCTGACGAGCCAGATGGACAGATGGTGAGCGCCCCCGATTTTCCTGTGTCGTTCGTCCGCTCCTCTCACACTCGCTGGACTTCTCCCACCTAACCAGGACCCGCACAACGCCACAACGCTCTCTTACGACGCCATTTATGCCCGCGACGGCTTTCATCCCATCTCGTTGGTCCTGAACTGCGAAGACTACTTCTGGTGAGTCCCCGCATCTCGCCTGATATCGGTTCTAGGGCCCGCCCCGCCCGAACACGGGGCTGAACGTCTTCGTCGGTCTTGTATCCTCGTCCGCTTCAGGACGGCGTACACTTCTGGTGCCGACGTGATCAGTGAAGACGTCTATCCGGTCGGATTGCAAGGCGATTACTCCAACGTATATCACAGTGAGTCTCTGTACGACGACGATCTGAAGGCAGTGCGTGTGAATGCCGACGCTTCGTCCTTCCTCCGCCACTCTCCTCTTCGTAGCCACCGTCAACACGACATTCGGCTGCTCGTGAGTTCGAGAGACCTAGGCAGAGGGGAACGTTCCGTATCAACGCGTATCCCTCACCCCATGCTGTATCCGACTGACGCTCGCCTTCCTTGTTTCCCTTTGCATCTCTCAGCGGTTGCGACGACTGCTTCGGCTACAACAACCTCTCAGAGCACCCCGCCCGTCTTGCCCTCTTCGAGTCGCGCACCTTCCTCACCGGCCGCACGCGCAACCTCACCACCTGGTCCGTCCCGCAAGCCTTCGGCGCCTCCGAGTATTGGCCTCGCATCCCCACCGAGGCCGAGTATCTGACCATGAGCGTCGGCGCCATCACCCAGGGCGCGACGGGCGTGATGCCGTGGTTCTGGGACGGGACGACGCCTCAGACGATGAAGGACGCCGCGAAGACGCTCGCCGGTTACCTCGCCAAGCTCGAGCGGCTGCTCTGGCGGAGCGAAAGCCCGTCCGCTCTGCTCGGCCTGCCCGACGGCAGCGGCACGGAGGGCGTGTACGCCGGCTTGTGGAGTCTCTCGGGCGGCAGTGGCGGCGGCGGCGGCGGCGATGGCCACGTCCTCGTGCTCGCCAACACGCTCAACTCCTCCCAACCGTACTCTGTCTCGATCCCGGGCACGCCCGGCGTGCAGACGCACACGACCCTCTTCGACTCATCCGACGTCAACGGCACCTTCAAGGGCGCCGAGATCGGACCGTCCGTGCGCCCGCAGCAGAAGGGCAAGGGGGCCACCGTCAGCGGGCGACTGGAGGGCCTGCAGGTCGTGGGATACCAGCTGCAGTAATATACCTTTTTGTCATGGATGTGACCATCCAGACACCAGATGCCAAGCCTCGCACGTCGTACGTCGTGTCGTCCACATGTGCCTGGGAACTCCAGTATCAGCATCGCCACGCCTTTTATAGCGCCACTCCCTCGTGGCCCAGCATCGCCATTCCTTTATCGATAGCGCCACCCCCTCGTGGCGGCCATTCCGTCATCGACACCGTCATTCCCTTGTGTCATTACGTTTCCCTTGTTCGCTCTCCGCGTTTCCCCTTGCGCCCCTGGCTACATGGCTTGGCTTGGGGCCGCAAATGTATTTAAAGCCGAGGTTTCTGAGTCCATCGCTCCCTCTTCTCCTCAGAAACCTCCCTATAAAATTAGTCACAACACTCCCCGATACGAGCGCCCCTCGTATACAACTCAGAACTCGTCCCTTTCCTTGATCACCTTCTACGTGTGTGGTCCGTTTGGCTGAAGGATTAGGGATACCGACTGGCTTACCAGGGCGAGCGCCCTGAGACCGGGTTGGTTCCTGACAACTTTTTCCGTACGAGCCACCAGGGTCACGGAGCAACGAATGACGACGCCCAGCCACTTGAAGTCTTCTAGGCCATGATGACCCGCACTCCAAGATCACTGAGCGAGCCACCTCCTTCGTTCAGGGAGCGTCTAGCCATCTCAGACACAACAAAGGCGCCGACGGGGAGAGGGTTTCGTGAAGTAAGAAGCGCGAACAAGAGACAAAAGAAGGATTCCTTTTTCTCCGGATGGTTTGGGGATTTTATCGGGCGGTGTTCTGAGGCGTTCTGCACGGGAGACATGCTGCAAGCCAGCCGAGGCGGGCCTGGGCGCGAAGTATGATTGCACGATCCCACCCGTTGGGTATTATTGGCAAAATAGGATCGATCGCCTAAGCCGGCACAAGCTTGTAAACCTTGACGCCGTGCGAAGGCACCTCGGCCGCCGGCAAGTGTCCCTCAAAGACGCCAACCGGTTGGTCCGTGTTCTTCCACAAATCGAACGCCTTCCACTTGGCGCTCCACGCCGACTTACCCTGGTCGACAAAGACGTCCTTGAAATCGGCGGCGATGGACTGCGTCTTCGGCGACGTGTTGAGGAGGGCGACGACGTACGAACTGAATGAAGAGAGAGGACGGCGAGAAAGCCGCTCAATAGTGTGCAACACGGCACGGCTAGAAAATCCCCACCCGAATTCGCCGTTCATCTGGCGAAATGGCTTAATCACCTGTTCACAAGCCCGCCCATCCAGAGTTGGATATCACCTTCTGCAGTCCCGTTAGGGCTCTTCTTCCAGATACGAACAGCAGGGGAGCCCTTAGGGTCCTGCGAGATGTCGATGATGCGCTTGTTCTTGATGATAGAGCGGGTCTCATCCGTCTATTGGAACATTGGAAGAGCGCAGGTTAAGTCAGTCCGAGGAGCATGAAGAGCGTGAGCGAGCAGGTAGACAGAGACGTGCAAATCACCATGTTGGTCACGTCGTTGCCGAGGGTGAGCGGGCTCTTGAGCAGAGCCCACATCGAGAAGTGGGTCACGTACTCGTCGTACGTCATGCCACCGTTGCCGATCTCGAGCCTGCAAGGGACACCAGGGACGGCGACGACAAAGAGACGTGAGAAAGGATGTACGCAAAAATCAAGGGTGAGGCGCGCTGAAATCTGAAACACATTATGACGATGCCATCCCATCGCTCACATGTCCAAATCATTCCACTTTCCTGGTCCCGCCTTCATCCCGAGCGGGCTGGCCCTGTCGATGATCGAAGTGACGGAGCAGTGATAGCCCGGCAACTTGCAGTCCATGCCCTCTTTCATGGTCTGACAAGGACAACGGTCGTCCGGTCGGTTGAAGTTGCTGTGCGAGTAGACGAGCACGACAGAAGCGGAAAGTGAGAAGACGAGATATGTTACCGGGGGATAAACACAAGCTAGACGACCAAGTCGCCGTCTCAGGAGATGCTCCGATTTTCGGAGCAAAGCGAAACGGTACATTTCCTTGAGGGCCACCACCGAAGTGGCCCTCAAGGAAATGTACCGTTTATAGCTTCGCTAAAATGCACTCACTCGTAAATATCCCCGCTCATCCTCCAACTGTGCGCAATCTCCGTAGCCCAGTTCCAAGGACCGTCCACGCCCCAGTTGCACAGCTCGTACACCATCGGCCTTCCGGTCTCATTGAGGGCGATAGACATGTTCTGATACCGTTGGAACGAGACCAGCGGTGTCCCCTCGCGGCCTTGGCTATCGAAAGTCGGACCAAGATAGGAATCACGCTTTCGTCATCAGTACGGGTAATTCAACTTGACTGGACGAGGCGAGGCACCGGCGGTGATGAAGATCAACCCACTTGTAGCAATTATCGTACTTGAGGAGGTCGATCCCCCAGCTCGCCCAGGTGCGTGCGTCGACGGCCTCCATGTCGAGGGAACCGACGTGACCGCCGCAGGTTTTGGTGCCGGCAGAAGAGTAGATGCCAACCTTGAGACCAAGCGCGTGAATCTGGTCAGTCAGATTCTTGATTCCGGACGGGAACCTGCGCCGGAAAATGTCAACGACAAAGGGCAGACATGACTCTGTATAAGATCGCGTTACATAGACCGCGCTTTCCCTCGAGAGAAAAGTACTCACTTTACAGGGTCAGCCTGCAAGACACCGGTACCCTTGTCACGTTCGGCCGCCTGCCAGCAGTCGTCGATGCCCACGTATTTCTGAAGACGGAACAAAGAGTCACCACGTACCAAATGAACGTGTCAGTCGCGCAATCGTTGGTCGCAGGCGTAGGCAAACTCAGTCTCACGTAACCCAGCTTGTCCAATCCTTCATCGACGATGGCGTGAGAGGCGCGAAGGATGACGGTTTCGTTGATGTTGCAGCCATAGTGGTTCCAGGTATTCCTATTCGAAGCGACGTAGCGCGTTCGTAACATCAACCGGGCCATTAGCTGATGGGACGTGCATCCGTGAGCAGGCCATTGGACTCACCAGCCCATCTGGGGCGTCCGCGCAAGACCATTGTCGTACGCGCTTGCCGTGCCATCGAGAAGAGCAGGAGCAAAGAGGGCGACGGCCGCCGCGATCAGAGGCGACCTGATGGCTTGCGGAAAGGTCAAAGCGCTTGGCATGACGTCCGTCTCGTTGGTGGGCGTAAAAGAGGGTCGCAAGAATAGAGGATGTCGGGCCTTAGGGAGAGTGTGCGGCTGCAGGAAAGATGAAAGCTGTCCAGCTTAAGTACGGCCATCTCAACGCCCTCCTCCGGCGTGGCGGAACACCCGACATTCTTCTCGCCTTTCCGGCCGGCTTTCTCTGCCCCCGCTGAAGCCCCGCTCGATGCCATCTCTCCCACTAATTCCGGGGTTCGGTCCGGGGAAGGCGAGCTCGATGGTAAAGGTTCAGCTCGTTCATCATCATAAGTTGCTCCCTGCGGAGACGTGCTGTGATAATCTCACGGTGTGCATGAGACACCAGAGGCAAGGGGTGCTTGGTGCTCCAGCAACCCCCTTCCAGCGTATATGACAGGTCGGGAGGGAAACTGACTGAGACGCGACTGGGTCGAACGGCGTCTTCGTGGGACGGGATGAGGAGGGCGGGGATGAGGGTGAGAAGGCTCCCCATGCGGATCGCGCCGACGAACCCGGCAGCGCTGGGGATGAGGGCGAAGGGGAACCAACCCGCGTCTGAATCGGCGTTTGTTTTTATTCGGCTCGAGTGACACGCAAACATGGTGGTCTGGCCTCGTCCATTAACGATAAGTCTTCTGAACCCTTTCTGTCGCCCGAGCGAAGGAAACGCGGAAACTCGATTTAGGAAACAATGCCTACGGTACAGACAGGCTGGGGACAGACGATTGCCATTTGCGCGGACGGGTATCAGCGTCGTGCTGGATTGTCTGCTCACATGATGTCAAGGCGCGGGGACGAAGTACGAGTACGGGGTAGAAGGTGTGAAGACAGACGAGGCGGAACGAGACAGGTCGAGACGAGAGGTCAAATCGGATGGGATGGGCCGTACAAAGCGCCAAGCGTGCGAGAGAAATGACGGATAACGTCACTTGTCCTTCTCCTCCTCGCTACTCTCCCCCTCTTCCTCGCTACCCTCCTCTTCCTCGTCTTGTTTCTCGTCTTCCTCCTTGCCAAAGTCGAGAGTACGACGCTCCATGTCGTAGCCAACGTCCGTGAGGCCCTTCTGGATGTCATCAACGACAGAGGGCGCAGCGACGACGACGGCGACAGAAGTGACGGGCTCGAAGAGGG